>JAZGLO010002002.1:0-20446 GCA_036873155.1 Biomphalaria sudanica
AGGAATGAAACTGAATCATAAACAATATGTTCATTGATGGAGGATCTTTATGAACATGTATTTGTTAATGTACATGGTAGCAAGAATTTGTTTGCATTAAGAGATTCCCCATTCCAAGTGTAATGCTTTATTTATTTAGTATTAGTACTTGTTCAATAGTTTTAAAATCATCTAGCAAATAATCATATAGCTAACTACTTTTGATACATTATTAAACTTTATACAATGCTTCTGAGTAAAGGTATAATAACACTGGTAAAAAAGGAGCATTTGTACACATTTATCCAAGCATATGTGCCTTTATCTTTGTCTCTTCAGAGTATTTTATTTAATTATTAGGTTTTTTATGTTGTCTTCTCATCACTTTTTCTGTCTGCCTCTTCTTCTTTTTCCTGGTACTGCTCCCTGAAGGAAGATCTTTGCGTGCCCTGAGGACCTTGTGATATGTTGATAGAATTTTAAGCTTGTGCTTTTATACTTTTTTAATAGTCTGGTAGGCCACCCACGCTTTCATCTTGCCTTCCACAAGATGAGCTGTCATGATCTTGCCACTGATGGAGGTAAATGAGTCTGGTAGGCCAACCCACGCTTTCATCTTGCCTTCCACAAGATGAGCCATCATGATCTTGCCACTGATGGAGGTAAATGAGTCTGGTAGGCCAACCCACGCTTTCATCTTGCCTTCCACAAGATTAGCCATCATGATCTTGCCACTGATGGAGGTAAAAGAGTCTGGTAGGTCAACCCAGGCTTTCATCTTGCCTTCCATAAGATAAGCTGTCATGATCTTGCCACTCTTGGAGGGAAATTAGTCTGGTAGGTCAACCCAGGCTTTCATCTTGCCTTCCACAGGATAAGCTGTCATGATCTAGCCACTGATGGAGGTAAATGAGTCTGGTAGGCCAACCCACGCTTTTATCTTGCCTTCCACAAGATGAGCCTTCATGATCTTGCCACTGATGGAGGTAAATGAGTCTGGTCGGCCAACCCAGGCTTTCATCTTGCCTTCCACAAGATGAGCTATCATGATCTTGCCACTGATGGAGGCAAATGAGTCTGGTAGGTCAACCCAGGCTTTCATCTTGCCTTCCACAACATGAGCCATCATGATCTTGCCACTGATGGAGGTAAATGAGTCTGGTAGGTTCAACCCAGGCTTTCATCTTGCCTTCCACAAGATGAGCCATCATGATCTTGCCACTGATGGAGGTAAATGAGTCTGGTAGGCCAACCCACGCTTTCATCTTGCCTTCCACAAGATTAGCCATCATGATCTTGCCACTGATGGAGGCAAATGAGTCTGGTAGGCCAACCCAGGCTTTCTTCTTGCCTTCAACAAGTTGAGCCATCATGATCTTGCCACTGATGGAGGTAAATGAGTCTGGTAGGCCAACCCACGCTTTTATCTTGCCTTCCACAAGATGAGCCGTCATGATCTTGCCACTTATGGAGGCAAATGAGTCTAGTAGGCCAACCCAGGCTTTCATCTTGCCTTCCACAAGATGAGCTGTCATGATCTTGCCACTGATGGAGGCAAATGAGTCTGGTAGGCCAACCCACGCTTTCATCTTGCCTTCCACAAGATGAGCCTTCATGATCTTGCCACTGATGGAGGTAAATGAGTCTGGTCGGCCAACCCAGGCTTTCATCTTGCCTTCCACAAGATGAGCTATCATGATCTTGCCACTGATGGAGGCAAATGAGTCTGGTAGGTCAACCCAGGCTTTCATCTTGCCTTCCACAAGATGAGCCATCATGATCTTGCCACTGAAGGAGGTAAATGAGTCTGGTAGGTCAACCCAGGCTTTCATCTTGCCTTCCACAAGATGAGCCATCATGATCTTGCCACTGATGGAGGTAAATGAGTCTGGTAGGCCAACCCACGCTTTCATCTTGCCTTCCACAAGATTAGCCATCATGATCTTGCCACTGATGGAGGTAAATGAGTCTGGTAGGTCAACCCAGGCTTTCATCTTGCCTTCCACAAGATAAGCTGTCATGATCTTGCCACTCTTGGAGGTAAATGAGTCTGGTAGGTCAACCCAGGCTTTCATCTTGCCTTCCACAGGATAAGCTCTCATGATCTAGCCACTGATGGAGGTAAATGAGTCTGGTAGGCCAACCCAGGCTTTCATCTTGCTTCCACAAGATGAGCCATCATGATCTTGCCACTGATGGAGGTAAATGAGTCTTGTAGGCCAACTCAGGCTTTTATCTTGCCTTCCACAAGATGAGCCGTCATGATCTTGCTACCGATGGAGGTAAATGAGTCTGGTAGGCCAACCCAGGCTTTCATCTTGCCTTCCACAAGATGAGCTGTCATGATCTTGCCACTGATGGAGGCAAATGAGTCTGGTAGGCCAACCCACGCTTTCATCTTGCCTTCCACAAGATGAGCCGTAATGATCTTGCCACTGATGGAGGCAAATGAGTCTGGTAGGCCTACCCAGGCTTTCATCTTGCTTCCACAAGATGAGCCATCATGATCTTGCTACCGATGGAGGTAAATGAGTCTGGTAGGTCAACCCAGGCTTTCATCTTGCCTTCCACAAGATGAGCCATCATGATCTTGCCACTGATGGAGGTAAATGAGTCTGGTAGGCCAACCCACGCTTTCATCTTGCCTTCCACAAGATTAGCCATCATGATCTTGCCACTGATGGAGGTAAATGAGTCTGGTAGGTCAACCCAGGCTTTCATCTTGCCTTCCATTAGATAAGCTGTCATGATCTTGCCACTCTTGGAGGGAAATTAGTCTGGTAGGCCTACCCAGGCTTTCATCTTGCTTCCACAAGATGAGCCATCATGATCTTGCTACCGATGGAGGTAAATGAGTCTGGTAGGTCAACCCAGGCTTTCATCTTGCCTTCCACAGGATAAGCTGTCATGATCTAGCCACTGATGGAGGTAAATGAGTCTGGTAGGTCAACCCAGGCTTTCATCTTGGATGGCTGCCTGGTCGTGCGGTTTGTGCGCTGGACTGTCGTTCGGATTTATCGACGGTCGAGGGTTCAAACCCTGCCCGCTCCCATCCCCCGTCGTCCTGCGGGAGGTTTGGACTAGGAAGTAAACTATCTTCAACTCTGAAGGAACATCCGAAATATGTAAAACATTTTACAAAACATTTTACAAACAACATTTTTACAAACATCTTGCCTTCCACAAGATGAGCCGTAATGATCTTGCCACTGATGGAGGCAAATGAGTCTGGTAGGCCAACCCAGGCTTTCATCTTGCTTCCACAAGATGAGCCATCATGATCTTGCCACTGATGGAGGTAAATGAGTCTTGTAGGCCAACTCAGGCTTTTATCTTGCCTTCCACAAGATGAGCTGTCATGATCTTGCCACTGATGGAGGTAAATGAGTCTGGTAGGCCAACCCACGCTTTCATCTTGCCTTCCACAAGATGAGCCGTAATGATCTTGCCACTGATGGAGGCAAATGAGTCTGGTAGGCCAACCCAGGCTTTCATCTTGCTTCCACAAGATGAGCCATCATGATCTTGCTACCGATGGAGTTAAATGAGTCTGGTAGGCCAACCCAGGCTTTCATCTTGCCTTCCACAAGATGAGCTGTCATGATCTTGCCACTGATAGAGGTAAATGAGTCTTGTAGGCCAACTCAGGCTTTTATTTTGCCTTCCACAAGATGAGCCGTCATGATCTTGCTACCGATGGAGGTAAATGAGTCTGGTAGGCCAACCCAGGCTTTCTTCTTGCCTTCCACAAGATGATCTGTCATGATCTTGCCACTGATGGAGGCAAATGAGTCTGGTAGGCCAACCCACGCTTTCATCTTGCCTTCCACAAGATGAGTCATCATGATCTTGCCACTGATGGAGGCAAATGAGTCTGGTAGGCCAACCCAGGCTTTCATCTTGCTTCCACAAGATGAGCCATCATGATCTTGCCACTGATGGAGGTAAATGAGTCTGGTAGGCCAACCCACGCTTTCATCTTGCCTTCCACAAGATGAGCTGTCATGATCTTGCCACTGATGGAGGTAAATGAGTCTTGTAGGCCAACTCAGGCTTTTATTTTGCCTTCCACAAGATGAGCCGTCATGATCTTGCTACCGATGGAGGTAAATGAGTCTGGTAGGCCAACCCAGGCTTTCTTCTTGCCTTCCACAAGATGATCTGTCATGATCTTGCCACTGATGGAGGCAAATGAGTCTGGTAGGCCAACCCACGCTTTCATGTTGCCTTCCACAAGATGAGCCATCATGATCTTGCCACTGATGGAGGTAAATGAGTCTGGTAGGCCAACCCACGCTTTCATCTTGCCTTCCACAAGATGAGCCATCATGACCTTGCCACTGATGGAGGTAAATGAGTCTGGTAGGCCAACCCACGCTTTCATCTTGCCTTCCACAAGATGAGCCATCATGATCTTGCCACTGATGGAGGTAAATGAGTCTGGTAGGCCAACCCACGCTTTCATCTTGCCTTCAACAAGATGAGCCATCATGATCTTGCCACTGATGGAGGTAAATTAGTCTGGTAGGTCAACCCAGGATTTCATCTTGCCTTCCACAAGATAAGCTGTCATGATCTTGCCACTCTTGGAGGTAAATGAGTCTGGTAGGTCAACCCAGGCTTTCATCTTGCCTTCCACAGGATAAGCTGTCATGATCTAGCCACTGATGGAGGTAAATGAGGTAGGTCACTGTAGCATCAACAAGTATGGCCAGTTCCTTCCATTTTTTGTTTTCAACTTTCCATTTACTCTGCCATCCCAAAGTTTGAGTCTGTATGAAAACCATCTATTAGGAAAGCCATATTTTTTTAAACTTAAGTTTTTTAAAATTTGTTTGGAACACTGTTGATATCAAACAAGCAGTTTAATTATTAGGTGATTATGTACCCAAATTTAATACATAATAATGTGGAAAAGTAAATTAGCTAAATGTTTCAGGATAAGAGAATTGAAGTTATTTTCATTTGTCAAAAGTTCATGTTTAACTACAAATGTGTAATAGCTAATTAATTTTATAGCACCTTACTGACTTAGACTTAGGTCCTCCCGCACTGTTCGGCGCATTGGGCGGCAAGCTGTCTCCATAAAGATCTGTCACTGGCAATGTCTGAAGCCTCCTCCCACCTGGTGTCCACTGTTTCCAGGTCCTCCATGAAGGTGTGTCGCCAAGTAATACGAGGACGTCCCTGTTTGCGCTTTCCTCATTTTGGCTTCCATGTTATCGCAACTCTTGGCGTATTTCTTTTTGACGTAGAACATGTCCCGCAAACCTCATGCGACGCTCAGTCACAACCTCACTAAGTGTTCGACTCCCAGTTTGGCATAGGATTTCCTTATTTGAGACCCGATCTGTGTAACTGACTGCCAAAATCCGTCTCAGCCATCTCTGATAGCACCACCTTATATATATATATATATATATATTTTATTTTTTTTTAAACTTTAGAATTATGCTATTTGAGGACTCTAAATGGATTATACTTTTTTAATAGAAAAAGCTAAATAGAAATGTTTTTGCGCAGTAGTTAGGTTTTGTTTTATTGTAATGAAATTAGAACTGTGGTTAATCATCATCATCATTGAACATCGTTAGACTGTAGGCTTAAAAGACTCAAATCCTGTCTTGCAAAAGCCGTAGAAGAAATTCTTCTGTTGTTTGTAATGTGCGTATGTCATCCTACAGGTCAAGAGCTTGTAGTTTCCCAGACCTTTGGAGGTAAAGATCAGCAAGTCTAGGGAAGTTCTAAAGAATATTAGACAGTTTTTTATTTTTCCCTGCAGCAGGGGCACAGTAAGTCAAAGCTTGACCTGAACTTTGCAAAATATGAGCCAATGGAATAGTGGCCCATACTGCACTGTGCTGTAATAGCTTGTTCAGGCTCTGGCAACCTCCACCATGGGGGAGGCGTGATCAGGGTGCCTGGTGTGGACATTTTGGTACTCGTGTCAATACTGAAACCATTTTTCCATTTCTTTTTTTTTTTATTTATGCCAGGACATGATGGAAACTAACAGCCTGCTAGGTAGGTGGTGTTAACTCTCCAGGGTGGGCTAAGGAGCCTGCAACAGTGTTGCCAGTCACAGACTGTGATTAATAGCTTTTAGTTTTAGAAATTGCAAACCTTCCTTCAGATAAATAATTCATTAAGAATATGATTTTTTTTTTAGTTGTTGTTTTGCATACACCGAGGCGTGGTGACTGAGCGGTAAAGTGCTAGACTTCAGAACCGGGGGTCCTATGTTTGAATCCTGGTGAAGACTGGGATTTTTTTTTGGGGGGGGGGATCTTTGGGCGTCTCCAATTCCACTCAGCTCTAATGGGTACCTGACATTAGGTGCGGTAAAGTAAAGGCGGTTGGTCATTGTGCTGGCCATGACATCCTTGTTAGCCATAGGCCAAATTCTTTTTAAAAATACTTTTTTTGTTCTTATAAATTAAGCTACATCACTGTAGGGCCAGTTTTTATCCAAACCAGAAGTCCACAGGCTAAGGTTTAGAATTCAGAGTGAAACACATCACTATTTTGGTTAAAAAGAAAAAAAAACTTTTTTTTTTAAAGTTCAGCCTGTAAATGACGAAACAAATAATTCTATACTATTCAACTTCAGATGGTCTACTACTCTACAAGTATTTTTATCTCAGCTGGTCTGAGCAAGGAGACTTCTCAGGTGTTGTAAAAGTCATGTTGACCTTCATATCTGCCCTGATCATGGACCGGGCAGGCAGAAGAACTCTGCACATGATTGGACTCGTGGTGAACTTTTAAGAAAGACCCATGTGGAAATGAGTCTAGAAACCTCAGCTTAGGCTTCTAAATCTCTTATGATTTATGATTGATGTTTCAGGACCAATACCTTGGTTCATGGTGACTGAGATGTTTGCGCAGGGTCCTAGGTCAGCCGCTGTCAGTGTTTCCCTGGCGATCAACTGGCTGTGCAACTTTGCTGTTGGCTTAGTGTTTCCTATTTTACAGGTAAGTACATTTTAAGGGGATCTAAGTTAACAAGTAAAGTAAAGACAATTGCAGTTTAGTCATTGAAGTAAAGCATTACTTTTTTCTCTATTGTAATCTAATTACTCAGTTGTTGTTGTTTTTACCTTTACCTTTTGTCATTATAACAAGGTCATGGTCGCTTGTATGTAGACAAAGTGATTTAGATTATTTCAAAATTATATCATTTTATACCATATTAAATACTAAGTGATATAACTTTAAGATAAAATAGGCTCTACTAATGTATATAAAATTTTAATAGGTTATTAATTTTAAATATTCAATTATTGTAAAACATTTTCAATGCTTGACTATTGTTGTCTTCTTGTTTGGATGTAATTATTTTAAGCATAATATTTATCTAGTGGGTAGCTAGGGTGGGGGCAGGGGGGTTTAAATTTGAAAATCCCCCCAGACCCCTACTTGAGGGGTCGTCCAAATGAGTGTCTAAAAATTTTTGTGCATTAAATATTGTTATAAACCTGGTGGTGGCACAGATGGGGGGAGTGGTGTGAGTGTAGTCAGCCAACGCAAATCGCCACAGGCCAGCGCTAGACGAGTCAACCGTGACTAGTTACGACGGTCGGCCGAGACGAGTGTCAACATGATGGTTTGGGAAGGATCGACGTCGTGAACAGAGCTCAGTAGCGTCACGAGGGTTGTAGTCATCTGACAACCCAGAATGGTCCAGCGACGTTCTGCCCGGTTTTAGAAGGCGATTAGGGACCCTATATAAAGAGCGGAGGTGTCGCAGTCAAGTCGGTTCACGACAGAAGGTTCACGACAGGGGCTCAGAACACGGTCAACTACAGCACAGTTCAACGGTGTGGTTCTGTACAAAGCATTACGACGGTTCAGTGCGGAGTACTGTCAAGTACAGTTGAGACGACTGGCGTCTTGATCTTGGTCTGCGATCGAGTCCGACACAACGAGCCTAGTGTGTGAAGTCAGTCCTGAACTGTTGAACCCAGTGCAAGCCCGGAACGAGATGGAGAGGCCAGTGCAAGAGTTGATACGGCCTTACAGTGTTATTGGAGAGATATTTGTACAGTGTACATGTTGCCAATTGTACAGTATTGGCTGTTATTTATTCAACTATTGAAGTGTTACATTACTTTGGAGCCCTGAGTTGTCAAGTTCTTTAAGTTGGTGGTGTATGGTGCAGTTTGCAGAGAGCCTGGATAGTGAGATTCGTAACAATATTAAGCCAATGACATTTTATCTTTCTTTTCATGTTGTTATGTAAATTATTGACCATCTTGCATGTATTCCACGCATTAGACTTATCTATTTATTAAGTACATTATCTCAAGTCATGATGTCAAATGTCAACACAAAGGGACCCCCTTAAAAGGCCAAACCCCCAGGACCCCTAAATCCCTTGCTATGCTACTGTATTTATCAGAGATTATTTTTCATGACTAAAACTTAAATTATTACTAAACTACTTTTTTTTTTCTTACAGAAGTCACTAGAAACATTTGAGTCCTTACAGAAGTCACTAGAAACATTTGAGTCCTTACAGAAGTCACTAGAAACATTTGAGTCCTTTCTGCCTTTCTCCATCATGCCGTTGTTGTTCTTCATCGTCACCAATATATTTCTGTAGTTCTGAGATTAGCCAGCTGTTTAAATCTCCCACTATGGATAGATCAGAATACAGAAATTCCTACAAAAGCTCAAAGAACAGATACAGCACCCAAGTCTTGATAATTAATCCACCTATCTCAGAAAAAGGGACGGAATATTATATCGAGTCCAGTTACTTATAGAATTTAGGTGGCTGAACAATTTTGGCTGCCGTTTTATTTTTTGAAATGTTAGTCTTTTGATTTAGTTTCATGTTGTTGGATAAATTTGTTATTTATAACATTTTATTATAATATATACAGGGCTTTCATTATTATATCAATGCAAATACAATTAATCAGTTTTAAAAAATATATTCATCATTTTAAATGACTTGTTATATTGTTCTAAATATGTATAATCATGTATCAACATACCTCAATAGAATTGTGATAACACAGCACAACAGTTGTTTATGAGATACCATTTAATACATTTAAAGGAGGACAGAGACTTTCTTACAATAAAGTGATTTAAAACTATGTACCCCATCAGTATTTTATATTATATTTATAAAACTAATTAAAGCAGCTTTTTTTCTGGCTGACAATGTCTGTGCTGGATGTGGCAAAATATGTAAGTTGCAGCTGGGGCTAGGTAACCATGGGAAATACTGCTTTCATTAAATCTTCAGACTTGAAGACAAGCCTTATTATTATAAATCTGGTCAGTGATTTCAGTGCAATATGAACACTAATGTTTTGTGTAACTATTTTTAAATAAGATTGTTTTCTATTAAAATATTTTTATTATAAGTTTCAACTTTTATTAGCATTGATAACTTGAATGAGATTGTGAGATTCTGTTTTCAGTTATTTAATATTGATATTTCTCATGTAAATGTTTTGTTTTGGGTGTTCCTTTGTAATTGAAGATTATTATATCCTAGCCCAAACTTCCTGCAGGACAGGGTTTGAGCCCAGGAAATCTGAGTTGACAGTCCAGAGTGTGTACCACATCACCACTCAACCCAAAGGCCCAATATTGGTCCTGTTTGAGCATCTTAAATATATACTGGTGACTTAAAAACAAAGTATAACTTTTTTCTATTTAGTTTTTAGGAAAAATAAAATAATCAAAAGTTATTCCAGTAAGTAAAGTACCCTTTCATACCTTGGGGCAGATGATGTTAATGCCATCTTTTTTCTGTGGCTTCCCGTTAATGAGGTTGTCATGTGACCAGCACAACGACCAACCACCTTTACTTTTTCTCGACTAGTGTCAGGCACCCATTAGAGTTGGCAGACTCAGGTGCCCTATATATCCCTTAAATAAAAAATCCCAGTCCAGATTTGAACCTGGGATCTTTCGGTTCTACAGCCAAGTGCTTTACCACTCAGCCACTGCGTCTCCTAAAAGGTATCCTATCTTACATTAAGCTGCGTAAAACTAAACGTTCCTGAGCCAATCAGACCATTGAAAAATATAAGCATTTTTTTTTAGTAGATTTCAACAAACAGTTAACCAGAAATTAAACACTAATTTATGTAGCAACTTCTCCTTCATGGTCAAAGAATAGCACAACCTCATCCCCCATGAACTTGAAGTTGCCGTTTTTGTTTTTTTTGGTTTACTTTTACGTGGGGTTACAATTCTGGAGTTTTTGGGGAACAAACTGTTGACTCCAGAATGTCATTCAATATGGAAAACGCCAATCCTACGGGCTATTAATAAAAACGGCATTATGCATTAGCCGCAATTGTGTAATCTGGTGAAAGAAGCTTCTCGTGCCTCAAACTAATGAAGAATTACATGAGATCAATAATTCTCAAAGCTAGATTGAAACATTTGGTAATTCTTGCTATTGAGCGGGATCTATGTAGGAAACAGAATTATTATGATATAATATATGACTTTGCTACACGCAAGGCTCGTAAAGTAATTCTGTAAATTTCTCTTATTGTCCGCTTCCCTACCCAAACTTGGCCCCCGAAATCCGTTTCGATTAGGGCCTCACAATGGTTAAGTCCGGCCCTGCTATTTAGTGTTTGTAAAATGTTTGACATGTTTCGGATGTTCCTTCAGAGTTGACGAGAGTTTACTTCCCGCAGGACGAAGGGGGGTGGGAGCGGGCAGGGTTTGACAGTCCAGCGCTCAGTCATCCGTAGCGAGCTGTGAAAACGTGTTCTTCCTCAGAATTCATTGTCTGAAGGGGAAACTTTACTTACTGCCCCAGTGCAGCCAACGTAAGCAAACTACAGTTTCCAAATTTCATGAGCGTAGCCAAAAGGGGTTTTGTGGTTTCCCTTCCCTCTCCAATACAAAAACTAAAGCATTTTCACCATTTTCTACCAGTCGCTGGACTCCATTGAATAGCAGATTTGGTTTGTGAATTTTTTTAGCGGAAGAGTAGCAGGCTAATTGCACTGTAGATACCTCAGAATATGCATTTTTAAAGCTTAAAATAACGGAAATAATGCTTGGGTCCGGGGCGAACCCACTGGAGGGAGCTCGCTGCGCTCCCCGGACTCCCTAGCTGCCCCGTGGCGCTGTGTGTACTGTCTTTCCACTAAGTATAGGAAGAGAGTATTCTTGGGTAGAAAAAACGTTTGAATGAATGAAAGATCAGAATGCAATGAAGATTAATTACATATACACACACTAATATATATATATATTATTATAATATATATATAATATAATATATATATAAATTGCGGAGTGGGGTAAAAATCCCCCCACCCATCGAAAATATATGACATGCCATTTGTGGGCCGGTTTATATGGTATTGCCCGGGCCGATTTTGATACCCAGTCCGCCCCTGGTCTTGTTCCTAAACCCGAGACCACGTGTACCTCGCTACGCCACTGCATCCACTACATCATGTGAGGGAGTTGAACAATTATGTAGCTCTTAGGTCAGCTTTCAGAGTCCAGTCATTCAAAATTTTCTGGATTTGCTTCTTTTGTCAGTCTGAGCTTTTTTTTCTTGTAAATTGAAATACGGGCGTGTTTTAAATAATGTTTAAATAAGTGAAAGAATTATTAACATGATTTTTGTTGAAATTTTTTTTTTACCATTCCTCCTATTTTCTTACAAACTCTATATGGAAATCTAACTTATTATTGTAATTTATTTAGCGATCAGACTTGTTAACTTTTCTAACTTGTTACTGGTTTAGAGTACAAAGTTTGTTTCCTTTGTTACAGAATCCTTATTTTTAATATTACCGGGTAGTAATGTTTTTCAATTCTTACTATTAGCTTAACACTTTCTTTATGGATTTGAGGTGGGTGGAAGTTTGTTTGAAGACACAAGTCAAAAACTCATAGAAAAACAAGATTACATAGAGAGTTCGTGTTATCACACAAACTTAGATGCGGCCCCACCACCGTACCAGGAATATTCAAACCATAGTCTTGTTTTGATCGTTTAAAGTAATAGCATTTAAAAAAATATTTGACGATTTATACATGGGCGTAACCATATTTTTTTAGGGAGGGTGGAGTTTAAGGAATTTGGCTGGTAAAAATAAATGTTCCCTTTTTATCTACCATTTAACTACTTATAAAGAGAATGAAATTGCTCATACAGAAAGTTATCAGTTTCATAAAGGAGGAATAGCCTTTAAAAATAATATGCAACCTTTAATTTTAATGTTATTAAATAGGGATTTCCTTAGACAGGAAGAAAATCAAACAAAAGGGCGATAAGTGAAGATAATTTAACAAGCATGAAAAAAAAAATGAAACAGACACGGAATGAAGTGCGGGCCACTCACAGGTTGGGTCATGTGAAGGAGACGGGTGGGGGGGGGGGGTACCAGACCCAAGATCAGACCGCTAAATAAAAAGGGAGAAAATAGATTTTAAGAGGCACAACAATAGCAGACGAGCGACAAAAGGTTGGGATCGGAACCTGAACAGGACATTTGATAGATTTCATCCTTTTTTTTCCATACCAGAATCTGGGCATAGATGTCCATTCTAAATGTGTCTAGATTAAAGCTATTTTGGAATTCTTATAGTGCAATATTGACTTAAATCTCTTCTTACGATTCAGAGTAAGTATTGGTGAAAAAAAAACAACTACATTAAAGATTAAAGACTTCAAAATATGGAAGTCAAGGAGTACTTCCTAATTTTTGGAAGATTTTTTTTTTTTTCGGCATTTAAATTGTCACGTGTGATCTATCTGTCCCATTTATTCTAGAGCTCAATTTAAAAAAAAAAAAAGATTATGTCAAACTGAATTTAAGATATTTCGTAACGTGCTAAAAATACCTTCAGCGGGTACTTTTGGTATTCTGAAAGCAAAGTTTTTTTGTTTTAACACTTGATATGCAAAAGCTTTTTTTTTTTTATACTTTTTTTTGTGACAATGGCTTTGAAGGATAAATTGCCCACACACGGCGGACTGCGTTTTGTAGAATACAAGAAATACGTTTAAGTTCTAGATTGAAGATTGCATTCTCTGTATTATAATACATAGATATAAAATGGAGCATGATTTCTGGAATGGGGCGGGGCGAGAATGTGGTACATTTTTTATGGGATTAAAAAAAAGTGTTTAATTTTATTCATAGATCCTGTGCCGGTCCTAAGAATTAGGGGGCCCTATGAAAAACAGATTGCGCGGGGCCTAGTCTGGGTAGGATAATAAGTGAAAATTAGGATCTTGCATTAGAAATAATTTCGTCTTTGCATTTTATTCATTCTTTACTAAGTACAATACCACGATCAAGTTAACTTCACGTGCCTTGCGTGTTGCAAAGTCATACATTTTATCATCAAAATTCTGTTTCTTACATGCATCCGCTCAAAAGCAATAAGATGATTTTCTGACGATCATACCCATGACAAAAATCTTCTGATGATCATACCCATGACAAAAATCTTCTGATGATTATACCCATGACAAAAATCTTCTGATGATTATACCCATGACAAAAATCTTCTGATGATCATACCCATGACAAAAATCTTCTGATGATTATACCCATGACAAAAATCTTCTGATGATTATACCCATGACAAAAATCTTCTGATGATCATACCCATGACAAAAATCTTCTGATGATCATACCCATGACAAAAATCTTCTGATGATTATACCCATGACAAAAATCTTCTGATGATCATACCCATGACAAAAATCTTCTGATGATCATACCCATGACAAAAATCTTCTGATGATTATACCCATAACAAAAATCTTTTGACGATTATATCCATAACAAAAATCTTTTGATGATTCTACCCTTGACAAGCCCATGACAGCCGTAGATGTGCGCTGAATTCCTTAAATAGCTGTCATGGCATGATTAGGAATTACTTATTTGTTTCATAGAAAGGGAAAGTTTTGACTTGGACTGACTTAGAGACAATGACGCGACTAGTAAAAACAAAGAATCTGTGGCATTTTACGTCTCGAGAGACGATCTTTTCCCTTTGCAACTTCTTGTGTGACTAAAGAGGCCAATCCTTGATACACAGCTGCGATCGCAGGTTGGGCATATATAATCACCAGGCGCCGTTGCATTTTCACCCTTCTTTCTGCTTCTGTTGTGTATGGCATCTGCAATCTTTGACCCTTCCTTTATGCTCTCTCTCCATGAGGATCTGTCCAGTGCCACCTCTTCCCAGTTGCCAGTGTCGATTTTGAAGAGCTTCATGTCGCGTTTGCATACATCCGTGTAACGTAAAAGTGGGCAACCAGCGGCTCTCCTGCCTTCTATTAGATCGCCATACAGGATGTCCTGTGGAAGTCGACCTTCTGGCATTCTACGAACGTGGCCAAGCCAGCCAAGGCGTCTGCTGCTGATAACAGAGCGGATGTCCTGGCACCCTGCTCTTTGTAGCACTTCCTCATTAGTTATCTTATCTTGCCACCTTATTTTAAAGATCCGCCTTAGGCATCGGAGGTGGAAAACATTCAGCTTTTTTTCCTGCCATGAGTAGGTTGACCATGTTTCACTTCCGTACAGCAAGGTGCTCAACACACAGGTCCGGTAGACTAGGGCTTTAGTACTGTTAGTCAGCAATATGTTGTCCCAGACTCTTTTCTGCAGCCGTGACATGGTGGCCATTGCCTTGGCTATCCTGTTGTTTATGTCTTTATCCAGTAGAGTGTTGTTGGATATGATGGAGCCAAGGTAACAAAAGTGATCAACAATTTCTAGTGGTTGGCCATTAATGCTTACTTGAGGTGCAGTGTTTGTGTTTTGGACAAGTATCTTAGTCTTGCTTTGACTGATGTTTAAGCCGAACTTCTGGCAAGCAGCAGATAATTTGTCAACCAGGCACTGTAGCTGAATATCAGAATCAGCCACAATAGCTGCATCATCAGCATACAAAGAATAGCGAAATGTAAACAGACTACTTTTGACGGCTTTAGAAAGAGGCCGTTTCTATGGACGTAAAGATTTAGCTTGACAACATTCGACGGTTCCCTTCGTTATTATTAAAGGTCTTATTCGACATTCACTATCAGAGTCGACTAACTTCTATTGTTGGCTTTTCGCCTGTGTTATTTGAGTTCGTTATTTCAGTGTTACTTCCGTTCGATTTATCAGCATAAAAAAACTGCTCGGAAGCGCCTAACATACCTAAGTTTCGAACCTTTCCGTCACCTAATTTTTATGTATTACTTTAACTCTGTCTCTCTGTCTCTCTCTCTCTCTCTCTCTCTCTCTCGTAATTGAGATGCCAACGTTGATTTGACCCACATTAAATTAAACAGATTTTGGATTTATAAGCTATAATTAGTGTTGTGTAAAAAGAGCACGACGCGTTCTCCTACAATTCAATACCAAAATAGAACATTTTCTGATAACAAGCAAAAAAGTGATTGAATTTAAATCATAGCAAGATAGTGAAATACAAATCAGCAAAATGAAAAAAATAAATCATTGCTACTTTCATACTTATATCATGCTCAGAGTGCTATGGTCCAATCTCATTTGTGGACCAGTGGGGAGGGGGTATCTGGGATAAGGTTTTTCCGCCTGTAGGCGCTCAGTAAACACAACTCTGCTCAAGTCGGGTGTCGAACCTCTAGCCCCCTAGAAAAAATGGGAGCTTATTCATTCAGTATAGATGTATATGCCAGTGATTTTGCAGTTATTCCCCTTAAATTAGCATCTCTCTCTTCATATAACCCTAACCCTAACCCTAACCTAACTGTTACGACACAAGACTCCTGGAAAATAGTAGATCAAAGTTTAACACTCTCAGATTCCAATTTAGAAATACTTTAATTACTATTATCACAAATGACGTCAACAGAATCGTTTCAACTCACTTCATGTTCCCATCTCTCTCTAGCTTCCAATATCCAAATTCGCACCATTTTCATTCACACCATGCTGCGCTACGACCTTAACACTAGTCTTGTTTTTTTTTCCCCATTTGCGTTTCTTAAATGTTCTACATAAAAGTAGAAAACTCATTTCCATAGAATGTACGGTAAAGTTTCAGGGACACCCTTAAAATAGCTTCAGAAAATAAAACCAGTTTCACCTTTAAAATAGCTCCATCAGGACCAATCGCCTTCCTGGCGTCATCAATCAGGGCTGAAATGTGACGAGTCCTTCTGCTGTTACCCTTCTATAAGTATTGAGTGAACACTAGTCTTTGAAGGCTCCAGAATAGTAGTTCTAAGTGTAGTCACTGTTTATTGATTTCTTCTGATTGCTTCACATAAATTTGTAGACATTTTTTTTATCTTTTGTGATTTCTACAATGAAATTTTGAAATCTATATTTTTTTTTTATCTGACATTTCATTTTTTAAAATAATTTCTTAGACATTGAAATATATATAAAGATCTAGCTATTAGTAATGATTGGACTTATTAGTTTACAAGATTCGTAGAGATATTCTTATTTGGATTTCTGTTGAAAGCTTATATTAAGTCACTCCTTCTGTCTGTCTGGTAAAAACCTTGTTTCTCACACCTCACCTCAACCAAGCCAGTATGTAACTATACTGGATCTCCACCAAGCCAGTATGTGACTATACTGGATCTCCACCAAGCCAGTATGTAACTATACTGGATCTCCAACAAGCCAGTATGTGATTATACTGGATCTCTACCAATCCAGTATGTGACTATGTTTAATATCCACCATACCAGTCGAGTATGTTGCTATGTAGGGTCTTCACTGAATCAGTCCACTCTGACTATGTTTCTAGATCAATGAAATTGTTAACTGCATCCTGACACCAAAAGTTGGCTTAGGAGATGAATACATTCTTTGTGTTTTAATGAAGAAGATTCTGTCTTCTTGACGAACTTCCTCAAATTACAATTTGCATGTGAACCATTTCACTTTTTTGGGGGGACATGCAAGAGATTAATAATTGCTAAAGAATATAAGAATAGTTTCCCTTTTCTGCAATATTAAAATCTTATAAAGGGGTATAGGGGAGAAGGTTTGCGTGCTGGCTTTAGTCTCTCGGTAAATTCAGCTCTGTTCGAGACGAGATTCGAACTCGAGCTTCTTGTTAGGTAGCTAAGCTTTTATCCTATTAGTCATACATCCTTAATTTAATGTGTGTGTTTGTGTGTTTTTAAATATCGCTTTACGAAGCATTTGAAATTGAGCAAATAAAACGTGCCTCGTTGGCCATGCAATATAAATCTATTGAAAACCCACTACTTAGAGAAAGACTTTCTTATACATTTGTATTTCTTTTATAATTTTTTTTTTCGTAGATTATTTTTCAAATTCTATTTATAAGTCTCTGTCTTTTGCCGAAAGCGAAATTGTATCACCATCAGCCTTATCACTTCATTGGTTCGACCTGTTTGTATTATATTAGTTTTTAAATCTTTTTTTTTTTTTTGTTCTTTGTTATTGGCCCAATTTAATGGTGTATGATATTAGTCTTATATTGTCATATATTGCTTCTTAAATAAACTAAGTGATTAAAGTATTCCAGACGTCTCTCAGAAAGTCTTTTATGCACTGCTTCTGTCTATGACCCCCAATCTATTTATTTTATTTGGTATGTTTCATGTATTCATTTGCTAGTTAACTCTAAAAAAAAATCTAAATTTCAAATTCGCTCGAGTTCACTCTAATGGTTAGATGACGTTAGCATATAGATTGCAAGGAGGACTTTACTACTAGCAAACCGCGATCTTATCTTATCTTATAAAATACAGACGTTACTTCGAAAAAGATGATTATGCCCAACGCGTCTTGCATCTAGTCATGCATGCTAATCAGGTGCCATACGTTGCTTTCTAAAACAACATGGAATGAATCTATGCAAAGTATGTCACATAAAATATGAGACTAAATCTCGGATCATTTGAACAACTGCTGCTGCCGGGTATTTTGTTTATCTACACACACGGTCCCATAGTAATCAGCTCACTGTTATTTTTTGCTATGTCTCACCACACGATGAGCTCCCTTAGTTGTCTAAATTTCATAGAGATGGGTAGGCCACTCATGGGGATAGTATGGTTCAGATGGGCAACAAGTTTCTTACAAATTAGTTCTGAAGTCCTAATCCGGTCTTGCGTTAAAATGGACAGCCGAAGCACATACGACAATGCCAGGAAGACACCCTCACTACAAAGTTGCCTTTTTATCTTACAAGGTGAGCGAATAAAATGTAGACCAAATATTTTCAAACGCTGATCTGATTAGGACGGAACAAGCTTAATGAGCAATAAATATCTATTGTTTTTTTTTTGTTTTGTTTTTTAATTTTGAAAATTTTATATTACCTGAACAAAGTTTTTAGACCCTCAATTTCTCGGGAGCCCTAAACCCTAGCTTGTGATGTCTATTTGTAAATCCAGCACCGCAGGAGATTTAACTTCTTTACAACACGTGCCCAGAGAATACATGAATGTCAACAATGATCAAACCAAGGTGACATTAGAGAGTCGCCAGAGAAAAGTTTGGACTTGACTAAAACCAAATAATTTTACATTTTTTAAGCGGCCATACTTGGAACTGGTTGAACTAGTACTATGCCGTGAGGGGAAGAATAGGATATTTCTCTTACTCCCGTTACCTTTCGTCCCCCCCCCCACCTCCCCATCTGACCGAGTAAGAAAAATGATAGATAGAACATTCCCCCCCCCCTCATCTATGGAAATTCCGTGCTTATACGGCATTAATGAGTTAGCGAGGAAGAGAATGGACCAGAAATAAAACCACGCAAAGAATAATGATGTCATTTCTTTAGCTCATGTTTCACAACGAGGCTCACAGCCAGAGCTCCTAAATTTATACAGGCTTTTTTACTGAACTTCCGATTGTGAAACAATGACTATTTAAGTCTTTATATAAACAATTTCTTTAGAATACATTGATTGAAGACCGCACAAGACAGTACAACCAACTTTCAAAACTCAAATCAGTTTTAAAAACAATGATTGTATCTCTGTTTATTGTAAGAGAGAGGGGGAGAGAGAGAGAGAGGTTACAACAGATAATGACAGTCAAAACATATTGACGTTGTACAAGACGGTTAAATAAGCGAGAATAATAAGAGTTTGCTTATTTGAAAAAGGTCCCAATCTGTACACTATAAGTCTATATCATCAAAACGTCCTAATCTGTACACTATAAGTCTATATCAGCAAAACGTCCTAATCTGTACACTATGTCTATATCACAAAACGTCCTAATCTGTACACAGTCTATATCAGCAAAACGTCCTAATCTGTACACTATAAGTCTATATCAGCAAAACGTCCTAATCTGTACACTATAAGTTTATATCAGCAAAACGTCCTAATCTGTACACTATAAGTCTATATCAGCAAACGTCCTAATCTGTACACTATAAGTCTATATCAGCAAAACGTCCTAATCTGTACACTATAAGTCTATATCAGCAAAACGTCCTAATCTGTACACTATAAGTCTATATCAGCAAAACGTCCTAATCTGTACACTATAAATCTATATCATCAAAACGTCCTAATCTGTACACTATAAGTCTATATCATCAAAACGTCCTAATCTGTACACTATAAGTCTATATCATCAAAACGTCCTAATCTGTACACTATAAAAAAGTCCAATCTGTACACTATAAGTCTATATCATCAAAACGTCCTATCTGTACACTATAAGTCTATATCACAAAACGTCCTAATCTGTACACTATAGTCTATATCACAAACGTCCTAATCTGTACACTATAAGTCTATTCACAAAACGTCCTAATCTGTACACTATAAGTCTATATCACAAAACGTCCTAATCTGTACATTAAGCTATATCACAAACGTCCTACTGTACACTATAGTCTATATCACAAAACGTCCTATCTGTACACTATAAGTCTATATCACAAAACGTCTTCTGTCACTATAAGTCTATATCACAAAACGTCCTATCTGTACACTATAATCTATATCACAAACTCTATCTGTACACTATAAGTCTATATCACAAACGTCCTATCTGTACACTATAGTCTATATCACAAACGTCCTAATCTGTACACTATAAGTCTATATCACAAACGTCTTCTGTACACTATAAGTCTATATCACAAAACGTCCTATCTGTACACTATAAGTCTATATCCAAAACGTCTATCTGTACACTATAAGTCTATATCACAAAACGTCCTATCTGTACACTATAGTCTATATCATCAAAACGTCCTAATCTGTACACTATAAGTCTATATCAGCAAAACGTCCTAATCTGTACACTATAAGTCTATATCAGCAAAACGTCCTAATCTGTACACTATAAGTCTATATCAGCAAAACGTCCTAATCTGTACACTATAAGTCTATATCAGCAAAACGTCCTAATCTGTACACTATAAGTCTATATCAGCAAAACGTCCTAATCTGTACACTATAAGTCTATATCAGCAAAACGTCCTAATCTGTACACTATAAGTCTATATC
>JAZGLO010002003.1:0-22125 GCA_036873155.1 Biomphalaria sudanica
AAAGCCTGGTCATTATTATAGTAACTAATGAACTGTAGCACGACCAATCCATCAAACGATACCCTTTTAGAGACCTAGATCTCAATAGACAGCATTGTTGTATCTACATTTGTATTGTTGAACTTCCCACCAGTGGTTCTCACTTTGTTTGCTATGTACGTCTCAATAGCCTGTTTGTGGACATGTATCCATGTATTAAATCTGACTGGAGTTTGCAAATGATGTGGCCAATTTCCATGATAGCTTTATATTTATTTTAAGGTTAACATAGAATATTAACAAATATATGAAAATATTAATTTCATGGCATTCAGATAAAAGCAAGTCAGTAATCTGTTCTAATTTTTTCTAATCGATCACACATTTATGACGCTCATACAAAAAGTCTGTTATGCATTAACTAGAGGGATCGCTTGGGGGACAGACCACCGTCCACAAAATGCTTAAATATAACTGCTTTTACCTTGTTATGTAAGCTTGTCCAAGGTCGTTCGATCCCTAACAACTTGTGAACCCCTGTCCAATCACGTGCCGATAGGTTGAGGTACTTTTTGTCTCACACATATAGTACGCCAAACTCTCAATAGATGAATGCTCTCGGGCATGTAGTCGATATGTTATAACCAAAATAGCTGATCATATGTAGAATATGTGCTAAGTCCAAAATATAAGTCAACGGGAAAAATAGTCACACAAACTTATATTTTCCTCCTCTTTCTCTCTCTCTCTCTCTCTCTCTCAAAAAAAAAAGTGCGCCTTCCTATTAGTATCTACTCGATTTGTCGATGTTACATCTTCCTATTGTATCTATCTATTACAATTGGTCTCTAGAAACGACCTTAGTTTCTCTCCAAGTCTAGAGGTGTCCCTGGGTTCAGCTGATGTAATGACATCAAACACTTGAACAGCTCGATCAAAACACAGACACTTTCTTCTACTTCATGGCATATAATCACACGATGATCTCTCCTTCTTTAAAAACTAACACTTCCGGTCATTCGCGCATACATTCTGACTGACATACATCTGTAAAAATAGATTATACACACGTACAGACATTAATCCGTGACAGTCGACATGAAAATGAGCCCTCTGGTTACCACGGTATCACAAAAGTCTTGCTCCCCTTGGTCAGTGTCCCGTACATGAAATACTGTGAAACTGAAAGCTTGGTGTGACTATCACAAGCCTTAGACTTCTTCTTCCCAATGTTTCCATACCATATGTAGATATATGCATATAGTAAACATAAATGAACAGCAGCACTAGGGACCAAGTTTTTAAATGAGAGAAAGTAGTGATTTAAAGGCGACGAAAATAAGGGACTGCGCCAACCACGACTCGAACCAGTGAACCTGGAAACGACAACACCACCTAGCGATAACGCACTAAGCGAACTTAACCTCTAGACCAATGTCCAAAAAAAATCATCGTTCTGATCCAGAGTCATTCGCCCGTATGCTGCTGTTCATTAATGTTTAATATATGTATGTATCATCATTTGTTTCAGCACCTAGCTTCAATTCTATATTCACTTGTAGATATCCAAAGATTATGTGACGACTTGAAGCATTAAGTGTGTTAGAGTTCAGGATTGGTTAATATCAGCGGCGTCACTATCGTCTGCAACCTTGTCAAATATGGAACAAAGAATGTAGAGACAACATTCGGACCAAATTTAGTTCATTGAAATGTAAATGTCTGAGAAGATCCTCTACCATTTAGACTTGATCCCATGCTTATCAAGTTAATGCCATGTTTGGTGTCAGTCTTTGCTCGAACCATTTCGCCATCTCTCTTCTCTTATTGCTTGAGTTGAACATTATGTGAATGTTTCTTTCATCTACACCTTCTCCTTTTCTGTCCTTAAGATTCAATATGTGCTTGACCTCATTTTATACGAACACTGTTCATTGATGAACCCTAAAACTCCTACTGTGTTTTCATTTTTATGGACAAAGCTTATACTAACTCACTATGTCTGTCTGTCTGTCCAGAAGTTTGTAAATGTTATTTCTCGTTATTTCTCCGACACTCAATTTCGGATGAATCTGATATTTGCACCGCTATTTCTTTACCTGACAACACAAGAATCGATTTTTAAAAAAGTAATCAATTAGTTAATTAACTATTACTAATTACTTTGTTTGGCATCTCAAACTAGGGAAAGAATACTTGACTGATGTGTTGGTAGAAGCTGAATTAGTCCTCTTTCCAGGGGAAAGAAATAGTACTTGACTGAAGTTGAGGTATAAACTGGAATTAGTCTCCTTTATAGATTGTCGTTTGGGGCTTATTACAAACTTTATCACATGAATAATCCAAACTAATTGATACACTTAATATAAGCTTTGTTGTTTTTTTTAAAGTATATTTGTATTTTGTTTGTTTAGGAGTATGTACTTTAGTTCCTATGTTCTATCCTTCTCTTTTTAGAACGGTGTTTTGTATCCAGCAGACATAAACTGCAAAATAATAATAAGGAAAATGCTCGTTCTGCAATAAAGTAGTTGTACGTTGTTTTTGTTTTTCTGCAAATTTCCCACCTAACGAACCGCTGACCGAGAGTTTTGTCTTTTACAAATTTTATTTCATCTCACTCTGTCTGTCTGTCTGGTACAAATTTTGAACAAGTTATTTCTCTCACTTTCCATCCTCGGGTCAAGTTGAAACATAACACACTATTCTTCCTTGTTTTTAACAAAACAAAAATCAATTTTTAACAAGGTTACAAAAACAGTTTGTGTGGAAACACAAACTCAAAATCGGCCCCCGAAGTGGTCCACCGAGAGTCTTCATCAGGATTCGAACACGGGACTTCCAGTTCCAAGTGCTTTACCCCTCAGCCACAGCATCACCATATATTCATTTAGCGTACACTTACATTTTTAAAAATAATATTATTAACCTTATCCATACATTAACTAGAACTAGATATAGAATCTTGATTTAGAATCTATTATATATAGACTAGAACTCGTATGAATTTAAACGTTTAATCTTACAATTACTAGACCTAGGCCAATGTTATGATCATGAATAGTAGGCCTTATGTTACCAGGTAATGGTGTACTATACTGTTCATATTCAATTCATTTCTTAATGTGATACTATTGTTTACATAATAAATAAATCTGCACCACTAGGCTGCCAGAAGATTAGTTATTGCCTTAATAATAATAATTTTGTTCAAATTATCAATACATTTATAATATATGTATTATAAATATATCTAGATCTGGGCTCTATTTAGTCCTATTTAAACTGTCAAGTGTAGGCCCCTATAATGAGGATATGTCAAAAATGTGCGCTAAAAAAGTAGTTTTTAATTTTGGAAACTTATAACTAAAACGAAGTTCGAATCAAAATTATTTTTAAAAAACAACATTTGAATCGGTATTCTATTCAATAAGTTAGTTAATAAATGGAAAATCTATTTTATAATGATCCATTGACACTTTTACCATTGTGACCTTAGATGAAATTTGTGTGTATCAATGCTCGAATCTATGAATGAAGCTTGAGTTATTAATGAAGAAGTCCATGACCTTTTTTAAAAAAAGTTACCTCCCCTTAAATCTTTCATTGAAAAGTGGTGTAACGTTTTGAAAAATCTGCTTGCATACATAATTTTAAAAATTAGATGGTTCACTTTCGGAAAAGAAAAAAAAAGCCGTTGCATCAGAACTTTAAATGATCTAAAATATCATTATTTCCGATTTCAATTTTCTCTTCTGGTTTCTGAGATCTAAGCGGGACGAACAGACGGACAGACAGGCCACGCAAAATTACTAGTGTCTTTTCTCCTTTCGGGGGCCGCTAAAAAAAGTAACCAATTAGTTAATTAAATAGTAGTAACTAATTCATTGTGTTTGATTTAGAAAAAAGGGATAATAAATCTTAAAGTATTGAGAGATAACGCTGTAAAAGTGAAGCTCTTCCTCCCTTTTTATAATTTTTAAAAAAATTTTGCTTGTTCATATTGTCGACACCATCTTGTAGCAATCGGCTTCTATCGAAAGTATCTCAAGATAAATTGCAGTCGGTTATGGCAACAGCTTCTTGTTCATAAAGTGGGAGCATACATTTTTATAAACTCACCGACTGAAAGAAGGCGGGCGCCTTTCTCGCCATGAAGAAAGTCAATTAGATCGACTGACATTATTGTCATTGAAGATTTTCAAAATAAAATTTATTCAAAGTAGTCTGCTCCTCGTTTACAGTTTGACTAGCATTACACACTGGCTACGCCCGCTCTTTTTCCAGCCTACATATATTGTTTATCTTATCCTCTTTAATTAAACTTCCAATAAACGGGAAACATTTTAACGATCCTGCTAATAGTTTTTAGCCCGTGAATTCTAGTATCTGTTTCATTGAATTGAACGATGTAGAGAAAAAGATATTGGCTACAGAGTGTAGTTCTCCTATCTACACAAGCACATGCGCAAAAGGTTGTTGGGATATCAAAATACATTACAGAAAAACAAAAATAAGTTGAATTAGGGAAAAAGAAAGAAAGAAAATTTGCTTTAAAAAATACGGAAATATTATTTTTGTGCCAATTGTATTTATGCGTTATTTATATACAGAATACGGCCTTTTGGGGAAATACCGAAAATAAAATACGTAGGTTTAGTCGGAATCGGAATCTCTTGGTTTTTTTTTTGCGAATCCGTTCAAACCTTTCTTAGTAAGCACCTAAACGTTAAAAGGAACCTGTGCACGAAATTTCATGCAAATCCGTTCGGCAGTTGCTGAAATCTCTTGATTTCTAGAATGCGGTTAACATTCTTCAAGCAATCCAATACAGTAAGAGAAAAGTACAAGATAAGGAGCTATGAAGAATGTATTATGGAAGCGAAAGAAAAACATGAGAAAATGAAAAAATAAAGATGGAAAGAGCTTTTTAAAAGGAATAGACAGAAGAAGTATTGTCAAGGACGCCATATTGAAAGATCACAGTTGGTAATCAAAATGACTTTGTACTCCAAACGAAGGAGCTTAGACATTTCATTAAAGGGGCTGAAACGTGAAAAAAAAGTTTTTTTTATCTGCGCTGGATGGAGCGAAATAGTGCAGCTGGGACTGTGTAGCCACGTGAAATACTGGACCCCTCCTTAATCTTCGGGCTCAAAGACAAGTCTTCTTCTTATTATTATTATTAATTAAAATCTGTTGTTTATCTATGCTTCATTATGCAACACACCGGATACACCAAAAAGCTTGCTTTGTATGGATTTGCCTCTTTGTATGAAAATATACAGCAGATGAATGGTGAGAATTTGAGTTAGGGAATAGATGTTATTTGCGGTGATTTGAAGAGTATTTTCATTATCAATATCTTAGTGAAACGACGTGTTAATACATCATATATTGTCATCAATTAGCTTTGAGTTTTGTACGTATAGATCTACGAATCCTAGCGTTACATTCATGGCGATAGATCAATGAATCATCATTTAACATTAAACCTATCTATAAAGATCTTTGACTCATCAACTAGCGTTAAAGTCATGTATGAATCTTTGAGATAAGAAAAGACTTATCAATTAGCATTGATATCATCTGTTTGACTCATCAATTAGCGTTAAGATCTTGTACTTAAGATCCTTATTTGGTTCTACTTTTTTTTCCTGTTTAAAGATGTGCTGGCGTTTCTCTCGACAAATTCCTGTTCAGGCAGTTAAAACATTATCGACATTGTCTGGCGAGCTTCACTTTTACCCATCTAGTTTTGGTGTAAATATGTTGACACTAAATCCTAGTAAAAAAGACAAGATCTATTTCTGTCTTGTACTTGGCTAAATTGATTGCGCTCAAATGTCATCTCGGTCTATATCAATACAAACTCTATAGAGCATTTGTTTCAATGTGTTACTTGCAATGTTCTCAGTATTGAATGAGAGACACTGGCGCCCGACCTTTTTCAGCCTTGGGGCCATGTGTCTTTCTGAAAAGAGTGTCTTGGGCCGCATTGTCGCGATATATTCGCCAGGTTCAATGGAAACAAGCCTCTGCGACTTCATGGCACACAGTGGGTAGACGTTCAGAGGGAGAGGATAGCACCGCGGGTCGTAGTCTAACCATCAATAATTTAAATAGATCTTTTCCTTTTCACCCCGTGACTTTGCTATAGGATCATTTCGCCTAGTACCTACAGAATCGTTGACTTACATGTACGAGCTTTAGGCTAGTTTACTGTGGACGCTTGAATTTGCATCAGGTCGAAATGTTCTTTTTTTAATCACTATAGTTCTATATGGATGTGAGACATGGGTGTTATGCAGAAAGCAACTAAGACTACATGAACGCTCTCACCATAGATGCTTGAGTTCCATCATAGACATACGGTAACAAGACCGCACTACAAACAGCGATGTCTTTGCGAGCGCCGATATAGACAGTATAGACTCAGTATAGAGGGACTTCTCAAGGTCCGACAGTTACGCTGGGCAGGGCACGTATACCGTAAGGGGGATGAACGTATGTCAAAAGCAGTCTATTTTTGTGAGCTAAAAGCTGGTCGACGTAACAGAGGTGCCTTACGGAAATGCTTTAAACACCAACTTAGGCGCCAACTTGCCTTAGCTGACATAGAAGAAAACACATGGTCGCATGCGGCTTCAGAACGAGACAGCAGGAATGAACTCACAAAGGCCGCGGGATACACATTTGATACTAAACGAAAACCCGCTGCCGAGGACAGACGTAGACGGCGAAAAGAAAATCTTAATCGACCTGGGACGGACAATGGTTATGCTTGCCGTGGATGTGGGAAATATATAGGTCACAGCTGGGGCTGTGTAGCCACTGGAAATAATGTTTCGCTCATTTGTCTTCGGATTTGAATAAATTGTAAGTGTGTGTGTGTTAATAGAAATTAATATGATTTCGACATTAAGTTCGATCTTAATTTATTCCGCGTGCCAGTTCAGCTAATTAAGTCGTTCTATTTCTGTATAGCACTCACACGCTCACAAACTCACATTCTATTTCTGTATATCACTCACATGCGCACACACGCAAATTTTAAACATTTTCAAGCAAATAGTAAGAGGAACAAGGAAAAGCCAAAGTCTAGAGATGACCAGGCAGTGAGTGCTAGGAAGATAGAGTTGTCTAGTCTTGATTCACAGGTTGTAAAGTTATCTGTTCGACGAGATCGCTGAATTGTAAGTAGCCCTTGCTTACTGTTCCATCCCCTTTCTTCTCTTCACTTCAGTGTGTCTCTGCTTGAGCTACTGATACCCCTGTCAGTTTAACTAGCTGTACTCATGAGAGCTACTGATACCCCTGTCAGTTTAACTAGCTGTACTCATGAGAGCTACTGATACCCCTGTCAGTTTAACTAGCTGTACTCATGAGAGCTACTGATACCCCTGTCAGTTTAACTAGCTGTACTCATGAGAGTTACTGGTACCCCTGTCAGTTTAACTAGCTATACTCATGAGAGTTACTGGTACCCCTGTCAGTTTAACTAGCTGTACTCATGAGAGCTACTGATACCCCTGTCAGTTTAACTAGCTGTACTCATGAGAGCTACTGATACCCCTGTCAGTTTAACTAGCTGTACTCATGAGAGTTACTGGTACCCCTGTCAGTTTAACTAGCTGTACTCATGAGAGCTACTGATACCCCTGTCAGTTTAACTAGCTGTAATCATGAGAGCTACTGATACCCCTGTCAGTTTAACTAGCTGTACTCAAGAGAGCTACTGATACCCCTGTCAGTTTAACTAGCTGTACTCAAGAGAGCTACTGGTACCCCTGTCAGCTTAACTAGCTGTACTCAAGAGAGCTACTGGTACCCCTGTCAGCTTAACTAGCTGTACTCAAGAGAGCTACTGGTACCCCTGTCAGCTTAACTAGCTGTACTCAAGAGAGCTACTGGTACCCCTGTCAGCTTAACTAGCTGTACTCAAGAGAGCTACTGGTACCCCTGTCAGTTTAACTAGCTGTACTCAAGAGAGCTACTGGTACCCCTGTCAGTTTAACTAGCTGTACTCAAGAGAGCTACTGGTACCCCTGTCAGTTTAACTAGCTGTACTCATGAGAGCTACTGGTACCCCTGTCAGCTTAACTAGCTGTACTCGTGAGAGCTACTGGTACCCCTGTCAGTTTAACTAGCTGTACTCAAGAGAGCTACTGGTACCCTATCAGTTTAACTAGCTGTACTCATGAGAGTTACTGGAACCCCTGTCAGTTTAGCTAGCTGTACTCATGAGTGTTACTGGTACCCCTGTCAGTTTAACTAGCTGTCCTCAAGAGAGTTACTGGTACCCCTGACAGTTTAACTAGCTGTACTCATGAAAGCTACTGATACCCCAGTCAGTTTAACTAGCTGTACTCAAGAGAGCTACTGGTACCCCTGTCAGCTTAACTAGCTGTACTCAAGAGAGCTACTGGTACCCCTGTCAGCTTAACTAGCTGTACTCAAGAGAGCTACTAATACCCCTGTCAGCTTAACTAGCTGTACTCAAGAGAGCTACTGGTACCCCTGTCAGATTAACTAGCTGTACTCAAGAAATACTGGTACCCCTGTCAGCTTAACTAGCTGTACTCAAGAGAGCTACTAGTACCCCTGTCAGTTAAACTAGCTGTACTCAAGAGAGTTACTGGTACCCCTGTCAGTTTAAATAGCTGTACTCAAGAGAGTTACTGGTACCCCTGTCAGTTTAACTAGCTGTACTCAAGAGAGTTACTGGTACCCTGTCAGTTTAACTAGCTGTACTCAAGAGAGCTACTGGTACCCCTGACAGTTTAACTAGCTGTACTCATGAGAGCTACTGATACCCCAGTCAGTTTAACTAGCTGTACTCAAGAGAGCTACTGGTACCCCTGTCAGCTTAACTAGCTGTACTCAAGAGAGCTACTGGTACCCCTGTCAGCTTAACTAGCTGTACTCAAGAGAGCTACTAATACCCCTGTCAGCTTAACTAGCTGTACTCAAGAGAGCTACTGGTACCCCTGTCAGATTAACTAGCTGTACTCAAGAAATACTGGTACCCCTGTCAGCTTAACTAGCTGTACTCAAGAGAGCTACTAGTACCCCTGTCAGTTAAACTAGCTGTACTCAAGAGAGTTACTGGTACCCCTGTCAGTTTAAATAGCTGTACTCAAGAGAGTTACTGGTACCCCTGTCAGTTTAACTAGCTGTACTCAAGAGAGTTACTGGTACCCTGTCAGTTTAACTAGCTGTACTCAAGAGAGCTACTGGTACCCCTGTCAGTTTAACTAGCTGTACTCAAGAGAGCTACTGGTACCCCTGTCATTTTAACTAGCTGTACTCAAGAGAGCTACTGGTACCCCTGTCAGTTTAACTAGCTGTACTCATGAGAGTTACTGGTACCCCTGTCAATTTAACTAGCTGTACTCATGAGAGTTACTGGTACCCCTGTCAGCTTAACTAGCTGTTTTCAAGAGAGTTACTGGTACCCCTGTCAGTTTAACTAGCTGTACTCAAGAGAGCTACTGGTACCGCTGTCAGTTTAACTAGCAGTACTCATGAGAGCTACTGGTACCCCTGTCAGTTTAACTAGCTGTACTCAAGAGAGCTACTGGTACCCCTGTCAGTTTAACTAGCTGTACTCAAGAGAGTTACTTGTACCCCTGTCAGTTTAACTAGCTGTACTCAAGAGAGTTACTGGTACCCCTGTCAGTTTAACTAGCTGTATTCAAGAGAGTTACTGGTTCTCCTGTAAGTTTAACTAGCTGTACTCATGAGAGTTACTGGTACCTGTATCAGTTTAACTAGCTGTACTCAAGAGAGTTACTGGTACCCTTGTCAGTTTAACTAGCTGTACTCAAGAGAGTTACTGGTACCCCTGTCAGTTTAACTAGCTGTACTCAAGAGAGCTACTGGTACCCCTGTCAGTTTAACTAGCTGTACTCAAGAGAGCTACTAGTACCCCTGTCAGTTTAACTAGCTGTACTCAAGAGAGCTACTGGTACCCCTGTCAGTTTAACTAGCTGTACTCAAGAGAGCTACTGGTACCCCTGTCAGTTTAACTAGCTGTACTCATGAGAGCTACTGGTACCCCTGTCAGCTTAACTAGCTGTACTCGTGAGAGCTACTGGTACCCCTGTCAGTTTAACTAGCTGTACTCAAGAGAGCTACTGGTACCCTATCAATTTAACTAGCTGTACTCATGAGAGTTACTGGAACCCTTGTCAGTTTAACTAGCTGTACTCAAGAGAGTTACTGGTACCCCTGTCAGTTTAACTAGCTGTACTCAAGAGAGCTACTGGTACCCCTGTCAGTTTAACTAGCTGTACTCAAGAGAGCTACTGGTACCCCTGTCAGTTTAACTAGCTGTACTCAAGAGAGCTACTGGTACCCCTGTCAGTTTAACTAGCTGTACTCAAGAGAGCTACTGGTACCCCTGTCAGTTTAACTAGCTGTACTCAAGAGAGCTACTGGTACCCCTGTCAGTTTAACTAGCTGTACTCAAGAGAGCTACTGGTACCCCTGTCAGTTAAACTAGCTGTACTCATGAGAGCTACTGGTACCCCTGTCAGCTTAACTAGCTGTACTCGTGAGAGCTACTGGTACCCCTGTCAGTTTAACTAGCTGTACTCAAGAGAGCTACTGGTACCCTATCAATTTAACTAGCTGTACTCATGAGAGTTACTGGAACCCCTGACAGTTTAGCTAGCTGTACTCATGAGTGTTACTGGTACCCCTGTCAGTTTAACTAGCTGTACTCAAGAGAGTTACTGGTACCCCTGACAGTTTAACTAGCTGTACTCATGAGAGCTACTGATACCCCTGTCAGTTTAACTAGCTGTACTCAAGAGAGCTACTGGTACCCCTGTCAGCTTAACTAGCTGTACTCAAGAGAGCTACTGGTACCCCTGTCAGCTTAACTAGCTGTACTCAAGAGAGCTACTAATACCCCTGTCAGCTTAACTAGCTGTACTCAAGAGAGCTACTGGTACCCCTGTCAGATTAACTAGCTGTACTCAAGAGAGTTACTGGTACCTGACAAGGCGTGGTAGCACGACCATGTCTAGACTTAGGATTGGCCACACCTACATCACGCACTCTTTTGTGCTGAAGAAAGAAGAGCCCCCACTTTGTGAGTATTGTGACTCTCGCCTCACCGTGGAACATATCCTCATTGACTGCCCCAGATACCAGGATGTCAGGGGAAAATATTTTAGAGCCACTAATTTAAAAACACTACTCAATAATGTCGACCCTGGGAAGGTACTGGGCTTTATCCGGGAAGTGGGATTGTCTACGAAGATCTGATTTCTAAACTCTGTACTTTTTACATTATATTTTTACCAAATTATTAAATTTTTACTACCTCTACTATTTTAATTGTAAATAGACCTTGATTTTAATTATTTGACGGTATAGAATCTGACCTTTGTTGTGTGGAGGGAGAGTGGCCCTTGAGGGACTGCAGGCACGACATGGCCTAAATTGTGCCGATGTGCCCAAAACCAAAAACCAAACCTAACTAGCTGTACTCAAGAGAGTTACTGGTACCCTGTCAGTTTAACTAGCTGTACTCAAGAGAGCTACTGGTACCCCTGTCAGTTTAACTAGCTGTACTCAAGAGAGCTACTGGTACCCCTGTCAGTTTAACTAGCTGTACTCATGAGAGTTACTGGTACCCCTGTCAATTTAACCAGCTGTACTCATGAGAGTTACTGGTACCCCTGTCAGCTTAACTAGCTGTTTTCAAGAGAGTTACTGGTACCCCTGTCAGCTTAACTAGCTGTACTCAAGAAAGCTACTGGTACCCCTGTCAGTTTAACTAGCTGTACTCATGAGAGCTACTGGTACCCCTGTCAGTTTAACTAGCTGTACTCAAGAGAGCTACTGATACCCCTTTCAGTTTAACTAGCAGTACTCATGAGAGCTACTGGTACCCCTGTCAGTTTAACTAGCTGTACTCAAGAGAGCTACTGGTACCCCTGTCAGTTTAACTAGCTGTACTCAAGAGAGTTACTTGTACCCCTGTCTGTTTAACTAGCTGTACTCAAGAGAGTTACTGGTACCCCTGTCAGTTTAACTAGCTGTATTCAAGAGAGTTACTGGTACTCCTGTAAGTTTAACTAGCTGTACTCATGAGAGTTACTGGTACCTCTATCAGTTTAACTAGCTGTACTCAAGAGAGTTACTGGTACCCCTGTCAGTTTAACTAGCTGTACTCAAGAGAGTTACTGGTACCCCTGTCAGTTTAACTAGCTGTACTCAAGAGAGTTACTGGTACCCTGTCAGTTTAACTAGCTGTACTCAAGAGAGCTACTGGTACCCCTGTCAGTTTAACTAGCTGTACTCAAGAGAGCTACTGGTACCCCTGTCAGTTTAACTAGCTGTACTCATGAGAGTTACTGGTACCCCTGTCAATTTAACTAGCTGTACTCATGAGAGTTACTGGTACCCCTGTCAGCTTAACTAGCTGTTTTCGAGAGAGTTACTGGTACCCCTGTCAGTTTAACTAGCTGTACTCAAGAGAGCTACTGGTACCCTGTCAGCTTAACTAGCTGTACTCATGAGAGCTACTGGTACCCCTGTCAGCTTAACTAGCTGTACTCAAGAAAGCTACTGGTACCCCTGTCAGTTTAACTAGCTGTACTCATGAGAGTTACTGGTACCCCTGTCAGTTTAACTAGCAGTACTCATGAGAGCTACTGGTACCCCTGTCAGTTTAACTAGCTGTACTCAAGAGAGCTACTGGTACCCCTCTCAGTTTAACTAGCTGTACTCAAGAGAGTTACTTGTACCCCTGTCAGTTTAACTAGCTGTACTCAAGAGAGTTACTGGTACCCCTGTCAGTTTAACTAGCTGTATTCAAGAGAGTTACTGGTACTCCTGTAAGTTTAACTAGCTGTACTCATGAGAGTTACTGGTACCTCTATCAGTTTAACTAACTGTACTCAAGAGAGTTACTGGTACCCTTGTCAGTTTAACTAGCTGTACTCAAGAGAGTTACTGGTACCCCTGTCAGTTTAACTAGCTGTACTCATGAGAGTTACTGGTACCCTTGTCAGTTTAACTAGCTGTACTCAAGAGAGTTACTGGTACCCCTGTCAGTTTAACTAGCTGTACTCATGAGAGTTACTGGTACCGCTGTCAGTTTAACTAGCTATACTCAAGAGAGTTACTGGTACCCCTGTCAGTTTAACTAGCTGTACTCAAGAGAGTTACTGGTACCCCTGTCAGTTTAACTAGCTGTACTCAAGAGAGCTACTGGTACCCCTGTCAGCTTAAATAGCTGTACTCAAGAGAGTTACTGTACCCCTGTCAGTTTAACTAGCTGTACTCAAGAGAGTTAATGGTATGAAAAAATAACGGTCATAAAAGAGAGAGAGAAGTTTTTGGTTGTGTGTCCTTGAGCATTTAGGGTAAGGGGGTGTTTCGAAATGTCGTCTGCACAAGTTGTGACCCTGACATAAAAATTTTAGACACACTGCTCTTGTACATTCCCATTCTCCTTTTTTTTTATAAATCTTCCGTACATTTTTCGCTCGACTTCATGGCATTTATTTTACCTGGGTACTTCACTTCCGGTTCTATAAAGACCTCTTTAAAATTGATATATTCCAGTCCTATTGCATGCTGGGATGTCTGCGTATAGCAGCTTTCATTGTCCACGCCACAGCACGAACTGCGGCAGCTCTGATGTAAAGTAGACATACATTTACTTGTTGCAACCACTTGCCAGAAAGTTTTGCTGAGCTAACATTCTTATCGTTATCAGCTTGGAAATAAATAAAGTACAACCTCGACCTCAATTTTATGTTCTAGGTAAAATGTTTCGGCACTTAGATTAAACCTCTCTGTCTACCCATCTCTCCCCACCTTCTTCTTCTGTCTCTCCCTCCTCTCTGAAATACTCTCTCCACTCCGCTCTCTCCGTTCCTTTCTATCCACCTCCCGACCCCTCTTTATCTCTCTTCATACCGCCATCTCTTTTCATTTATCCATCCACCTTCTCTCTCCATCCATCCTTACCACTAATCCTCCTGTTTGTCTGTCTGTCTCTCTCTCTCTCTTTCTCTCTCTCTCTCTCTCTCTCTCAAAAAAAAAAAATAATATAACCACATGATCATATGTGGCAGACATGATTGTTATTCATTTAATTGTTTGTTTTATTATTGAGTCATCGTGATTATGCATAGTTCATATCCGAGTAACCTGGACATTTAAAATGTTCAGAATCGACCTTCGAGACGTTGTCGTCAAATCTAATGCTTCAAACTTTTGCAAAAAAATTTTTTATTTACAATCCTGCGTACACAATTAAGAGATTTTTGTTCTGAAAACAATTTCTTCTTGAAGCTCTTTAAAAAATAGAACTTTTAATGTTGCAAAATCTTTCATTGTTATGCACGCCAGAGCCTGCTTTTTTTTTCAGTTTGACAATAAAAAATGAAAAGGAATTAATCTATTTAGTCCAGCCTTAATCCTTAGTACTAGTAAACCTGTAGTTTAAATGTTTACATTCATAGTACGTACACAATTACTACATGAAAGAACGTTAACTCTAAGCCTTTTACTTCCCTAACACAAGCTCCCAATAAGAAGTCATTCAAGTGTCGGTCCCCAGGCTTAAAGTACGCTTTTTATAATCTAATTTTAACATGGTTATGTTAATCAACAAAAAAATTAATTGGATTGAAGATGAGGCTATCACCGCAGGACACGTGCGCAAAGGTATGGGCCACGGTAGGGAGATTTATCACCGCAGGTTCTAATCGAGCGACCAATTTTACCTGCATATAGTATACGTATGTTTTATCCAATAATGATGGAACTACAGCGTAAAGAGAGGGAGAGTCTATCATTTTATATTTAACCTACAAGTACAAACCCTGTCGACACAGTATACGACCCTCTCCCTCACTACCCCCCCCTAACCCCCGGCTACTGCTCAGGCTGCCCCGTTGATCAGACAGCAAGGTCTAGTCGTGGTAGTTGTTGTTGTGGTTGCTATCACACTAGATCTGATTACAGTTATGCTGTATAAATAGTTGGTGATCTCTTCGCTACCACGGTCAGTGACCTTTCAAAGAAAGAAGATCTGTTAATAATAAATGAGTTTGTTCAATGTCACAAGACTCGGACTCATTAACTTCAAATGTACAAGATTTTATATTTCAGTGCTTGCATAACTTTAATCATTTAGTACTTGCATAACTTAACTCAATCATTACTTGCATAACTGGATCATTTAGTACTTGTATAAAGTGCACACTGTTGTTGTCGTTGGTTGTTTGTTTTCTTCTGCTATTGAATGATCTCTTCAACCTACAGATCCTAGAGCTATGATTGTGAAATATTAGATCAATGTGTGCCGTGTCCCGGCCGTAGTGTGCTATTACTTTACCCAGTCGATAATGAACAAATAAAGACAAGAATTTTGTTTTGTTACCGCTGGATGATAGATAATAAAGACCTCATCTAGTGTGTATGGGGGGAGGGGGAGGAAATAATGATGGTGGGAAAGGGGCGGCTCTGAATACCCCAAACTTTGCAGGATTCCAATGTATTGATGTCAAGTTATGTTGGGTAAACGCATGAATCTGTTTTCTTTGGAAAAAAGAACACATTATTTGATTACGTCAATTCTATGATGACATCAATTCCTAGCAAAGAAATGTCACCTGATGCATAGCTCTGTGTATTTTAATTCTTTATAATTAATAGGTGACGGTAGATGTATTTGGTTCATTTCACACTTTGAGATTACGTTTAGTTTTCAGACGATATCAATTTGACTGGGCTTTAATGGTTAGTTGTCTTTTTTTTTCTGCGCAGTAGACTTTCTTAGTGATGGGTAAAAGTTAACTAAAAAGTTGCTAACTTTTAGTTTAACTAAAAAAAAATTTGTTAAGGCCAAAGTTTAATTTTTAACAAAAGTTTAATTAAAATCCTAGTTTAATTATTTTTTTTAGTTACAAAATAAAAAGTTTAATTACAAATTTTACAAACTTTTTTAACATACATACCAATAAATATTTAGATCTATGTAATTTGGAGAATATATATCATGAATAATAGAGTTCCTCGTCCCATATGCTATGACAAATTTGTACAAATACTCCTTCTTCCCTAGTGCTATTAGAGCATGGAATGGGTTGCCTGAGCTAGCCAGAAAAACCAGTGACTTGGCAGAATTTAAGTCATTGGTTAATATGCATGACTAAATGCATGACGCGTAGGACGTAATCATCTTCTTTTTTGAAGTAACGTCTGTATTATATAAGATAAGATAAGAAAGCCTTTTGACCTTTACCCTATAATGGCAGCTATCCCGCCTTTTTAAGGTATTTGAAAGGCGAGAAATATACACGCGTTCAATATATTTCTAGCAAGTTTCGCTGCTTGATAAATCCTGATTCTATAGATCTACATTTTGCTGCTTTTTATTAAACACCAGTGTGTTCCTGTATAGCTGCAGGCAAAGAATGTTTGCTTGACTCTAGATCTAAAAGAAATGTCGACTCTTTTTATTTTAAAACTTTTTTACTAGAGTTAGAGTCTAGTGACGTCTAAGTCTATTAGTATTAGTCTATTACTACTGAATACTACTATTAGATCAATAGTCATAATAGTCTATATTTAATGATAGATCTATAATACTAATAATAGTCGTCACTATACTAGATCTAATACTAAATTAACTAAATCTATACTAGATTATAGATCTACATAAATGATCTACTTCTATTATAATTATACTTATATCTACTATCTAGATTTATTAGATCTAGATCTTAGTATTATCTACTAGAGTATATAGATCTAAATACCCATACCTAGTTAGAATCATAATTATAATAATCTAAAATCTCTAGATCTAGAGTTACTAAGATATCTACTAGACTAGACTCTATCTAGATTTTAGATCTAGTAGTAGAAGTAAATAGTATTTCTTAGATTATTTTTAGATTAAAATATTAATTATTTGATCTAGGTCTAGTAGGTAGATATAATTCTAGATCCCGATTATATTTGTGATCATTTCGTTTGTAGAAGATTTTTGATCATGAATATTCTAGAATCTAGAGTTTGTTAGAGAGTCAACATGCAGTTTTATCATTACTTCTAAAAGGTAACTTATAATACTTATATTAGAACTTCGAAAATTACTTCTAATTTCTTTCTATAATTGTATCATTCTAGTGATTCTATTAAGATCTACATCTATCCCATAAAGACATTTAAATATTTTTTCATGTGCACAAACATTTTGCTAAAGAGATTGGTTGTGCTTTATACTTTATATTTTTCATGTTTGGCTGTTTCGTCCTTAAAAAAGGTCAAAATAGTTAGTAAAAGTTTAACTAAAGTTTTTTAGTTTAGTTTAACTAATTTTTCAATTTGTGGTTAACTAAAAAGTTTAATTTTTTTTTTAGTTCAAACTTAGTTTTAATTTAACTAAAAAAAATTAGTTTAGTTCCCATCACTAGACTTTCTGTTTAGAATACAGTATGTCTATCCCAGGACACTGTTCTTTAATACCTCGCGACTTCTAAGTTATATGTGGGTTCCTTTTTTATTGTTTTGTACATTTTTTTACACCTCTATTGAAGTCACGCCTTTATGGAACCTGGATGGGTAGAATCTGGACGACTCTAAACGATTTTCCTAAAAAATGTAACAATTGCTGTATATCGCTAAGAAAAGAATGACTATGTTTTAGGACACACACACTGTGAAAACTCTGGTTTGACCGCTATAATTAAAGGTTTTTAAAAAAAGAAAATAAATTTAAGCTGGTTAGAGAACTAGATCTAACATCGGTTTTGAAAGGACTATCGCGTTCTTGGAAGGACTATCTCGTTCGGGAAACTTATCTTATCTTGTATAATACAGACGTTACTTCAAAAAAGAAGATGATTACGCTCTACCTTTCATGCATCTAGTCATGCATGTTAACCAGTGACTTAAATTCTACCAAGTCACTGGTTTACCTGGCTGGCTCAGGCAACCCCTTGCATGCTCTAATACCAATTGGGAAGAAGGAGTATTTGTACAAATGTGTCCTAGCATATGGAACAAGGAATGTGCCTATAAATCTTTGTGCCTTTCTGAGTATTTTATTAGATTTTGTTTTTTTGTAATGTACAGGAACATTTTGCACATCGTCCTCTAAGTTTAGATCATAAAGCCAATCAATGGATTACTATAAACTTTAGTAGATGTTATGCATTCGCTACTCGTGAAAAAAAATGGGAGGGGGGCAGGTGGGGTAAAAAAATATATATATTTGAAAATCCAACATTCATTAGTTATTAAGAGAAAAACAATCGCTCTATAATTTGTTTAAAGGAGGGATTTTCTTTTTAACAATTTATTTGTAATGTTTTTCTTGTCATAATATGTGCTTTGACGCCTTAGGCGAGAAACATAAACAAATGTTATCAACTTCTTTATCTTTTGACTATAAAGAAGTAGAAAATTGTTTTTGAAATAATTGGTTGCAACAGTTACAATGTTTCTGTTTTGTTTTGTTTGGTTTTTTTACATTGTTACGTTCCATAACTGGAAGAGTTGTCTCTGTTTGTTGGACTGCAACACATTTTGGTAGAGCCTGAAAGTAAGACAGGAGTGGACATGCCAGACGTCTTTGGAAGGGATGCGACTCTCTTAGGGCACTGTTAATAGAATATATATATATATAGTATCATTATTATTTGATTTCTCTGCTAGTTCATTCGTTGTTGGATGTAAAATATTAATTTCCACGTCCTTTCAGCCAAAGTCCAACTCTGAAATTTTAATTTCGCTGCACTAGGCACCATCTTGTCAAAGTGGTAATTGGCTCTTGATTCTTGACCCTCAATCGATATCGCACGCCATGTATGAAATGATCCCAGGCTTAATGGTGGTAGCTTCAGTTGGACAACAAGATCAGGTGTACTTGCGTCGTGTGTAGTCAGCTCAAAGCTAACGTCATTATCCAATCGACTGCGTCAGTCACTGGTGCTAACTTTTCCCTCCCAGAGGATCACCTAATAACTGTTGGTGTCGCCATCTAGTGATTAGTTGGACTAATGAATGTCCTTTAGTTTAGAGTTCAACTTGTTGACGGTCATAGTCTAAGTTATTAATAGACTTGTTATTGGTATCCTCTTGTGACGTAATTCTAACTTTTGCTCTATTTTCAGATACATATGAACATTTAGTGCTTCCGGATATTTCAGGGGATTTGGTTGCAGGCTCGGCCACTGGAGGGTTGCATTACAGAATAGCTGGCCGCTTGGAGTCTGGGGAGGTAATTTTGTCATTTGTCATTTTGTCGTCCGAAGAATAGCTAGCTGGACACAACGTGACAGAATGGACCGCGGCCTCTCTCTTGATATTCTGCTATGAACAGCTGCTGACCGGAAAGAAATTAGGGAACCACTAAGGTTCACTTGATAGACCTGCCACTAATTTTATTGGAGATGCTCATACAAAAAGTGATTCCCAGTAATCTCCTCTTGTTTTCTTTTTATAAAGCTTATATCAACCCTGTCTGTCTGGGAGGAATCTTATACATACTTTAACCTCTCAGTTTCCCATAATCTGATCAAGTTGAAACTTTACACAATTAGTCAGTGTCGATGGCAGCACATGAATCAATAACCAAAAAAAAAGGCCTGTATATTTTCTACTTGGTGAGACTAGATGTTTTCTTTATAAGTCTGTACCTATTTTCATGATAAGTCTGTAAGTTTTCTTCATGATAAGTATGTACTATTTTATGATATCTGTATGTTTTCTTTAAATAATAAATATGTACGTTTATTTTGTGATAATTCTCTACATTTTCTTCATGATAAGTCTGTACATTTTCTTTATGATAAGTTTGTATGTTTTCTTCATGATAAGTCTGTAAATTTTCTTCACGATAATTCTGTATGTTTTCTTTATAAGTCTGTAAATTTTTTTCGAGATAAGTTTGTATGTTTTCTTTATGATAAGTCTGTAAATTTTCTTCATGATAAGTTTGTATGTTTTCTTTATGATAAGTCTGTAAATTTTCTTCATGATAAGTTTGTATGTTTTCTTTATAATAAGCCTTTATGATGAGTCTATATGTTTGTCGTGGTTTGCTGTTTGAGAATCATTAAATGCGGATTTTGTGTCAATGACAACAAGGAACACTAACTCCCAGAGTAAACACAACTCTTGGCCAACAACATTAAAACCTTGAGCATCTCTGGTATTTTCCTTTCATCTCAATGGAATAGCGTGCTTTAAACACGGTCTCCTTTTAATGTTTATCGACACGGAATCCATTTTTACTAACGACGTTAGACACCCGGAAGAAGCTTGGGAAGGAAGAGCTGACTTCATCAATTTTCATCCGTCCAAAAGCATCGTAAGTGAATCAAAAAATGTGGCCAGTGACCAGAGGAGAATAATCCGTGTGAATAGCATCGGGCGGAGCAGTGCCCTGGGCGTTTCTCAAGCATAGGAGGAACCAAGAAAATATTTATCTTCGTATAAAGTTAGCAATATATATATATCTATTTGCCCCAGGGATAATTGTTAGCTTATCGCCCTTTAAAATCTAAGAAGCATTGTGTTGGGCTCCGTGGCTAGTAGAATAGTTTGCAAGATTAACTCAATCACAACTTATATTTTATTGTATTGACAATAAAACCATTATGCTTAATGAAGTAGTTTCAGAAGATAATCTTATGTAGTGCTCTTATTTGTCATATCTGGTCCCAGGATCTTGTTTAATCAAGGCTGTCCAAATCATGGGAGTTGATTCTGTTTGGCCACTGAACTCTGAATAATGTCGATGTCTGTTATAAAATTACCTTTTTACAGTTCTCCCCAACCTCCCTCCCTCCCTCTCTCTCTCTCGCTCTCTCTTACTGTAGTCTCTCCATCTCCCCTTCTCTTTAACTCTCCTTCTCTCCATCTCTTCTTTTCTTCAACTCTCCTTCTCTCCATCTCCCCTTCTCTTAAACTCTCTTTCTCTCCATCTCTTCTTCTCTCCATCTCTCCTTTTCTTCTTCTCTCCATCTCTCCTTCTCTCTTTTTCTCTCAATCTCTCCTTCTCTCCATCTCTCCTTCTCTCTTTTTCTTTTTCTCTCAATCTCTCCTTCTCTCCATCTCTCCTTCTCTTCATCTCTCCTTTTCTTCTTCTATCTCTCCATCTCTTCTTTTCTCCTTCTCTTCATCTCTTCTTCTCTCCTTCTCTCCATCTCTCCTCTCTCTATCTCTCCATCTCTCCTTCTCTCCATCTCTCCTTCTCTCCTTTTCATCTCTTCTTCTCGCCTTTTCATCTCTTCTCTCTTCATCTCCCCTTCTCTTCAACTGTCCTTCTCTCCATCTTTTCTTCTCTCCTCTCCATCTCTCCTTCTCTTCTTCTCTCCATCTCTTCTTCTCCCCATCTCTCCTTCTCTTCTTCTCTCCATCTCTCCTTCTCTCCATCTCTCCTTTTCTTCTTCTCTCCATCTCTCCTTCTCTCCATCTCTCCTTTTCTTCTTCTCTCCATCTCACCATCTCTTCTTTTCTCCTTCTCTTCATCTCTTCTTTTCTCCTTCTCTTCATCTCTTCTTCTCTCCTTCTCTTCATCTTACTGTAGTCTCTCCATCTCCCCTTCTCTTTAACTCTCCTTCTCTCCATCTCTCCTTTTCTTCAACTCTCCTTTTCTTCATCTCCCCTTCTCTTTAACTCTCTTTCTCTCCTTCTCTTCTTCTCTCTTTCTCTCCATCTCTTCTTCTCTCCATCTCTCCTTCTCTTCATCTCTCCTTTTCTTCTTCTATCTCTCCATCTCTTCTTTTCTCCTTCTCTTCATCTCTTCTTCTCTCCTTCTCTCCATCTCTCCTTCTCTCCTTTTCATCTCTTCTTCTCTCCTTCTCTTCAACTCTCCTTCTCTTTAACTTACCTTCTGTCCATCTCTCCTTCTCTACAACTCTCCTTCTCTTCATCTCCCCTTCTCTTCAACTGTCCTTCTCTCCATCTTTTCTTCTTTCCTCTCCATCTCTCCTTCTCTTCTTCTCTCCATCTCACCATCTCTTCTTCTCTCCTTCTCTTCATCTCTTCATCTCTCCTTCTCTCCATCTCTCCTTTTCTTCTTCTCTCTATCTCTCCTTCTCTCCATCTCTCCTTTTCCCCTTCTCTTCTTCTCTCCATCTCTCCTTCTCTTCTTTT
>JAZGLO010002004.1:0-20257 GCA_036873155.1 Biomphalaria sudanica
AAATCTGACTGGAGTTTGCAAATGATGTGGCCAATTTCCATGATAGCTTTATATTTATTTTAAGGTTAACATAGAATTTCAACAAATATATGAAAATATTAATTTCATGGCATTCAGATAAAAGCAAGTCAGTAATCTGTTCTAATTTTTTCTAATCGATCACACATTTATGACGCTCATACAAAAAGTCTGTTATGCATCGCTTGGGGGACAGACCACCGTCCACAAAATGCTTCAATATAACTGCTTTTACCTTGTTATGCAAGCTTGTCCAAGGTCGTTCGATCCCTAACAACTTGTGAACCCCTTTCCAATCACGTGCCGATAGGTTGAGGTAATTTTTGTCTCACACATATAGTACGCCAAACTCTCAATAGATGAATGCACTCGGGCATGTAGTCGATATGTTATAACCAAAATAGCTGATCATATGTAAAATATGTGCTAAGTCCAAAATATAAGTCAACGGGAAAAATAGTCACACAAACTTATATTTTCCTCCTCTCTCTCTCTCTCTCTCTCTCAAAAAAAAAAGTGCGCCTTCCTATTAGTCTCTACTCGATTTGTCGATGTTACATCTTCCTATTGTATCTATCTATTACAATTGGTCTCTAGAAACGACCTTAGTTTCTCTCCAAGTCGATGTTACATCTTCCTATTGTATCTATCTATTACAATTGGTCTCTAGAAACGACCTTAGTTTCTCTCCAAGTCTAGAGGTGTCCCTGGGTTCAGCTGATGTAATGACATCAAACACTTGAACAGCTCGATCAAAACACAGACACTTTCTTCTACTTCATGGCATATAATCACACGATGATCTCTCCTTCTTTAAAAACTAACACTTCCGGTCATTCGCGCATACATTCTGACTGACATACATCTGTAAAAATAGATTATACACACGTACAGGCATTAATCCGTGACAGTCGACATGAAAATGAGCCCTCTGGTTACCACGGTATCACAAAAGTCTTGCTCCCCTTGGTCAGTGTCCCGTACATGAAATACTGTGAAACTGAAAGCTTGGTGTGACTATCACAAGCTTTAGACTTCTTCTTCCCAATGTTTCCATACCATATGTAGATATATGCATATATTAAACATAAATGAACAGCAGCACTAGGGACCAAGTTTTTAAATGAGAGAAAGTAGTGATTTAAATGCGACGAAAATAAGGGACTGCGCCAACCACGACTCGAACCAGTGAACCTGGAAACGACAACACCACCTAGCGATAACGCACTAAGCGAACTTAACCATCGGAATGTCCAAAAAAAATCATCGTTCTGATCCAGAGTCATTCGCCCGTATGCTGCTGTTCATTTATGTTTAATATATGTATGTATCATCATTTGTTTCAGCACCTACCTTCAATTCTATATTCACTTGTAGATATCCAAAGATTATGTGACGACTTGAAGCATTAAGTGTGTTAGAGTTCAGGATTGGTTAATATCAGCGGCGTCACTATCGTCTGCAACCTTGTCAAATATGGAACAAAGAATGTAGAGACAACATTCGGACCAAATTTAGTTCATTGACATGTAAATGTCTGAGAAGATCCTCTACCATTTAGACTTGATCCCATGCTTATCAAGTTAGATGCCATGTTTGATGTCAGTGTTGGTTGTCATGTTTGATGTCAGTTTGGAATGCCAGTGTTGGAAGTCAGTGTTTAATGTCATGTATGACGAGATGTTTGATGCCGTTGTTAGATGTCAAGTTAGATTCCATTGATGAATGCCAAGTAATTGGATGTTATAGTTGATGTCAAGTTGATGCCATGTTTGGTGTCAGTCTTTGCTCGAACCATTTTGCCATCTCTCTTCTCTTATTGCTTGAGTTGAACATTATGTGAATGTTTCTTTCATCTACACCTTCTCCTTTTCTGTCCTTAAGATTCAATATGTGCTTGACCTCACTTTATACGAACACTGTTCATTGATGAACCCTAAAACTCCTACTGTGTTTTCATTTTTATGGACAAAGCTTATACTAACTCACTCTGTCTGTCTGTCTGTCCAGAAGTTTGTAAATGTTATTTCTCGTTATTTCTCCGACACTCAATTTCGGATGAATCTGATATTTGCACAGCTATTTCTTTACCTGACAACACAAGAATCGATTTTTAAAAAAGTAATCAATTAGTTAATTAACTATTACTAATTACTTTGTTTGGCATCTCAAACTAGGGAAAGAATACTTGACTGATGTGTTGGTAGAAGCTGAATTAGTCCTCTTTCCAAGGGAAAGAAATAGTACTTGACTGAAGTTGAGGTATAAACGGAATTAGTCTCCTTTATAGATTGTCGTTTGGGGCTTATTACAAACTTTATCACATGAATAATCCAAACTAATTGATACACTTAATATAAGCTTTGTTGTTTTTTTTAAAGTATATTTGTATTTTGTTTGTTTAGGAGTATGTACTTTAGTTCCTATGTTCTATCGTTCTCTTTTTAGAACGGTGTTTTGTATCCAGCAGACATAAACTGCAAAATAATAATAAGGAAAATGCTCGTTCTGCAATAAAGTAGTTATACGTTGTTTTTGTTTTTCTGCAAATTTCCCACCTGACGAACCGCTGACCGAGAGTTTTGTCTTTTACAAATTTTATTTCATCTCACTCTGTCTGTCTGGTACAAATTTTGAACAAGTTATTTCTCTCACTTTCCATCCTCGGGTCAAGTTGAAACTTAACACACTATTCTTCCTTGTTTTTAACAAAACAAAAATCAATTTTTAACAAGGTTACAAAAACAGTTTGTGTGGAAACACAAACTCAAAATCGGCCCCCGAAGTGGTCCACCGAGAGTCTTCATCAGGATTCGAACACGGGACTTCCAGTTCCAAGTGCTTTACCCCTCAGCCACAGCATCACCATATATTCATTTAGCGTACACTTACATTTTTAAAAATAATATTATTAACCTTATCCATACATTAACTAGAACTAGATATAGAATCTTGATTTAGAATCTATTATATATAGACTAGAACTCGTATGAATTTAAACGTTTAATCTTACAATTACTAGACCTAGGCCAATGTTATGATCATGAATAGTAGGCCTTATGTTACCAGGTAATGGTGTACTATACTGTTCATATTCAATTCATTTCTTAATGTGATACTATTGTTTACATAATAAATAAATCTGCACCACTAGGCTGCCAGAAGATTAGTTATTGCCTTAATAATAAAAATTTTGTTCAAATTATCAATACATTTATAATATATGTATTATAAATATATCTAGATCTGGCTCTATTTAGTCCTATTTAAACTGTCAAGTGTAGGCCCCTATAATGAGGATATGTCAAAAATGTGCGCTAAAAAAGTAGTTTTTAATTTTGGAAACTTATAACTAAAACGAAGTTCGAAGCAAAATTATTTTTAAAAAACAACATTTGAATCGGTATTCTATTCAATAAGTTAGTTAATAAATGGAAAATCTATTTTATAATGATCCATTGACACTTTTACCATTGTGACCTTAGATGAAATTTTTGTGTATCAATGCTCGAATCTATGAATGAAGCTTGAGTTATTAATGAAGAAGTCCATGACCTTTTTTAAAAAAAGTTACCTCCCCTTAAATCTTTCATTGAAAAGTGGTGTAACGTTTTGAAAAATCTGCTTGCATACATAATTTTAAAAATTAGATGGTTCACTTTCGGAAAAGAAAAAAAAGCCGTTGCATCAGAACTTTAAATGATCTAAAATATCATTATTTCCGATTTCAATTTTCTCTTCTGGTTTCTGAGATCTAAGCGGGACGAACAGACGGACAGACAGGCCACGCAAAATTACTAGTGTCTTTTCTCCTTTCGGGGGCCGCTAAAAAAAGTAACCAATTAGTTAATTAAATAGTAGTAACTAATTCATTGTGTTTGATTTAGAAAAAAAGGAAAATAAATCTTAAAGTACTGAGAGATAACGCTGTAAAAGTGAAGCTCTTCCTCCCTTTTTATAATTTTTAAAAAAATTTTGCTTGTTCATATTGTCGACACCATCTTGTAGCAATCGGCTTCTATCGAAAGTATCTCAAGATAAATTGCAGTCGGTTATGGCAACAGCTTCTTGTTCATAAAGTGGGAGCATACATTTTTATAAACTCACCGACTGAAAGAAGGCGGGCGCCTTTCTCGCCATGAAGAAAGTCAATTAGATCGACTGACATTATTGTCATTGAAGATTTTCAAAATAAAATTTATTCAAAGTAGTCTGCTCCTCGTTTACAGTTTGACTAGCATTACACACTGGCTACGCCCGCTCTTTTTCCAGCCTATATATATTGTTTATCTTATCCTCTTTAATTAAACTTCCAATAAACGGGAAACATTTTAACGATCCTGCTAATAGTTTTTAGCCCGTGAATTCTAGTATCTGTTTCATTGAATTGAACGATGTAGAGAAAAAGATATTGGCTACAGAGTGTAGTTCTCCTATCTACACAAGCACATGCGCAAAAGGTTGTTGGGATATCAAAATACATTACAGAAAAACAAAAATAAGTTGAATTAGGGAAAAAGAAAGAAAGAAAATTTGCTTTAAAAAATACGGAAATATTATTTTTGTGCCAATTGTATTTATGCGTTATATATATACAGAATACGGCCTTTTGGGGAAATACCGAAAATAAAATACGTAGGTTTAGTTGGAATCGGAATCTCTTGGTTTTTTTTTGCGAATCCGTTCAAACCTTTCTTAGTAAGCACCTAAACGTTAAAAGGAACCTGTGCACGAAATTTCATGCAAATCCGTTCGGCAGTTGCTGAAATCTCTTGATTTCTAGAATGCGGTTAACATTCTTCAAGCAATCCAATACAGTAAGAGAGAAGTACAAGATAAGGAGCTATGACGAATGTATTATGGAAGCGAAAGAAAAACATGAGAAAATGAAAAAATAAAGATGGAAAGAGATTTTTAAAAGGAATAGACAGAAGAAGTATTGTCAAGGACGCCATATTGAAAGATCACAGTTGGTAATTAAAATGACTTTGTACTCCAAACGAAGGAGCTTAGACATTTCATTAAAGGGGCTGAAACGTGAAAAAAAAGGTTTTTTTATCTGCGCTGGATGGAGCGAAATAGTGCAGCTGGGACTGTGTAGCCACGTGAAATACTGGACCCCTCCTTAATCTTCGGGCTCAAAGACAAGTCTTCTTCTTATTATTATTATTATTTATTATTATTAATTAAAATCTGTTGCTTATCTATGCTTCATTATGCAACACACCGGATACACCAAAAAGCTTGCTTTGTATGGATTTGCCTCTTGTATGAAAATATACAGCAGATGAATGGTGAGAATTTGAGTTAGAGAATAGATGTTATTTGCGGTGATTTGAAGAGTATTTTCATTATCAATATCTTAGTGAAACGACGTGTTAATACATCATATATTGTCATCAATTAGCTTTGAGTTTTGTACGTATAGATCTACGAATCCTAGCGTTACATTCATGGCGATAGATCAATGAATCATCATTTAACATTAAACCTATCTATAAAGATCTTTGACTCATCAACTAGCGTTAAAGTCATGTATGAATCTTTGAGATAAGAAAAGACTTATCAATTAGCATTGATATCATCTGTTTGACTCATCAATTAGCGTTAAGATCTTGTACTTAAGATCCTTATTTGGTTCTACTTTTTTTTCCTGTTTAAAGATGTGCTGGCGTTTCTCTCGACAAATTCCTGTTCAGGCAGTTAAAACATTATCGACATTGTCTGGCGAGCTTCACTTTTACCCATCTAGTTTTGGTGTAAATATGTTGACACTAAATCCTAGTAAAAAAGACAAGATCTATTTCTGTCTTGTACTTGGCTAAATTGATTGCGCTCAAATGTCATCTCGGTCTATATCAATACAAACTCAATAGAGCATTTTTTTTCAATATGTTACTTGCAATGTTCTCAGCATTGAATTAGAGACACTGGCGCCCAACCTTTTTCAGCCTTGGGGCCATGTGTCTTTCTGAAAAGAGTGTCTTGGGCCGCATTGTGACTTCATGGCACACAGTGGGTAGACGTTCAGAGGGAGAGGATAGCACCGCGGGTCGTAGTCTGAGCATCACTAATTTAAATAGATCTTTTCCTTTTCACCCCGTGACTTTGCTATTGGATCATTTCGCCTAGTACCTACAGAATCGTTGACTTACATGTACGAGCTTTAGGCTAGTTTACTGTGGACGCTTGAATTTGCATCAGGTCGAAATGTTCTTTTTTTAATCACTATAGTTCTATATGGATGTGAGACATGGGTGTTATGCAGAAAGCAACTAAGACTACATGAACGCTCTCACCATAGATGCTTGAGTTCCATCATAGACATACGGTAACAAGACCGCACTACAAACAGCGATGTCTTTGCGAGCGCCGGTATAGACAGTATAGACTCAGTATAGAGGGACTTCTCAAGGTCCGACAATTACGCTGGGCAGGGCACGTATACCGTAAGGGGGATGAACGTATGTCAAAAGCAGTCTATTTTGGTGAGCTAAAAGCTGGTCGACGTAACAGAGGTGCCTTACGGAAATGCTTTAAACACCAACTTAGGCGCCAACTTGCCTTAGCTGACATAGAAGAAAACACATGGTCGCATGCGGCTTCAGAACGAGACAGCAGGAATGAACTCACAAAGGCCGCGGGATACACATTTGATACTAAACGAAAACCCGCTGCCGAGGACAGACGTAGACGGCGAAAAGAAAATCTTAATCGACCTGGGACAGACAATGGTTATGCTTGCCGTGGATGTGGGAAATATATAGGTCACGGCTGGGGCTGTGTAGCCACTGGAAATAATGTTTCGCTCATTAGTCTTCGGATTCGAAGACAAGCCTTATTATAGTTGAATAAATTGTAAGTGTGTGTGTGTTAATAGAAATTAATATGATTTCGACATTAAGTTCGATCTTAATTTATTCCGCGTGCCAGTTCAGCTAATTAAGTCGTTCTATTTCTGTATAGCACTCACACGCTCACAAACTCACGTTCTATTTCTGTATATCACTCACATGCGCACACACGCAAATTTTAAACATTTTCAAGCAAATAGTAAGAGGAACAAGGAAAAGCCAAAGTCTAGAGATGACCAGGCAGTGAGTGCTAGGAAGATAGAGTTGTCTAGTCTTGATTCACAGGTTGTAAAGTTATCTGTTCGACGAAATCGCTGAATTGTAAGTAGCCCTTGGTTACTGTTCCATCCCCTTTCTTCTCTTCACTTCAGTGTGTCTCTGCTTGAGCTACTGATACCCCTGTCAGTTTAACTAGCTGTACTCATGAGAGTTACTGGTACCCCTGTCAGTTTAACAAGCTGTACTCATGAGAGCTACTGATACCCCTGTCAGTTTAACTAGCTGTAATCATGAGAGCTACTGGTACCCCTGTCAGTTTAACTAGCTGTACTCAAGAGAGCTACTGATACCCCTGTCAGTTTAACTAGCTGTACTCAACAGAGCTACTGATACCCCTGTCAGTTTAACTAGCTGTACTCAAGAGAGCTACTGATACCCCTGTCAGTTTAACTAGCTGTACTCAAGAGAGCTACTGATACCCCTGTCAGTTTAACTAGCTGTACTCAAGAGAGCTACTGATACCCCTGTCAGCTTAACTAGCTGTACTCAAGAGAGCTACTGGTACCCCTGTCAGCTTAACTAGCTGTACTCAAGAGAGCTACTGGTACCCCTGTCAGCTTAACTAGCTGTACTCAAGAGAGCTACTGGTACCCCTGTCAGCTTAACTAGCTGTACTCAAGAGAGCTACTGGTACCCCTGTCAGCTTAACTAGCTGTACTCAAGAGAGCTACTGGTACCTCTGTCAGTTTAACTAGCTGTACTCAAGAGAGCTACTGGTACCCCTGTCAATTTAACTAGCTGTACTCAAGAGAGCTACTGGTACCCCTGTCAGTTTAACTAGCTGTACTCATGAGAGTTACTGGAACCCCTGTCAGTTTAGCTAGCTGTACTCATGAGTGTTACTGGTACCCCTGTCAGTTTAACTAGCTGTACTCAAGAGAGTTACTGGTACCCCTGACAGTTTAACTAGCTGTACTAATGAGAGCTACTGGTACCCCTGTCAGCTTAACTAGCTGTACTCGTGAGAGCTACTGGTACCCCTGTCAGTTTAACTAGCTGTACTCATGAGAGCTACTGGTACCCCTGTCAGCTTAACAAGCTGTACTCATGAGAGCTACTGGTACCCCTGTCAGATTAACTAGCTGTACTCAAGAGTTACTGGTACCCCTGTCAGCTTAACTAGCTGTACTCAAGAGAGCTACTAGTACCCCTGTCAGTTAAACTAGCTGTACTCAAGAGAGTTACTGGTACCCCTGTCAGTTTAACTAGCTGTACTCAAGAGAGTTACTGGTACCCCTGTCAGTTTAACTAGCTGTACTCAAGAGAGCTACTAGTACCCCTGTCAGTTTAGCTAGCTGTACTCATCAGAGCTACTGGTACCCCTGTCAGTTTAACTAGCTGTACTCAAGAGAGCTACTGCTACCCCTGTCAGCTCAACTAGCTGTACTCATGAGAGCTACTGGTACCCCTGTCAGATTAACTAGCAGTACTCAAGAGTTACTGGTACCCCTGTCAGCTTAACTAGCTGTACTCAAGAGAGCTACTAGTACCCCTGTCAGTTAAACTAGCTGTTTTCAAGAGAGTTACTGGTACCCCTTTCAGTTTAACTAGCTGTACTCAAGAGAGCTACTGGTACCCCTGTCAGCTTAACTAGCTGTACTCAAGAAAGCTACTGGTACCCCTGTCAGCTTAACTAGCTGTACTCAAGAAAGCTACTGGTACCCCTGTCAGTTTAACTAGCTGTACTCATGAGAGTTACTGGTACCCCTGTCAGCTTAACTAGCTGTACTCAAGAGAGTTACTGGTACTCCTGTCAGTTTAACTAGCTGTACTCAAGAGAGTTACTGGTACCCCTGTCAGTTTAACTAGCTGTACTCAAGAGAGTTACTGGTACCCCTGTCAGTTTAACTAGCTGTACTTAAGAGAGCTACTGGTACCCCTGTCAGTTTAACTAGCTGTACTCAAGAGAGCTACTGGTACCCCTGTCAGCTTAACTAGCTGTACTCATGAGAGCTACTGGTACCCCTGTCAGTTTAACTAGCTGTACTCAAGAGAGCTACTGGTACCCCTGTCAGCTTAACTAGCTGTACTCAAGAGAGCTACTGGTACCCTTGTCAGCTTAACTAGCTGTACTCAAGAGAGCTACTGGTACCCCTGTCAGCTTAACTAGCTGTACTCAAGAGAGCTACTGGTACCCCTGTCAGCTTAACTAGCTGTACTCAAGAGAGCTACTGGTACCCCTGTCAGTTTAACTAGCTGTACTCAAGAGAGCTACTGGTACCCCTGTCAGTTTAACTAGCTGTACTCAAGAGAGCTACTGGTACCCCTGTCAGTTTAACTAGCTGTACTCAAGAGAGCTACTGGTACCCCTGTCAGTTTAACTAGCTGTACTCAAGAGATCTACTGGTACCCCTGTCAGCTTAACTAGCTGTACTCGTGAGAGCTACTGGTACCCCTGTCAGCTTAACTAGCTGTACTCGTGAGAGCTACTGGTACCCCTGTCAGTTTAACTAGCTGTACTCATGAGAGCTACTGGTACCCCTGTCAGTTTAACTAGCTGTACTCAAGAGAGCTACTGGTACCCCTGTCAGTTTAACTAGCTGTACTCAAGAGAGCTACTGGTACCCCTGTCAGTTTAACTAGCTGTACTTAAGAGAGCTACTGGTACCCCTGTCAGTTTAACTAGCTGTACTCATGAGAGTTACTGGAACCCCTGTCAGTTTAGCTAGCTGTACTCATGAGTGTTACTGGTACCCCTGTCAGTTTAACTAGCTGTACTCAAGAGAGTTACTGGTACCCCTGACAGTTTAACTAGCTGTACTCATGAGAGCTACTGGTACCCCTGTCAGCTTAACTAGCTGTACTCGTGAGAGCTACTGGTACCCCTGTCAGTTTAACTAGCTGTACTCAAGAGAGCTACTGGTACCCCTGTCAGTTTAACTAGCTGTACTCAAGAGAGCTACTGGTACCCCTGTCAGCTTAACTAGATGTACTCAAGAGAGTTACTGGTACCCCTGTCAGTTTAACTAGCTGTACTCAAGAGAGTTACTGGTACCCTTGTCAGTTTAACTAGCTGTACTCAAGAGAGTTACTGGTAACCCTGTCAGCTTAACTAGCTGTACTCAAGAGAGCTACTGGTACCCCTGTCAGCTTAACTAGCTGTACTCAAGAGAGCTACTGGTACCCCTGTCAGCTTAACTAGCTGTACTCAAGAGAGCTACTGGTACCCCTGTCAGCTTAACTAGCTGTACTCAAGAGAGCTACTGGTACCTCTGTCAGTTTAACTAGCTGTACTCAAGAGAGCTACTGGTACCCCTGTCAGCTTAACTAGCTGTACTCAAGAGAGCTACTGGTACCCCTGTCAGTTTAACTAGCTGTACTCAAGAGAGCTACTGGTACCCCTTTCAGTTTAACTAGCTGTACTCAAGAGAGCTACTGGTACCCCTGTCAGCTTAACTAGCTGTACTCGTGAGAGCTACTGGTACCCCTGTCAGCTTAACTAGCTGTACTCGTGAGAGCTACTGGTACCCCTGTCAGTTTAACTAGCTGTACTCATGAGAACTACTGGTACCCCTGTCAGTTTAACTAGCTGTACTCAAGAGAGCTACTGGTACCCCTGTCAGTTTAACTAGCTGTACTCATGAGAGCTACTGGTACCCCTGTCAGTTTAACTAGCTGTACATAAGAGAGCTACTGGTACCCCTGTCAGTTTAACTAGCTGTACTCAAGAGAGCTACTGGTACCCCTGTCAGTTTAACTAGCTGTACTTTAGAGAGCTACTTGTACCCCTGTCAGTTTAACTAGCTGTACTCATGAGAGTTACTGGAACCCCTGTCAGTTTAGCTAGCTGTACTCATGAGTGTTACTGGTACCCCTGTCAGTTTAACTAGCTGTACTCAAGAGAGTTACTGGTACCCCTGAAAGTTTAACTAGCTGTACTCATGAGAGCTACTGGTACCCCTGTCAGCTTAACTAGCTGTACTCGTGAGAGCTACTGGTACCCCTCTCAGTTTAACTAGCTGTACTCATGAGAGCTACTGGTACCTCTGTCAGCTTAACTAGCTGTACTCATGAGAGCTACTGGTACCCCTGTCAGATTAACTAGCTGTACTCAAGAGTTACTGGTACCCCTGTCAGCTTAACTAGCTGTACTCAAGAGAGCTACTAGTACCCCTGTCAGTTAAACTAGCTGTACTCAAGAGAGTTACTGGTACCCCTGTCAGTTTAACTAGCTGTACTCAAGAGAGTTACTGGTACCCCTGTCAGTTTAACTAGCTGTACTCAAGAGAGTTACTGGTACCCCTGTCAGTTTAACTAGCTGTACTCAAGAGAATTACTGGTACCCCTGTCAGTTTAACTAGCTGTACTCAAGAGAGTTACTGGTACCCCTGTCAGTTTAACTAGCTGTACTCAAGAGAGCTACTGGTACCCCTGTCAGTTTAGCTAGCTGTACTCATCAGAGCTACTGGTACCCCTGTCAGATTAACTAGCTGTACTCAAGAGAGCTACTGGTACCTCTGTCAGTTTAACTAGCTGTACTCATCAGAGCTACTGGTACCTCTGTCAGATTAACTAGCTGTACTCAAGAGAGCTACTGGTACCTCTGTCAGATTAACTAGCTGTACTCAAGAGAGCTACTGGTACCTCTGTCAGTTTAGCTAGCTGTACTCATCAGAGCTACTGGTACCCCTGTCAGTTTAACTAGCTGTACTCGTGAGAGCTACTGGTACCCCTGTCAGTTTAGCTAGCTGTACTCATCAGAGTTACTGGTACCCCTGTCAGTTTAACTAGCTGTACTCAAGAGAGCTACTGGTACCCCTGTCAGTTTAACTAGCTGTACTCAAGAGAGTTAATGGTATGAAAAAATAACGGTCATAAAAGAGAGAGAGAAGTTTTTGGTTGTGTATCTTTGGAGCATTTAGGGTAAGGGGGTGTTTCGAAATGTCGTCTGCACAAGTTGTGACCCTGACATAAAAATTTTAGACACACTGCTCTTGTACATTCCCATTCTCCTTTTTTTTTATAAATCTTCCGTACATTTCTCGCTCGACTTCATGGCATTTATTTTACCTGGGTACTTCACTTCCGGTTCTATAAAGACCTCTTTAAAATTGATATATTCCAGTCCTATTGCATGCTGGGATGTCTGCGTATAGCAGCTTTCATTGTCCACGCTACAGCACGAACTGCGGCAGCTCTGATGTAAAGTAGACATACATTTACTTGTTGCAACCACTTGCCAGAAAGTTTTGCTGAGCTAACATTCTTATCGTTATCAGCTTGGAAATAAATAAAGTACAACCTCGACCTCAATTTTATGTTCTAGGTAAAATGTTTCGGCACTTAGATTAAACCTCTCTGTCTACCCATCTCTCCCCACCTTCTTCTTCTGTCTCTCCCTCCTCTCTGAAATACTCTCTCCACTCCGCTCTCTCCGTTCCTTTCTATCCACCTCCCGAACCCTCTTTATCTCTCTTCATACCTCCATCTCTTTTCATTTATCCATCCACCTTCTCTCTCCATCCATCCTTACCACTAATCCTCCTGTTTGTCTGTCTGTCTGTCTCTCTCTCTCTCTCTCTCTTTCTCTCTCTCTCTCAAAAAAAAATATAATATAACCAGATGATCATATGTGGCAGACATGATTGTTATTCATTTAATTGTTTGTTTTATTATTGAGTCATCGTGATTATGCATAGTTCATATCCGAGTAACCTGGACATTTAAAATGTTCAGAATCGACCTTCGAGACGTTATCGTCAAATCTAATGCTTCAAACTTTTGCAAAAAAAAATTTTATTTACAATCCTGCGTACACCATTAAGAGATTTTTGTTCTGAAAACAATTTCTTCTTGAAGCTCTTTAAAAAATAGAACTTTTAATGTTGCAAAATCTTTCATTGTTATGCACGCCAGAGCCTGCTTTTTTTTTCAGTTTGACAAAAAAAAATGAAAAGGAATTAATCTATGAAGTCCAGCCTTAATCCTTAGTACTAGTAAACCTGTAGTTTAAATGTTTACATTCATAGTACGTACACAATTACTACATGAAAGAACGTTAACTCTAAGCCTTTTACTCTAACTTCCCTAACACAAGCTCCCAATAAGAAGTCATTCAAGTGTCGGTCCCCAGGCTTAAAGTACGCTTTTTATAATCTAATTTTAACATGGTTATGTTAATCAACAAAAAAATTAATTGGATTGAAGATGAGGCTATCACCGCAGGACACGTGCGCAAAGGTATGGGCCACGGTAGGGAGATTTATCACCGCAGGTTCTAATCGAGCGACCAATTTTACCTGCATATAGTATACGTATGTTTTATCCAATAATGATGGAACTACAGCGTAAAGAGAGGGAGAGTCTATCATTTTATATTTAACCTACAAGTACAAACCCTGTCGACACAGTATACGACCCTCTCCCTCACTACCCCCCTAACCCCCGGCTACTGCTCAGGCTGCCCCGTTGATCAGACAGCAAGGTCTAGTCGTGGTAGTTGTTGTTGTGGTTGCTATCACACTAGATCTGATTACAGTTATGCTGTATAAATAGTTGGTGATCTCTTCGCTACCACGGTCAGTGACCTTTCAAAGAAAGAAGATCTGTTAATAATAAATGAGTTTGTTCAATGTCACAAGACTCGGACTCATTAACTTCAAATGTACAAGATTTTATATTTCAGTGCTTGCATAACTTTAATCATTTAGTACTTGCATAACTTAACTCAATCATTACTTGCATAACTGGATCATTTAGTACTTGTATAAAGTGCACACTGTTGTTGTCGTTGGTTGTTTGTTTTCTTCTGCTATTGAATGATCTGTTCAACCTACAGATCCTAGAGCTATGATTGTGAAATATTAGATCAATGTGTGCCGTGTCCCGGCCGTAGTGTGCTATTACTTTACCCAGTCGATAATGAACAAATAAAGACAAGAATTTTGTTTTGTTACCGCTGGATGATAGATAATAAAGACCTCATCTAGTGTGTATGGGGGGGAGGGGGAGGAAATAATGATGGTGGGAAAGGGGCGGCTCTGAATACTCCAAACTTTGCAGGATTTCAATGTATTGATGTCAAGTTATGTTGGGTAAACGCATGAATCTGTTTTCTTTGGAAAAAAGAACACATTATTTGATTACGTCATTCTATGATTACATCAATTCCTAGCAAAGAAATGTCACCTGATGCATAGATCTGTGTATTTTAATTCTTTATAATTAATAGGTGACGTTAGATGTATTTGGTTAATTTCACACTTTGAGATTACGTTTAGTTTTCAGACGATATCAATTTGACTGGGCTTTAATGGTTAGTTGTCTTTTTTTTTCTGCGCAGTAGACTTTCTTAGTGATGGGTAAAAGTTAACTAAAAAGTTGCTAACTTTTAGTTTAACTAAAAAAAAATTAGTTAAGGCCAAAGTTTAATTTTTAACAAAAGTTTAATTAAAATCCTAGTTTAATTATTTTTTTTAGTTACAAACTAAAAAGTTTAATTACAAATTGTACAAACTTTTTTAACATACATAGCAATAAATATTTAGATCTATGTAATTTGGAGAATATATATCATGAATAATAGAGAGGAGAATAAACAAAAGGGTGCACAGGTCACTAGAAAGCCTTTTGACCTTTACCCTATAATGGCAGCTATTCCCGCCTTTTTAAGGTATTTGAAAGGCGAGAAATATACACGCGTTCAATATATTTCTAGCAAGTTTCGCTGCTTGATAAATCCTGATTCTATAGATCTACATTTTGCTGCTTTTGATTAAACACCAGTGTGTTCCTGTATAGCTGCAGGCAAAGAATGTTTGCTTTACTATAGATCTAAAAGAAATGTCGACTCTTTGTATTTTAAAACTTTTTTACTAGAGTTAGAGTCTAGTGAGGTCTAAGTCTATTAGTATTAGTCTATTACTACTGAATACTACTATTAGATCAATAGTCATAATAGTCTATATTTAATGATAGATCTATAATACTAATAATAGTCGTCACTATACTAGATCTAATACTAAATTAACTAAATCTATACTAGATTATAGATCTACAGAAATGATCTACTTCTATTATAATTATACTTATATCTACTATCTAGATTTATTAGATCTAGATCTAGTATTATCTACCAGAATATATAGATCTAAATACCCATACCTAGTTACTTAGAATCATAATTATAATAATCTAAAATCTCTAGATCTAGAGTTACTTAGATATCTACTAGACTAGACTCTATCTAGATTTTAGATCTAGTAGTAGAAGTAAATAGTATTTCTTAGATTATTTTTAGATTAAAATATTAATTATTTGATCTAGGTCTAGTAGGTAGATATAATTCTAGATCCCGATTATATTTGTGATCATTTCGTTTGTAGAAGATATTTGATCATGAATATTCTAGAATCTAGAGTTTGTTAGAGAGTCAACATGCAGTTTTATCATTACTTCTAAAAGGTAACTTATAATACTTATATTAGAACTTCGAAAATTACTTCTAATTTCTTTCTATAATTGTATCATTCTAGTGATTCTATTAAGATCTACATCTATCCCATAAAGACATTTAAATATTTTTTCATGTGCACAAACATTTTGCTAAAGAGATTGGTTGTGCTTTATACTTTATATTTTTCATGTTTGGCTGTTTCGTCCTTAAAAAAGGTCAAAATAGTTAGTAAAAGTTTAACTAAAGTTTTTTAGTTTAGTTTAACTAATTTTTCAATTTGTGGTTAACTAAAAAGTTTAATTTTTTTTTTAGTTCAAACTTAGTTTTAATTTAACTAAAAAAAATTAGTTTAGTTCCCATCACTAGACTTTCTGTTTAGAATACAGTATGTCTATCCCAGGACACTGTTCTTTAATACCTCGCGACTTCTAAGTTATATGTGGGTTCCTTTTTTATTGTTTTGTACATTTTTTTACACCTCTATTGAAGTCACGCCTTTATGGAACCTGGATGGGTAGAATCTGGACGACTCTAAACGATTTTCCTAAAAAATGTAACAATTGCTGTATATCGCTAAGAAAAGAATGACTATGTTTTAGGACACACACACTGTGAAAACTCTGGTTTGACCGCTATAATTAAAGGTTTTTAAAAAAAGAAAATAAATTTAAGCTGGTTAGAGAACTAGATCTAACATCGGTTTTGAAAGGACTATCGCGTTCTTGGAAGGACTATCTCGTTCGGGAAACTTATCTTATCTTGTATAATACAGACGTTACTTCAAAAAAGAAGATGATTACGCTCTACCTTTCATGCATCTAGTCATGCATGTTAACCAGTGACTTAAATTCTACCAAGTCACTGGTTTACCTGGCTGGCTCAGGCAACCCCTTGCATGCTCTAATACCAATTGGGAAGAAGGAGTATTTGTACAAATGTGTCCTAGCATATGGAACAAGGAATGTGCCTATAAATCTTTGTGCCTTTCTGAGTATTTTATTAGATTTTGTTTTTTTGTAATGTACAGGAACATTTTGCACATCGTCCTCTAAGTTTAGATCATAAAGCCAATCAATGGATTACTATAAACTTTAGTAGATGTTATGCATTCGCTACTCGTGAAAAAAAATGGGAGGGGGGCAGGTGGGGTAAAAAAATATATATATTTGAAAATCCAACATTCATTAGTTATTAAGAGAAAAACAATCGCTCTATAATTTGTTTAAAGGAGGGATTTTCTTTTTAACAATTTATTTGTAATGTTTTTCTTGTCATAATATGTGCTTTGACGCCTTAGGCGAGAAACATAAACAAATGTTATCAACTTCTTTATCTTTTGACTATAAAGAAGTAGAAAATTGTTTTTGAAATAATTGGTTGCAACAGTTACAATGTTTCTGTTTTGTTTTGTTTGGTTTTTTTACATTGTTACGTTCCATAACTGGAAGAGTTGTCTCTGTTTGTTGGACTGCAACACATTTTGGTAGAGCCTGAAAGTAAGACAGGAGTGGACATGCCAGACGTCTTTGGAAGGGATGCGACTCTCTTAGGGCACTGTTAATAGAATATATATATATATAGTATCATTATTATTTGATTTCTCTGCTAGTTCATTCGTTGTTGGATGTAAAATATTAATTTCCACGTCCTTTCAGCCAAAGTCCAACTCTGAAATTTTAATTTCGCTGCACTAGGCACCATCTTGTCAAAGTGGTAATTGGCTCTTGATTCTTGACCCTCAATCGATATCGCACGCCATGTATGAAATGATCCCAGGCTTAATGGTGGTAGCTTCAGTTGGACAACAAGATCAGGTGTACTTGCGTCGTGTGTAGTCAGCTCAAAGCTAACGTCATTATCCAATCGACTGCGTCAGTCACTGGTGCTAACTTTTCCCTCCCAGAGGATCACCTAATAACTGTTGGTGTCGCCATCTAGTGATTAGTTGGACTAATGAATGTCCTTTAGTTTAGAGTTCAACTTGTTGACGGTCATAGTCTAAGTTATTAATAGACTTGTTATTGGTATCCTCTTGTGACGTAATTCTAACTTTTGCTCTATTTTCAGATACATATGAACATTTAGTGCTTCCGGATATTTCAGGGGATTTGGTTGCAGGCTCGGCCACTGGAGGGTTGCATTACAGAATAGCTGGCCGCTTGGAGTCTGGGGAGGTAATTTTGTCATTTGTCATTTTGTCGTCCGAAGAATAGCTAGCTGGACACAACGTGACAGAATGGACCGCGGCCTCTCTCTTGATATTCTGCTATGAACAGCTGCTGACCGGAAAGAAATTAGGGAACCACTAAGGTTCACTTGATAGACCTGCCACTAATTTTATTGGAGATGCTCATACAAAAAGTGATTCCCAGTAATCTCCTCTTGTTTTCTTTTTATAAAGCTTATATCAACCCTGTCTGTCTGGGAGGAATCTTATACATACTTTAACCTCTCAGTTTCCCATAATCTGATCAAGTTGAAACTTTACACAATTAGTCAGTGTCGATGGCAGCACATGAATCAATAACCAAAAAAAAAGGCCTGTATATTTTCTACTTGGTGAGACTAGATGTTTTCTTTATAAGTCTGTACCTATTTTCATGATAAGTCTGTAAGTTTTCTTCATGATAAGTATGTACTATTTTATGATATCTGTATGTTTTCTTTAAATAATAAATATGTACGTTTATTTTGTGATAATTCTCTACATTTTCTTCATGATAAGTCTGTACATTTTCTTTATGATAAGTTTGTATGTTTTCTTCATGATAAGTCTGTAAATTTTCTTCACGATAATTCTGTATGTTTTCTTTATAAGTCTGTAAATTTTTTTCGAGATAAGTTTGTATGTTTTCTTTATGATAAGTCTGTAAATTTTCTTCATGATAAGTTTGTATGTTTTCTTTATGATAAGTCTGTAAATTTTCTTCATGATAAGTTTGTATGTTTTCTTTATAATAAGCCTTTATGATGAGTCTATATGTTTGTCGTGGTTTGCTGTTTGAGAATCATTAAATGCGGATTTTGTGTCAATGACAACAAGGAACACTAACTCCCAGAGTAAACACAACTCTTGGCCAACAACATTAAAACCTTGAGCATCTCTGGTATTTTCCTTTCATCTCAATGGAATAGCGTGCTTTAAACACGGTCTCCTTTTAATGTTTATCGACACGGAATCCATTTTTACTAACGACGTTAGACACCCGGAAGAAGCTTGGGAAGGAAGAGCTGACTTCATCAATTTTCATCCGTCCAAAAGCATCGTAAGTGAATCAAAAAATGTGGCCAGTGACCAGAGGAGAATAATCCGTGTGAATAGCATCGGGCGGAGCAGTGCCCTGGGCGTTTCTCAAGCATAGGAGGAACCAAGAAAATATTTATCTTCGTATAAAGTTAGCAATATATATATATCTATTTGCCCCAGGGATAATTGTTAGCTTATCGCCCTTTAAAATCTAAGAAGCATTGTGTTGGGCTCCGTGGCTAGTAGAATAGTTTGCAAGATTAACTCAATCACAACTTATATTTTATTGTATTGACAATAAAACCATTATGCTTAATGAAGTAGTTTCAGAAGATAATCTTATGTAGTGCTCTTATTTGTCATATCTGGTCCCAGGATCTTGTTTAATCAAGGCTGTCCAAATCATGGGAGTTGATTCTGTTTGGCCACTGAACTCTGAATAATGTCGATGTCTGTTATAAAATTACCTTTTTACAGTTCTCCCCAACCTCCCTCCCTCCCTCTCTCTCTCTCGCTCTCTCTTACTGTAGTCTCTCCATCTCCCCTTCTCTTTAACTCTCCTTCTCTCCATCTCTTCTTTTCTTCAACTCTCCTTCTCTCCATCTCCCCTTCTCTTAAACTCTCTTTCTCTCCATCTCTTCTTCTCTCCATCTCTCCTTTTCTTCTTCTCTCCATCTCTCCTTCTCTCTTTTTCTCTCAATCTCTCCTTCTCTCCATCTCTCCTTCTCTCTTTTTCTTTTTCTCTCAATCTCTCCTTCTCTCCATCTCTCCTTCTCTTCATCTCTCCTTTTCTTCTTCTCTCCATCTCACCATCTCTTCTTTTCTCCTTCTCTTCATCTCTTCTTTTCTCCTTCTCTTCATCTCTTCTTCTCTCCTTCTCTTCATCTTACTGTAGTCTCTCCATCTCCCCTTCTCTTTAACTCTCCTTCTCTCCATCTCTCCTTTTCTTCAACTCTCCTTTTCTTCATCTCCCCTTCTCTTTAACTCTCTTTCTCTCCTTCTCTTCTTCTCTCTTTCTCTCCATCTCTTCTTCTCTCCATCTCTCCTTCTCTTCATCTCTCCTTTTCTTCTTCTATCTCTCCATCTCTTCTTTTCTCCTTCTCTTCATCTCTTCTTCTCTCCTTCTCTCCATCTCTCCTTCTCTCCTTTTCATCTCTTCTTCTCTCCTTCTCTTCAACTCTCCTTCTCTTTAACTTACCTTCTGTCCATCTCTCCTTCTCTACAACTCTCCTTCTCTTCATCTCCCCTTCTCTTCAACTGTCCTTCTCTCCATCTTTTCTTCTTTCCTCTCCATCTCTCCTTCTCTTCTTCTCTCCATCTCACCATCTCTTCTTCTCTCCTTCTCTTCATCTCTTCATCTCTCCTTCTCTCCATCTCTCCTTTTCTTCTTCTCTCTATCTCTCCTTCTCTCCATCTCTCCTTTTCCCCTTCTCTTCTTCTCTCCATCTCTCCTTCTCTTCTTTT
>JAZGLO010002005.1:0-275000 GCA_036873155.1 Biomphalaria sudanica
TTCCGTTAGCCTATATATTTTGTAAAGTAAGTTATTGTCAATATCTAGCTACATTTTATTTTTACTGCCCACAATTCCATTTTATTTGAACACATTTTTTTGTATAGGGACAATATCTATGGGTATTGTAATGAACAAATTATAATAAAGTTCGTTTCAAGGGGAAAAAAATATGCATTTTTATCCACCAAAACAGAAACAAATACAAATCAATTATGCACATATGAGGTTGCGTGTCAATATGTTATGCGCCAGGAGGCCCATTGACTCCGACTTCAGTCTGCTTTTCTTTTTGGGTGTGCTCCCATAGCCTTTGATCATCCAAGATCATCTGCAAGGCAGCAGGTGTTTTTTTCGGAGTTCTCTCTCCTTGATGAGATGCTATCCCTAGCTAACGAGTTTCATCTACCGAGGGTTTAGAGTTAGAGCGCCCTATACTCGCTTTTTGCAATCATTTCCCTGGATTTCTGAGATGTTCTTAGTAAATATTCTAACCACTGGAATACTTTACCTCATCCTCCATGACTGCAAACCAGTTGGTCCTCGGCTGTTTATTTGGTATTCACAGCTAACCCTTATATCTAAGGGTCCTTCCCCTATCCGCCACCTGGGGACGTGCTTGGTAGAAGGTGGTAGCTCCCCCAAGTTGGTCCGCGGCTGTTTATTTGGTATCCACAGCTAACCCTTATATCTAAGGGTCTTTCCCCTATCCACCACCTGTGATAGAAGTGGTAGCTCCTCTAAGAAAGAAAACTATATGGAGAGCTCTCTGATTTGCAAACCATTGCGCAGTTCATCTCATATATTGGTCTAGTCATCTGAACCCTCCAACATAGAACTGAGAACGCAGAAGAAGCGCATGTTTAACCAAGTGCTAAACGCAGAGGTATGATCATGCTGAACACCATGGGCTAGTATCACTTGGATTGTTATATATTCACGTTTCCTTTGATTCTGAAACATGGGTCGTCAAAGCTGTTTAAAAATGAATTCGTTATGGAGTTGGGATTCCATGGTGACATCTAATCGACTTATGTACTGAATTAATAACATAAGGTATAACAAAAAAACACAAAAATCTAGATCTATCTATAACAATGTTAATGTTGATGAAATCATAATTTTATATGCAATAAAAAAAGAATCACTTAGAATCAGTAGACAACTGTAAGTACAATCTGTGCATCTGTGACTTATCTACAGATTAGATTTATTCTAGATTAAAAAAAAAACAACCTTGTTCTACATAGATCCATACTCTAGATATGATTGGACGATAGCTTTATCACAACGTAAACTCTTTGTTACGAACAACTCTTTTTTTAAACGCCCCCCCCCCAAAAGAAAGGGGGGGAAAAATCGCTCTTAGTTTTGTGTGGTCTGTCCGTCCGTCTGTCATTGATATTTTTTATTAGCATCACATGTTCTTATAAGATCCTACTCACGGATCTAGACTCGTAATTTGATTTTTTTTAAAAAATACGGAAACACTTTTTTTTTTCTCACATACCGTAAAACTTACATTTGTTCGCTTGCAAACTGAAACTAGTTTTTGTTGAAAGATATATTTTTACTTCCCCACAAGGTCGGTAAAAGCAGTTTTGTGTCAGAATATTTCTCAAGATAGCACACTTCTGCTCGTAGTTTCCGGTAGTTTGTGTGTCGAGGTTTTCTTTCAACAAGTTGATCGTCTGCTGCAGATGGAACCTGACAAAACTCCGTACAGGACACACTCCTTTGAGGTGGAACAAATAAATGTAAGTCTTAAAAATACAGATCTAATCAGGCAACGCACTTTGTCGTAGTCATTGGTGCGAAATCTGTGCTAGAGGCTTTGCAAAGCCCTTGTGGCGTCTTAATATTTGTATCACAGCCATCACACGATATAAGCCCACCTTTGTGGTAGCTTGTAACAATGCTATAGATACCGAGGCATATATAGTTTCTTCTGCTCTCCCATTTCATAAACCTACACATTTTCAATGTCATGGTACCAATCCATCAGGGAAAAGGTCAGGGCCCTAACTTAGGTAAAGATACATTTTACTTTTTTTTTGTTGTTGTTGAAAAAAAAAGGGGGATCTTCTACACTTTGTACCGACGTTTCGGCGGGCCTGATGAGACAGGATCTGGCCCTCGGGCCGTATTTGGGCATCACTAATCTAGATTGACGATATTCCAAAAATGTTTACTGTTTACTATACATTTAGATTGACGACATTCCAAGAATGTTTACTATTTTATCTAGATGGACGATATTCCAAAAATGTTTACTATTCCCACAAATTGACGACATTCCAAGAATGTTTGCATATCACGTATATTTGTTTACTTTTGAAAATTGTTTACTTTTCTTCTTTCATCTTGAGCAGTTAAAACTTTGAATTAAAGATGATGTTCGTAATAAACAATAAACGCAGACGTCTCAATATTTTTCTTTCAGCGAAATATATCGATTTACAAGAGACACCCGACTACTAAGATGTGCAGAGAGTCGAGATGGCCCTATACTGACCAGTTGACTCCACAGGAGATCGCCTGTTTGAGAGACAGTTACTGTGGACGCAGAAAAAAAACAACAACCTGTGTAAGTAAAAGCTGTACATTTGTCTCTCCCACATGACTTATTATCTCCCTTATTCGACCCCCCCCCTGCATTGAATAAATGAATGACAACTTATGACGTCTGCTTTTTACAACTATTAACTTTTTCCGGCTTTGTGTGTGTGTGTTATAATGTCTTTTTTTTTGTCCCATTGCAGGTGGAGTACGTGTCCAACTATGACAGGATCAACAACCCGGTCATGGGCTACGACCAGAGGCTGCTGAAGGACAACATGTTTCACAAGCCTACCGTCATGATCTCCGCCAGAAAAGAGGTAGAATAGGACATGCTTGCTTTGCTGTATTACAAGCTTCAGAGACAAAAGCTGGCAAATTTCCTCCCCCCCCCCCCCCACGTCTGATTTTTATTTATAACTTAAAAGTGATACCTAACTACGGCCCGATGGCCGTACCGACTAGTGACGAGTCGGTAGCTGGCCGTTCCGAATTTCTACCCACGGTGCATAATGAAGCAGTAGTGGCCCGTGAAACATGAGAGGAAATGTCATTGATCCTATAGCTTAAACATTGTTTGACCCCCCACTGACTTAGTCTATTCGTCATTGTCCTAAGAACTGAGTCTGGAATATTACAAATTATACAAGATCCAAACAGTTTTGACCTGGAAGGGAAGCTTGGCGCACATCGAGCTGTTCACTAATTTCTTGCTGTCTGGTCTCTGTAGTGTCCCATATTGTAACGACTGTCCATGCTCCGATGTTGTCTTTCGCGTGTTTTGCTGCCATTTCATTCCGCCCTAGTTCTTACCGTTTTTTTTTGTTGGTCTTAGCAGTTTTTTCATGTCATGGGCAATTTTTTCCAATTTAGCTCGAAACAAATATCACAGAAATGTTTTAGGCGGTAAGTTTTTTTTTCTTTTCTAAGTGAAAACATTGGTAGTTGAAAAGAAAGCTGGTCAAAGATTTTTTAAAATGCTAATTCATTATTTATTTATTTAGGCTTGTCTTGTGGTGAAGCTCCCACGCCCGCCAGTTATCCCAACCTACCATGTATGGGTTTTAATTAAAGTGATACAGAAACTTGAATAGAACTTCAGATCGCTTTTATCAACAAATTAAACTTAATTTTTAAAATCTTTTAGTCTCAATGTAGAAAATGAACAAAATACAAATTAAATCATTGGATGTTATGAGATTGAAAAACAATTCTCTCTACTCACATAGGATCTACCGTTCGCGCCTTTTAATAATCACACGTCTTTCCGTCTTTCATCAGCTGTTGCCTTATTTTATACATGACCCGCGCAATCCAACCTTCCATGTTACATCAGTGTTGTTGACAGTCGTTAACTTTTATTACCATGCCGCTGGTAGTCAACTAAACCGCTGTAATAATAATAGTAATAATAATTGTATTTATAAAGCGCTGTTAACAAACAAAATGTAGGCTCAAGGCGCTGTAACAACATTACAAACACAAACACAAGAGCTAACATGACAAACTGATCTAAAAATGTTTTAAACAAGTATGTCTTAATGTTCTTCTTAAAAGTGGTGTTGTCTGTCTGAGATCAATGGGGAGTGAGTTCCAAACCTTTGGTCCGTGCACTGAAAAAGCCCGCAGACCGTAGCTTTTGAGGGAGAAACGTGGCACCGCTAAAAGCGTTGAGTCCATTGAGCGCAGGGCTCTCTGGGGGACATATGGAGTAATCAGTTCGCTAAGGTACAAGGGCATCTCATTGTTATATATACACTGATGACAAAGTATGGCGACCTTGTAATCGATTCTCGCTTTCACGGGAAGCCAATGGAGAGTGTGCAAGAGCGTAGTAGCAGAATCTTGTCTTGTTTTTCTAAGTACTATTCGTGCGGCGTTGTTCTGTATACGTTGCAGTTTGGCTATTTTGTCATCAGGTATACCTGCTAGCATGGCGTTACTGTAGGCATAATATATCTCAACTAATAAAACTTTAATGAGCTTGATTGCTTGAATAGCTTCCTTGTGAACAATTCTAAATAAAATTTGTATTATGATAGAGATCTAGACAGGAGCGGACTGGCTATATGGGCATTTGGGCAAATGCCCGGTGGGCCGGTACCTAAATGGGCCGGAGGGCCACCGAAATGGCCTGCTCGAAGTCACTATGGCACATATCAAGTTGTTAAAGGTTTTATAATATTCTTATTATGTTATTATTATTAGTTTTATAAATGGCTCTCTGAGCGACGAGTTAAAAAAAATCTTTCACGGACATTGCAGTGTAATACTATTATAATCGAACACATTTTCCGAAAATAAAATGTAGAATATAGACAGTGCTACTAGTAGGCTTTATCTTTTTAGGGCCTACATAATTGCTGATTTAAAATGACGCTATATTGCTTATTAAGATATAGACTTCACTTTATGCATACATATCGATACATTATCAAACTTAACAATGATTTTAAGGACCGATAAACATAGAAATGGATGCCCATCACATGATAGAGAATTTGTGGGCCGAATTTTATAGAAATGCCCGGGCCGATTTTTACACCCAGTCCGCCCCTGGATCTAGACAAAAATCACAAATATCAAGCTGATATGAGATAAAATAAATACACTAGACTCTAGTAATGCTATTTTTTTTAGCAAAATCTAACTCACTATAAAAACACTACCTTTTCAGTCCACTTAAAGTCTCACGTTCTGGAGTCGTCTGCCCTAAGACCAATGACGACAAAGCCACCTATCTTGCATCATTCAAACCAATCGCTAACATCTTATTACTGTCACCATAGAAAAACATACACACACACTCCATAACAATCAGTCAATAACACACACACACACACACACACACACTTATTCCGTACTTCCATTGTTTTATTTTCTCAATTTAAATGTATAAAAAATAAAGGACTAAAATGACCTGCTTTTTTTCCCAGGAAAGGACTCGCAAGGTCAATGTGGAGGTCAACATGAGTTATGGCCGGTATAGCGACTACATGATCGACAACGTCAACCTTCTGTATCCCCGGGAGTTCCTGTGTCACAAGCAGTTCACTAGAGGCAACGGCATGAGGACCTTACCTCCCCTGAATGTTGTCGACCAACCCAGAGCGGCCCTCTCTGATAAACAAAACCAATAAACCTTGAATTGGCATTTTAAAATAAAAGGGAAAAAAGATATTTTTTAGATACAAGAGGAGTAACAATATGATGATCTAAAAAACAAACAAACTTGTTTCTTTAATTTATGACACACGTAAATGTGTGCAATTAAATAAAAGTTATACCAGACCGATTGGGCAAGGTAAAAATATAATATATCCGTACTCGGTATAAAATGGAAAACAAACCATTTAGAAAGAAAAGCGTACAATACGAAAACTGGCCAGCTCCTCTATACGTAAACAGGAGTATCTTTCCAACATACTAATAGAACACTATATGTCTAAGTGTTCGAGATGAACCATAATGCTCTACGACTGAAGGAGGCCAACAGTCTTTATTACTTATGTTAGATTTTGAAAATTTATTGACCAAACATATTTTGGACGTACGGGACTGGAGCTGCATGATCATATGATATTCATAATAGACTATCGACCGATGGTCGCGAGTTCAAAACCTGCTCTTGTCATCCATTTTGTCCTGCAAGAGGTTGTGCTTGTGTGTAATTTTCTTTATTCCTGAAGAAACATCCACAACTTGAACACGCCTATGAAGACCTTAAAATTTAGAAACAGATCCAATTGCCAAATTTTGATTTATTTTAATTTTGTACTTGAAAAATGATAACGGTTAAACTAGAGTTTTCCCTATGTGGCTAAACGTGCTAGTAATTCTTTTCTCAGCGATATTCATCAACTGTTAAATTTCTAGGAAAATCGTTTGAGCCCTTTTTTGAGATCCGCTGTTCATGAAGGTTCCTGGATCCATGAAGTTCAGACTTGAATAGAGATATTGTAAAAAATATGTGCACAGTTACTCTTCTGGGCACATCGATTGTCTTCCGAGACAGAAGGGGCTAAATATAACGCAAGTACGTTTACCGTCTGTTATGTATCTGTTCGTCGAAAGTTCATCTTTGTGTTAAGTAAGACGTCTATCGTAGTTTTTACAAAGCTTATATCAACTCGGGGGGTGGGGCAGTGGCTGAGTGGTTAATCGCTTGGCTTCCGAACCTAAGGTCGTGGGTTCAAAATCTCGTTGAAGAAAGGGGTTTTGAATTTCGGGATTTTTAGGGCGCCCCTGAGTCCACCCAGCTCTAATGGGTGCCTGACTTTAGTTGGGTAAAGTAAAGGCGGTTGATCGTTGTGACACCTTGCTCGTAAACGTTGGCCTAAGAAACGGATGACCCTAACATCATCTGCCCTATAGATCGCAAGGCCTAAAATGGAAACTTAACATAACTTTACTTATATCAACTAACTTTGTCTGGTTAAATTTTGCACACATTATTTGTCCAACCTACATCCATTCTCGGATCAAGTTGAAACTTTACACAATTATTTGTTGTACCTATTACCTTACAATAGGTATAAATCAATAAAATAAAAAACATAACCATTAGTAAATTAATTATTTTGTTTCGTAACAAAAAAGGGAAATAAATCTTTTTTAGGTGAAGTTATTTCCCTTATTGCAGACGCTTTTATTTTCCTCTACTTCTCATTTTCGATCAGGTTGAAATTGTGCAGAATTTTTTTATAAAGGATAACCAATTAAAAAAATATATATATAAATTTAAAAAGTAGTTAATCAATTAGAGGCAAATTATTAATTTAAAAAAAATAATTGGAACTTGTTCTTGCAGTATTGAGGTATATGGTAGTGATTTTGTAGTTCTTCCTCTTAGAAAAGCTATTTTAAAATAATTTTCCTGTTCGTTGGATTTTTTTTTTGCAGGCAAATGTCAACATAACGAGGCACAACTATCGGGAAAAAGTTCATTTGACAAAAAACTAATATAACGTCAAGAATAACCTCGTTAAATGAGACATTTTAACAAGTCATTGTAGACGTAGGCCTATCCTGATAAAAGAGTAGGCTACAGATTTAGATTTTAACAAAAAGTTCTTAGAAGTGAAACATTTACATCTCTTTAAAATATTTCAATTTTTAAAACATCGAAAATAACATTTTACTTAGTTAATATTCAAACATACCAAGAATGTTTTTTTCCATTAATAAATAAATTGTCCGCCCTCACCCCAAAAATAGATATATATAAATCGTCAGGACCTCGCGCTAGTTGTCAGGATTACTGCTCAGTTTAAGAAAAACTATTTAGCTGTTTTAGTCTATGGATGGATAGATGTGCCAAAATAGGTAGACTATAGGTAGCAGCTGGGACTGCGAAGCCACGTGAAATACAGCACTCCTCATTGATCTTTGGACTCGAAGACAAGTCTTGTTATTAATTTAATGAATTTAACAATGAATAATTGGTCTGTAAAAAAATACACTGCTTCCTGTTTTTATATTTCACTTTCAATTTGTTTCGAAGTTTAATTTTGATGTCTCCAGCCCAGCAGACGTTGTTAGTGATTAGTGGAATAGTGGTACGAACCAAACTGAAACACTAACCAGAATTAGATTCTAGGTCTAGATTTAATCTATATGACATCTTATCTAGAGATTTCTAATCTAGATATATAGATCTAGATCTAATTGCTTGATTTTTTCTCATTTGTCTCTCGCAATGGTAAGCGATGCTAGGCATTCATTTCATTCAAATTCAATCATGATGATTGATCATTAACTTTAAGTTTAGTGAAATTTATTGATATTGAAATAATTGAATCATATTCAATCATTCATGATTCACTCAGGCTTCTATTAGTTCTATCTAAATAATTTATTAATAATATTTTAAATTATGATTTATTATGCCAATTATGGTAGATTAATTTCCGTAATTACTGGCAGAACTCAGGCCTCAGACAGGTGAAGTTAAGTCTCTTTTTTTATTTCTTATTCACCATAATGATAATGTGACCATAGACATAGTCCATATCCATGTTATGATCTAGATTAAAGATCTAGTACTACTAGTAGTACTACTACTAGTAGATGTAGATAAATGGATTGGATAATCAAATGATAATCTAATCAGACTAATCTGGATTATCTACTCTTATTTATCTCATTTAACATCTCATCTGTCCCTTGACTTTTGTCGGAGGGGATGCTCACATGCTGTGACAGTTTGTAGAATGACTTTTGACAGTGATTTTTGTCTTACAATAAAAACGAATAATCATCAAATCTATTAATCTAGACTTGTAGATCTAGACCAGGGGGTCTCAAACACGTGGCCTGCAGGCCACATAAAAACAAATTTGTGTAAATTCAATAAAATTATATAAAATTTACAATAAGCCTTGAAATGCACAAATCAGTAAATGAGGTGTCCGCCCACTTCAAGCGAAGATTCTGTGAAGCAAGCTTTATTGTTAGTGAGATGGCATCACGACCATTTACTGAAGGCCACTTTGTAAAAGAGTGTATGCTACAGGCGCGGGAAATTATTTGCCCCGAGAAAAAGAAACTCTTTGAAGGCATAAGTTTGTCTGCGAACACAGTTGCAAGCAGGATCACCGAGTCAGCGACAAATGTTCAACAGCAACTAATTGCCGCTGCAAAATACTTTGTAGCATATTCCATTACACTGGACGAGTCTACTGGTGTAACAGACACCGCATACTGTGCCATATTCATTCGTGGGGTCGAAGAAAACTTGAACATTGTTGAAGAGCTATTGGACTTACTACCCATGAAAGGAACGACGACTGGACGCGGCGTGTTTCAAGAACTGGAAGCTTGTATTGACAGCTGTGGGCTACCGTGGGCAAAAAATTATTTCAGTGGCTACGGAAGGTGCTCCAGCAATGTTTTCAGAGAAGTTTGGTGTTGTTGGATTAATGGTAGAGAAACGGTATCAGCTCAGCTTGGCGGGACCTTTTGCAGCCATACACAGCATTCTGCACCAAGAAGCACTCTATGGCAAAAGTCTACAAATGAAGAACGTGATGGATGTTGTCGTGAAGACGGTGAACTTCGTACGTGCATGGGGTCTCAACCATAGACAGTTTGTGTAATTTCGATTTAGAAACGGAATACGGAGAGTTGCTTTATCATACGGAAGTCAGATGGTTGAATCGCGGAAAAGTGCTGCAGAGATTATTTGAACTGAGACGGGAAATAGCATTGTTCATGACATACCTCAGCTCAGTGACCCAATGTTTTGTCCGAATGCATTCAATTCACAACTACAGGACACAAAGCAGCTGATTACCGTGATGTTTGACAGCATCAAATCATTCATATGCAAGCTGACTTTGTGGGCCACTCAGCTGGCAGATTGAAACCTGGCTCATTTGTCTTTTCTACAGAGCAATACGGTTGAACCCCAGCGCCTGAAAGACTACGTAGATATCCTCTGCAGACTACAGGAAGATTTTGAACACCGCTTTCAGCAATTCACTGCTCTCGAACCACAGTTTTTCCTTGTTGCCACTCCGTTCACAGTTGAAGTGGAAAATGTTCCAGAGTAGGTTCAAATGGAACAACTAGACCTGCAGTGTGACACTGTTCTGAAGCAAAAATACGCTGATGTTGGTGTTCCAGATTTCTACCAGTTTCTTCCCAGAGAGAAGTTTCCAAACTTATTCTGCGCAGCTGCTAGAATTCTAGCGATGTTTGGGAGTACGTACGTTTGCGAACAGTTGTTTTCAGAATGAAGATCAACAAAACAGCATTACGATCAAGACTGACTGGTGAGCATCTGAGAGCGACCTTGCGGCTTGCCACTACACGCGACTTCAGGCCTAACGTCGATGGTCTGGTCTCTGCCAAACACTCTCAGCTGAGTGGACAGAAACATAGTGACGAGCCATCTGCAGAAGGCCTAGTAATTATAGTTGTTTTTTTTTCAGGGGAACTACAGTTTCTGCTTTTTTATTAGTGACAGAGGCAACGTCAACTTATTTTAGTAAACTAAACTGCCTGTGCATGTAATAAACTACACTAAATGTAATTAATAATTTTAAAAACTTTATTTTAGCATTTAACTGCAGTAAAGTAGTTTTCTTAAAATTTAATAAAAAAGCATTCTCTTTTTGTGGTGCGGCCCACTGAATGGTTGTTACTTTCCACTGTGGCCCACATGCTGAAATGAGTTTGAGACCCCTGATCTAGACCTAGATATATTATAGATCAAGATTAGTCTAGATCAGCATAAGTAACTTTTCCTTCTGTTATAAAATGAAAATTTCCTATAGACTATATTATAGTTATCTGATACCAATGAGTGATATGCATTGCTAAAGTTAAATGTTTAATCATGAATCAGTTTGAAATGATTTTTTTCAAATAGATCTAGATCTATATATAGTCCTCTTATCATTACATTACAAAAATAAATTTTTGACCTTTCACACGGGCCTCTATTTACTTTTCTATTTCTTATTCACCTTATCCATGTTGCTTATATTTATATGAACATTTGAAAAGCATGACTGAGCTGTGAACTGGAAAATAGTAAGTGACATTGCTACAATATTGTTTGTTTCTCTTTTACCAGATTAGGGATTCTCTGGACAGTCTTTGGAAGATCACAACTAATGTTATCTTCTGCATCAAGTCTACTTTATTTTGTATTTAGACTTCATGACTAAAAAAAAGCTGAAAAACGATGTTTCACAAAAATAATTATTGGAAACGGAGAAAAAATCGCAATACAGACAAATCAGACTGCAAACACTTGATTCAGATTTCTTTAACTGGCATTAAAGAAAAAAGTTTTTACTGCATCGCTATTAATGAACTCAATACTTTCTGACATGTCTCCGGAACATCTTCATTTTTAACTGTGAATGAATTCTGGCAAGTGCAAACAGTATGTCTGGTAGATTTGAAAAGTAGGATGAAATTTTGTGCGCATGCATGCGCAAATGTTCTTTCACAGAAATTATCATTTTATCCAATTGTCAGGTTCATGATGATCAGATATGATTGACAACATTCATTTAGAAGGATATGATTGTTTTTTGACAAATCGAGCCATGTTACATTTGATCCATTCTGTTATGCTTTTAATTACTTGTAATTATTTCAGATGTGTCTTGTTACTAATATTCGTCGAAGAATCATACCTATACCTGTCATACCCTTAAGAGCTAATTTAATTTAAACTGTTAAAAAAAAAAAGTTATTCTACAACAATTTCAATGTTTGGGATCATTCTGTTTCAATTGTATAAAACATCTATTCTAGAATGGCAGTAGAAAAATAGTAACTTCCAATGGAAAAAATTTTTCAACGTTAGGATAATACACAAAAAAAAACAACAACAATAATATTTTCAATGGTCTTAGGCAACTCCTGGCCAATCGTCAGTGGACCCCCAAGGGGGTTGCAACACACACGTTGAGAACCCCTGAACTCTATCTTATCTTATCAAATACAGACATTACTTCAAAAAAGAAGATTACATCCTACGATGTCCTATCTAGATCTAGAGTAACTTACATCATCCAAACAAGTTAAGACCAGTTGCTGACATTTTTTGTTTGAATTTTTATAGCTCTGTAATGGTGAGACCTAGATCTAGATTCTAGGAAAAAAAATTGAGAGTATCTACATCTATTAGTCATCATTTATCTTTAAAAATAGATAAATCTATTTTAATGTATTACTACTCATAGTTAGATTAGATGTCAAAGTGGTTCATGTTGATGATGCTGTTGATAAAAGTGCTGAAAATATCAAACACTTTTTTTAACCTTTTCCTTAAAGAAATGAAAATACTAAAAAAAAACTCTTTAAAGCTTGAGAGGGATAATATTGTTTAAAGATGTTCAAATTTTGTTATTTTTATCATTTTCTAGTGATTCAGAAGAAAGAACACTTGTATTAATTTGTCCTAGAATTGGGAATAAGAAATGTGCATGTCTTTATCTTTGAGTAGATTATTAGGTTGTGCTTTTGTGTTTGTAAATTAAGGTTTAGTAAAGGTGTTTTATGTAGGCCTATTATTGTTGCATTCCTTAATAGTCTTCTGTCCTGAATGATCTCTAGATCAAGAGATTTTCCTAATGGTTTTACTTTAATTAAATATTTATATTTGTTTGTTATAAATATCACAGCTCTATAATAGTTTCTTTATGTTTTCTTGATTTTAGAGGTCCCAAACAGAGGATGCTTATATCCTTTTATTGGTCTAAGTAAGGTTAAATAGCATTTTAGTTTAATGTTGTTGTTTATGGATTTCCTTTTCAGTTATTCATTTTATTCTCTTTGTAAAATATCAGTACTGTTCTATATATACTATTAATCAATCATCAGCGAATAGTCTAACATTTTTCCTGAACTAATGCAATTAAGTAGGTCATTTATGTAAATTAGAAACAGTGGTGGACCTACTAGATATAGATGTGTAATCAATTAATATAAATTCTCTTTCTCATGCATTCAAAAACATTTTATGCTGTTGTAAAAATCATAATAGATCTAGATCAAAATTGCTGATTTTATTACGTTTTTGTGTATTCTTCTTCAGGTTTTAATACCTACCCCTGATAGTTCTACTAAACAGTTCCAAGAAAACAAGATGTCTCACTGGCTTCACTGTAATAGGTGCTTGAGCCCGCCAGTAACCAACCTGAAATTTTATTTGACCAATTGCAGCCACATTTTCTGTGAAAAATGTGTGATGGAGTGTAAGTTTACTTGTGAACTGTTGCAACTGTGTTTTACCATACATTTCTATTTTACCAATAAACAAAATGCAATTTAGTTGAAATATTTAAATTATATCAATTGAAAAAAATTAAATTCTTATATTATAGTTACTGCTTTTGGTAAGCTGAGTAGTCAGTGGAAGTAACCTGAATGAGCTCAATAAAGTTGTTGTATGAGACGAACCTGAATTCTGTTTCTTTTATGTTTCCATTACCTCATGGATTGTAAAGATTTGCTTAAAATTTAAAATAGGGAGGATTTAGGGAGGGTAAGAATTTACTTATCAAAAATATTGACATATAAAAGATAACTTCCTGGCCATTTGATATGTACATTGAGATGTCATCGTGATGGTCCTGATTTTAAACTTTACTGAAACTTACAAGTTTTTGTGTGCTAGTGTTGGGTCCAACCACTATCCTTTTAACCCAGTGCTTCTCAAACTGTGGATTGAATGACTGGGGTGTGAAAGCTTTCAGTTTTTTTAATGGATTTTTAAAATATATTATCATTGCAGTTATAAATCCATTTGTCAATATTAACCAAGTAAAGATGACATTATTATCTATCTTTAACAACAAAACGGAAGTAAGGGATATCCTGTCCTCTTCCAAGTAGGACCTTTCCACAAGAAGGGTTTGCAACAAGATTGATCAGACCTCATTTCTGTCTGGGTGGGAGAAACCTGCTGCTTTTTCACTACTTATTTAAGAAAGAATCTTTTCTAGTTTACTAAAAACTTTAAAATTTTCAACAAAACACTACTTCAGAAAAGAAAAGGTTAAAGGGACTAGTTTTAAATGATCATTATATATGCAAAGTGAAACTGGAATAATGTGTACTTATTATTTTTTAAGATCCTTTTTTTTTTTTAAATAACATTTTTAAAACCTTTCCTGACCTCACTGAGGTAGCTTGCTGTGTTCCCCAGGGCACTATGTGGCTTAGGAGGTTGTGACAGAATTTTTTTTTTCATTTGGGGGTAAGAGATAAAAGCATGTCAAACGATGCTCATGTTGAGACAGTATATATAACTTTGTTCTTTCATTAGGCACTAAGGAAAAGTGCAAGGTTTGTGGATCTATTTGCAAGACGATGTTATTAAATAACAAGGTAGGAACTATGTTGTTTTTTTTTAAATAGCTTTTTATCTGTGAAATTAATTATGGAATCATTAATTTTGTACACATTATGATATAGTTTAGAAGGTATAGAATCATTAATTCTTGACACAATATCTCTAGGTTAGTCAAGAAATAGAAAGTCTTTTCCATGAGCCAATGGAAGTTTTTAAAAGGAGCATGAAAAAAGTTGAACAGGTACTTTTGATAATTTATAATTCAGGAAAAAAAAATTAAATGAAAGAAAGGACTGTAATCTAATTCAGTTTTTCTCTTTTAGAATTTAGAATTTCAAAAAAATCACCAAAGGAGACTTTTTAAACAGATGAGGGCACGGGTAAGTTAATTTTATTTTTATAATGTATTTTATTTAAAGAAACAAAACTGAATGCTTAAAGTATGTCTAGCTTTTACACTGTTATTTTATTAGTTACCAAGTAACATATAGAGCATGCTTACTTACTGTTAACTTAAATGGATTTTACAGCTATTTGATAAAATAACTGCACAAAGTTAGACTCACAATTTATTTTTTTTATGAAAGCTTTCATTTGACTAAAATGATTCTGCAGTTTCTAAAGAGATGTGAAAATAATGAAATGATTATATCTTTTAAGAATCTAAGTAAAAGATTTTTGTTAAATTATCACTTTTTCATCCCAAAATTTGAACATTTATCTTATGAGTTCAGGTGGGGGAGTTTTATTTTGATTTCACTTGTGATATTTGAGAGGCTTAAAAATGTTGTGGAAAAACTATTTGCTACAGCAAATTAAAATACTTATTAGAAAAGTTCTTTGCAAACAAGGTATGATTTTACATCTTATCTTATGTGCTTTCCTAATCATTATCATCGTCAAACTCCATTTGAGTGAGGGCTTGAGAGGCTCAAATCCTCTCTTGCAAAAGCCCTGGACAGAAACCCTGCTGTCTTGCGTAGTGCTTAAATGTCGCCATACAGGTCGAGAATTTTTGGTTTCCCAGACCTGTCGAGACAGTGCTTTCCTAATAAAATGGATTATAAAGTGAGAAAAATGTGACAATCTGTCATCATGACATCTCTACAAAGATGAACCATATGGAACTGATCACTCCATATATTCCTCTAAGATTCCTACACTCACAAACTTATCTCTTCTGCCCATCTTTGTCTCAAAATCTACTGCCTGAGAATCCTTTAAGTTCAGGGCCTCCCCCCCCCCCCCCCCCCCCCAACTCCTCTCACCATTGAGCTCTGAAATACCAAAAGCTACTCTACTTTTAAGAAAATGAAGAGCTACCTCTTTGAAACTTTCTTAGATTGGTTTCCCCTTTTTAGCTTTGTTCTATGCTGATGTGCTCTCAATGTGCCTTGAGTCTGCGTTATGTTTGTTAACAGTGCTATATACATTAAATTTTTACTGTATATATATATATATATATATATATATATATATATATATATTATATGCACACATTTTGTTTTCTTTTTTTAACAGCTGAAAGCAATGGAGTCTCAACTTGCAGCTTATCACAATGCATATGCACAGTCTCAGGTCAAAGATAGGTATAGAGTTAAATTGTTTTTATATTTCATTGTTATTTGAAAGTGTATTTGTATCTTTGTCTCCCTTCTTTATTCTTATCCAAAACATTGAAATAGCTGAAACAATTAGTCTAATAATTATATTCAGTGTTCCAGAGGTTTTTGTTGTAACCTGCTCCTCATAGAGTTGATCTAATATAGGAATATATGAAAATATTGTGTTTGTTATAAAAGGATGTCTTCATCATTCTGTAGATTGACTGCACTAGAGCATTTTTTTTTTTTGGTCTTATTGAGACATGTTGATCATAATTGAATGGATATGTTTTAGTTGCTTCCAATCACACTTCCAATTTCTCTTACCCAGATTTGTTTTTTTCAATGTTAATTGAGACTGATTGCTGTGGTTCTATTTTCTTTATGGATACATAAACTAGGAATATTTTTTTTGTGATTTTGTTTTTGAGTTTTAGTCATGTGACTGCAAAAAGTATAGCACTGTTTTTTTTTAAGTTGTTTTATCTAGAGCTTTTTAATTTTTTCTTTTAATTGTGGAGATGACAAATGTTTTAATGGTTTCCACTGAAATGTCTTGCTAAGTAGTAGACCAAAATTTCTTGCTGAAATTTTTACATATTTTTCTGTATATTTTAAAGCCTAATCATCTGCTTAAATGTGCTCTTGAATTTGTTTTGGTTATACAGTAAGTAATACAAAGAATGTTGAGTAAAAGAACTCTTCTTTGCTATTTTTATGTTATTGTATTTTTTCACTTGCTTGCTGACATGTGCTTAACAATATTGGTTAGACTCATGAAGCATTATTCAGACATTTTGTTATGCAGGCATTAACAAGATTTAATTTTTCTAAATGTTTTTTTGAATTAGGGAACTAATTAGACTCAAGTCTGAAAATGAATATCTCAAATTGCTTTTATCTAAAAAGGTCTGTGTTAACTTTCTTTTTCTTCTTTTTTTTTTTTTTTTTTTAAACAAATTTTTAAGAATTCAATCATGTTTCTTAAAATATCATTCATTGGCCTCCTTCAGTCGTAGGACGACTATGGTTCATCTCAGAGCACACTTCCTCATGTGGAAGACATCTCAAATGGAATGAGTTTAGTTTTCTCTCTTGCTTTGCGTAGGTGGTCCATGATTCACTGCCATATAGCAGTGTACTCATAATGCATGCCTTGTAGACTTCCATTTTGGTCACCGTGGTTAGCTTATGGTTTTCCCAAACTCTTAGTCTGAGTCTAGCGAATGTCGAGGCAGCCTTCCCTATGCGTTTTTTCATCTCCTCTTCTAGGGACACGTCATCTGTAATTGTGGATCCCAGATAGCAGAATTTGTTTACGGCGTCCAGCTTGTTATCGTCAATGAGGATGGAGGGTGGTGCTGTAGTAGGTGGTCCCATAAAATATAAAATATAATCTTTTAATAAGTTTCTCAAGAGACCCACTAAAGAGTCCAAATGTAGTGCATAAAACAAATATTTCATTACCAACATTTCATAGTTATTAGTTTTGAAGTTTAAAAAAAAAAAGCATTATATAATTAATGTCTGTTGTTTTCTAGGACTCTCATATCAGGTATGAGTATATCAGGTATGAGTATTATTTTCTCATTGTCAAAATAACACTTGATTAATTTTTAATTGTAGCTTTTGATTACTGTATTTGTTTTGTAATTTTTTTTCTTCTTATTTTTAAGTTTATTTTATACTTATCTTTTAAATATTTGAGAATTTTATAAAATATCATTAGTTTTGATTTATTTTGTTAAACAGGACAAATTTGTCTTAAAATGTTTTTCTTTCTTCGCATTTATCTTATCTTATATAATACAGACGTTAATTCAAAAAAGAAGATGATTTGACGTTTTGTTCTTTCAACTCTAGTGTTTGTATTTCAAGAAAGTTGTTAAACTAAAATATTAGTGTAAATAAACTATTGTATTCTTTATGTTTAGGTGCAAAAATGGAATTTCACCAAGAAATTTTAATGGTTAAGTATTAAACACATATTTTTGTATTGTATCACATTCTATTTTATAAAAAATATTTTGTATATTAAAAAATAAGAACAAATTAAAATTACTATATCTTTTGCTAATTGTTTTTCCAGTTTCTCCTAGAACAATGCCTCATGATATGACTCAGTAAGTTTTATATTGTATTGGACAGAAGATTAACCTAAATCTATTTTGTTAAAGTATTTCTTTATCATCACACAAACATACAATCCATGCTTAGGGATAAGTGTATTGTTTTGTAAATTGATTATGAATATGTATATTATATCCCTTTTTATGTGCTACACTCTGGCAGAACCTGCGACGCCGCTGACTCCAAACTGTATTGGCAATGCCCTTCCTTTGGGTACATCAGCTGCGTGGAGTGGGGAGAACTGATGTGTGGGCGACATCAGCTAATGCCCAGGCATTCATCTCATTTCCATGAGATGATCCATAGTCTCTTCGCGACTGAAGGAGGCCATATATAAAATTTATGTGCTCTACAAGTTATTTTACCTAATAGTCAAAATTAATATTTCTAAAAGATTTGTTTGTCTTTAATTACAGGCACTGTGCACACAGCTCATTAAACAAGGTAAGTTCACAGTTAGCAGAAGGATAAGTCTGTGTTGAAATGTGAAATGTCTTTGTGGGACACATTGTACAGCTTTAGAGATGAAATACTTTTGGTATTCAATCTTGGATCTTTCTTTATTTTCATCTTTTGGTAATATAAATTTGAAAGTGACTTTTTTTTAAAAAGTTTTTTTACCAATTTTTGTGTTATGATGATTAAAATTGACTGTACTATATCTAGTTCCAAAACCAAATTTATACATAACGATTGATCAGCCTCTCGTACTTATCTAGAACTGTATTTTCAAGTAAAATAATGGCTGATATATTTTTGTTCTTAAGTTTTTTATTAGCATTGTAACAAGATGATAACCTTTCAGATAATGCATATATTATTGAATTAACCAATTTACCATTTTTATCTCTTTTTCCCTAGTCACAACATAAAAATATATTGTTGATTTTTATTGTTTTTAATGTATTCCCTTAAACTGAAACACACATTTTTCCATTACAAGGAACTTATTATTGAAAGCAAACAACATCAATAGTGCTAATTATACAGTATATTTCTTATTCATGCCAAATGCTAAAGCACCTAACAAGATGTATTATGTTGTTCATGTATTTGGATCAAATCAGACCAATCACTTGGTAATTACCCCTGGATCACAACAAGACATTTGTGTGTGTGTGTGTATGGTGATCTAATAGATGGAAGGGGAGCTGTAGTCCACTTTTTAATGTATGTATGACATGAAGCTCTTCTAAATCAACACCAACATTTGGGAGAAAGTGGCACTGAGTAGATCCACATTAAGAGAAAGCATTAAGGCAAGGAACTTGATTTGCAGATGGTGTACGCACTAGAAGTGGAGTGAAAGGTGAAAATGCTGCAGCATCTGATGATCACAAAAACCCAACCTGTGACTACAACTGTGTATCAAGACTTCGTTCATCACATGAAAAGTTGCATAAGGAAAATATTGACCTATGAGACATAAAATGCAAAGATTAAATCTACCAAAAAAAAATAAAGGCTTGACTGTTTCGCTATGCATGCTGAGTAGATTTGCTGAGTAGATTATACATTGTATATTGTAGATCATTTTCATTTAAGTTTGGAAACAACATTAGTTCTTGTCAGTAACATAATTGGGCCAGCCTGTTAATGATGATAGGACCAAAATATATCATGTTCTGATGTGGTCCAATGAACAAACATTTACTATGTATTACAGAAAGAAAGATGCCTAGTAATAGAGAAGTAGACTAAAATATCAAGGGTTTTTTTTGGCATCAGTGAATAATCAAATAATTCTTTGATGAGCCAAATGAACTCAAACTTTACTCCAACACCCATAAATCAATCTCATTTCATAGTGTGAAATTTCCATTGGTGAGATTTCTTAGAAGAGTTGTAGGAAAACATCTACATTAGTAATGATGACAATGCATGAATGATGCCTTTCTACTTAGTCAATTTATGGCCCTTTAAAGCCATTTCTGAGAGCATACAACACTGCATATTCAAGGTGCAGAGTAAGACCAATTAAGAAGGATTTATCAGACTTGACCACTTGTAATAGATTGACTGTTACAAATTTCTCTGCCACTAGTGGACTGATCAAGTAATGGAAGTGTCTCCATTATGCTTTTAAAAAAAATAATATTCCTTATGATTTATAAATATATATTATATTTCTTTGGATTTAGCCCCTCTCTAGTTTCAGTTATAGAACTCCACCACAAGGTAAGTATTTAACATTCAAGATTTAAAAATTTTATTTGAAATTATGTTTTGTGTATTCATATAAATTTTAAAAAAAATATTTTTTTTTTAAAGGGAATGATTAAGAATGCTTTAACCACTTAATAAAAGTTTAAATAAGTTTAAGAAAGTCTTATGATTTCATATTCTTTGTTATGTCCAACTAAGCAGCAGTAATTCATAGTGCCACTTGCAGTCCTATTGAGTTTGGCACCACTGTATACCCAATGTGAGTTAAGATTTATTTTGGTTGTGTTGTACTTTTTTTTTTACAAAGTTTATAATTAATTATTTTGTTAAAGTATCTTAAACAAGGGAAAAATAGTACTGTGGAGGTGGTATAAGCTGAATCAGTCCTCCTTATAGGTTGCCCTTTAAAGTAAGTTTGAAACAAACAATAGATAACTATAGAAAATTCTATTTTCATAAGTTTTTAGAATGTCAGCTTGAGGAGTTAAGAAGCCTTGAGTCAAGAGCTTGAAATCAGGTTCCACCTTTTTTTTAAGACATGCTTTTAAAAACAATTATGATAAAATCCTCCCAAATATCCATTTCTCCCCCCCCCCCCCTTTTTTTTTTTTTCACAATTGGTCTAGATAAGTGAAAGAATTGTACTGAGAAAGCTATAAGCATGAAATAGCACTAAACAAAAACAATTGATTAAAATATTTCAAATCGCACAGATTTATTGTTGTTGGTCTAGATCTATTACAAATTTAATTACATGAGTGATCCAAACTAATTGATACAACTACACTTTGTATAAAATTTGTTTTTTTATTTTTTTATTGTTTCACTGTTTTATTTCATTATTAATATGTTAGTAGATCACAAGTCAACTATTCATTAACGGTATTCTCAAATTTATTCTTATTCTTTTCCTTTGATTGCATTGTTGGAATATTAGCTATTACCTTAATTGATAATTAAATCAATTATTTAAATACATTAACTGTTCTTTATATCTTTATTATATTACAATTGTACAAAAAAATTTGCTAAATATATATGTAGAGAACACAACCCCATCAATAGGTGTAAAGTTTGAAAAAATATTGAATTAGCCCCTCGGCTGCAATGTACACTTAACTTTTTTTTATACTAGAAACAAAATACAATGTTTTTGTATGCAGGAGTATTCCCAGGCCTATTGCATTTCCCAAGAGTGGATAAAGAAGCTGGAATCAACTCTGACAAACAATTCGTTTTTAATCTTGGTATTTATTTGTTGGTTTACTTGTTGGAGTCAGATTTTTGGAACAATTATTAGGTAACTGATAAGTTAAAATTACTTTTGTTTGCATTTGACTAAAGGTGTTAACAGGTTTGTTGTTGTTGTTTAAACATACAGGTTTCATTGTTAATTCTTAATAAGCCCATAAAGAGACTTAATAAGCCCCTTTGTTTTATTTCTTACTTACGTGTAATGTTTTGATTTCTGTTTAATAATGTTTAGTAAAATAATGAGTGGTTCTTTGTCATTTTGCCCCATCCTCTTTGCTATTGAATTGTCTAAATATTTTGTAAAACGTGAATCCTGAATCTTAAACTCATGTCTTGTTTAGCTTATTTTCTGTTCATATGTTGACCTAGTTATAGACCTGTTGATGTTGGCATTCAATTTATAATTTCTTTCATGTAATGTTTGGTTTCTATTGCTTGAAATATTAAAGAGCAGTAATATATCTAAAAATCATGTCTTGTTTAGATAGTATTCTCATATCTTGAATTAGTTATAGACATTCTGATATTGGGATTAAAATTTGATGTACAGTAGAACGTCGTTTATCCGACTCAATTGGGACCGGACACCGTTCGGATACGCGATTGTTCGGATAACCGAAAACCGAAGCGATCCATGCAGTATATGCAACCGGACACTATACGAATATTGAAAATCATCACATGCGGGACACGTGCGTGAAGAACGAGCAAAATAGGTGACAAATGTCGCAATTTTACCTTTATTGTGGAAAATAATCACTTATTTTTCGTATTCATACAGTATATGTGCATCACAGTACATGTGGTTGATAAAAAAAAAAAAAAAAAAAACAACTGGTCCGGATATTTGACGCTCCGGATAATAAACGTTCGGATAAACGACGTTCTACTGTAATATATCATCAGATAGTAAAATAGATAATTTGAGATAAGTACATAGGATAAAATGAAACAGCATATTGACAGTACAATTTCAATTTGTAAACTATTATAATTAATAGAAATAAGAAAAGCCAAGATAAATTAAATAAGTCCAATATATAGTCATTGAACTATTGAACGAAACAGCATTACGTACTAGCAGAGTATTTTATTGCTGAGATATTAGTTCTAGACCTATATTTACAACCAATAATATACTAGCAAAGTTTATGCACAATGTACACTTCAGACAATTATTTGCTTTATTTACTATCCCCATTACGTCTAAATTACTAATCTGAACTATTTCATTAAACAAAATTAGTACTATTAATCAATAATTAATCACATAACAATATTTCATAAAAACAATAAAACTCAAAATACAGCACGCGTTAAATATAAGGGAAGTAACCTAGTGGAAACAAAACATTTGTTAAGCGCACACAAATTATCTCCCTTGCATTACAACTTATTTTCATTATAATTATCGTTACACGTATTAGTTCTAATTTTAAAGATGTATTTGTTGGTGTGTCCCATCAATGAAAACCTAGTTTGTTAGTTTTTCTTATCTTGTCAAAGATGTATTCAGAAGCAACTGCGGTGTTTAAAGTTGTCTTCGTCGCTACCTCATCTTTTCTATCATCCTCATCATTTCTTAAGATCGTCTTCAACGTACACTAAGGCTAGCTGGTAGCTTAAGACCCTTCAGTTGAAACATTACTCTTTGCTGTCACATTTGATCTCCACATTGGTTTATGATGTTTTAATATTGATTTATTTGTCTCCGGTTTCTAATGGGTATACCTTGCAGCTTTTGTTCTGCTCCCCAGCCACCATTATTCTCTATATGGCAACTTGGTGTGGTTCGAACCAAATGCAGTGTTCGGATATGGCAATATTTTGCATCATGCATTAAACATTTGTCATATATGAATGAAAATGCTTGTTATCGAGTCCTAAGATTAAATAGCAGTGCAGTATGTAGTTCTATTGTCCTACATACACAAATATCGTATGTGTGTGTGTGTATATATATATACACTTGAACCTTTGAACCTGCTAAAACTATACTCAACCACTCCAGACTTGTTATTAGTGGAGTCGTAGGCCTACCAGATCTAGATATTGATCTCACACAATCATCTTAGACTTCTCGTGGTTAATTAACAGAGTTTAAAAGAATACTAATGTTTAAAAACGACAATCAACTGAAAGCTCATATCACTGACGCAAGTTTAATACATTTTAGCCAAACTTGCACTGAACCCACTAAAAATGGATAGCAACCGAACTAAACAGAGCTGTAAAACAACCAAAACTAACCCATACAAAATACTTAACAAAATGGCTTGATAAAGCTAAAAAGAAATATAAAAATACTGACAAAGCATTGGGGAAAAAAAACTAGGAATACATCAAAAGGAATAGACAACGAAAGGTAAGCAACATTAAGAAATAAAGTAAATTTGAAGATAGACCACTTGTATTGGTTAATTTGTTATTGATTCATGTATTATCCCATAAACAATGAATAATTGTGCAAAGTTTCAGCTTGATCCGATAATCGAATATGGGAGAAATAGCGTGTAGGCCTATAAGATTCCACCCAGAGTGAGTTGGTCTCAGCTTTGTACAAATATTGGCTAGACCATCAATGTTTCTGACAAATTACCGGACAGTTGGAAAAAGGTGGTGTGGAGTAGTTTAGTCAAAGACTAAGACTGCTTTATTAATCCAAATAGAAATTTGTTGTGATTACAAGGACTCTTTTCTCATATAAAGACAACATCCCTTACTACTTATAAACTTGACAATATTATTATTGCATCTTTTTGTGGTAGCATATGTGTATCACCAAAGTGTTTACCTGCTCGTGTTACAGGACGATGGGCTGAAAACTAATCTGTAGAAATATCTTTCTGCACAATGGACACACTAAATCAGAACTCAAGAAATAAATTGCTCCAAGTTACATGAATACCTACAAACATCAACGTTATTGCTATTTAAGTGGATGAGAATTATCTGAGTTATAGAAACCTCGCAAAATAAGTATTTCTCTAACAAATAAACAAAATACCTTGCTGTGTTCATCTTGCTATCGTTGACTAAGTATAGAACATCTCTTAAAATAAAGTAGTCTAGGATGGACGAATTTTTTGTAATATTTTAAAATGGCTTCAAAAACGTATCCATAAGATTATTATTGTACTCTCTCTTTCTCCCTCTCCATTCCCTTCCTTATCATGTAGATGCATATATATATATATATATATATATATATAAGGGTTAAAAACTTAACGTATATAGCCTAACCCATATTACCAGATTAAAAAAATGTATATATTAGGGAATATAACTAAAAAAATAACTATTGTAATTAGAAATGGAAAATAAAATAGTGTTGAATAAACGAAAAATGGACCAGCTCTCTCCCAAATTTCAAGAAAAACAAATGCCTATAACAAGCTATCCCGACAAGACCAACATAATATATTTCGTCTCAGAACCGGACATAACAAAATGAGACTACATAGGTTCCGTAACAACTGAGATTTGTCCCTTTGGAGCATCGCCAGAGAATGCCGACCATATCCTTGAAAGCTGAATACTTTAATGAGAGGCCCGAACAAGACACTGACTCTCTTATAGAACATAAACAATATGGAGAGCTGCCAGACCTGGAAACCACTGCGCAGTTACTCGTCTGAACCCTCCAACATATAAGAACGAAGAAGAAAGAATAAGATTAGATAAAATGGCAAACGAAAAGGTTTGTGTATGTGGGGGGAGGATGAGGGACAAATCTTAGTCTACACTGGAAATATATGTTAATTTACCTGCATTTGCATGGTTATTTGTATGCCTGGGTATCTTTTTTAAATTATATTTTTTTTTTGGGGGGGGGAGGAAAAAGGAAAAAAAAAAATAAAGACGATAGCTCTTTACGATTTCAATAGTTAAGGTAACGACGTAGGCCTGTACCAATGAAACGGAAATACGTCATACCTTGCTAACGTGATGACTGTAATGAGCATGACCTGTATGACTGCACATCTTTCCATCTCGCAGAAAATATAAGCTAATGGCGCACTTCATAAAACAATATCAGACCCTTCCGGCAGATGCTGATATCTTTATCATCTTGAACCAAACGAGTTCCCGGGACAAAACGTCCCAGGAGGCAAACAGAGCGTTATCTCGTTGCCTGTGTTGATTTCTTGTAATAACCTCCGCAAAGGTATACGAGAGAAACAAAACGGGCGCCAAAACGAAATATGTACTAGGGGCGCCAGAACATGATGTTACAGACGTGTTCTACCTCGAAATTAAACTTGAGTAAAAAAATAAAATCGTGACCTACAAACTGACAGAAACGATTTTTCATTGCAAGAAGAAAAGCAAAACATAATTGGGAACAGACTGAGTTATTTGTTCTTCAAGCTTTGAAATGTCAAAGAGTATTATCCACAAAAAGGAACATAGAAAAATTGTTATCTCACGAAGTGGGCGAGTTTCATGGCATGGTTATCAGAACACTAAGTGACGGCTGTTAAACGCATTGTTTCGTCACATCTATTTATAGAACTAAATGCACAATTTGATCGTATTATTTTAGTTTAAAATTGATTAAATATTTTTTTAACGCTTAACACATATGTGTGTCTATACAAAGAGAGTGGAGAGAGAGAGAGAGAGAGATCGTCTTTTTGTTACCAATGATAGGCCTACATTAATACTTAGATCCACAGTTAATGGACCTCATTCACCAATCGTAAATAAACACATTTAGCCACGTTATAATATTGATAAAACATTGAAAAATACGTATCACGTGACAGCCACAATGGATTACATAATTTGTATAGAAGATATATAGAAACACGTGGCTAAATGTTGTTTGTTTACGATTGGTGAATGAGGTCCATTCACGATTACTTTGAATGAAACTTAGATAAACATAAATATTTTTAAAATCCCAGGTGAAATTTCCTTTCTTTGGACTTTCCCTTTGTATTGTTACGAATCTCACTATCCAGGCTCGCTGCAAACTGCACCACACGACACTACCAACTTAAAGAACTTGACAACTCTGGGCTTCAAATAACGTAATGGTTTAATGTCAATAAATAACAGCCAATACTGTACAATTGGCAGCACGTAACACAAGACTGTACAAATATCTTTCCGCCGTATCAACTCTTGCACTGGTCTCTCTGTCTCGTCTCGGACTTGTACTGAGCCGTTGTAACGAACTGTAGATCGGGAAGATGTGACTGACTCGTCTCTGATACCTTCGCTCTTTATATAGGGTCCCTGCTGGCCTTCTAGAACCGGACAGAACGTCGCTCGACCATTCTGGGTGGTCAGATGACTACAATTCTCGTGACGCTCCTGAGCTGTGTTCACGACGCCGATCCTTCCCGAACCGTCATGTTGAAACTCGTCTCGGCTGACCGTCGTAACTCGTCACGCACGACCGCTCGTCTAGCGCTGGCCTGGGGCGATTGGCGTTGGCTGACTACACACACACACCACCCCCATCTGTGCCACCACCAGGTTTATAACAGTATATTTAACTGAGTTCAGAAGTAGGCCAATTAGAAATAATTATACATCATTTGTAAGACGTGTTCGCTTTTTTGAACATAAATGACTTGTTACATACAATCCGGGTGAGACTTAAACCCTGCCTTATCTAAGCCTTTAGCTACATATCAAAGTAATCAACTTATAAAATGAAATCAAATAAACATAGATTTCCTCATTGATAAACACACGATTAAAAAGCAAACAAATAAACAATTACGTTATTAAGCTCTCTATTAACGTCCAGCGCTAGATCCTCACCAGCTAATAAATCTAGATCTACATTAGAAACGAAAAAGCCGCTAGAATGATAAGTATTGCAATACCATATTTGGTTACAATAAACGCCAGTTTGTTGACTTAAGTCGCCATGGCAATTACTGATCCGTCTGCGTCCTACTCCCTTTTTCTCCTTTCCGTTTCCCGACTTTAATACCCCGGACTAATCGCCGCTGATCCTTCAGACAAGATTACGTTATGTTAACAACGATTTTTCTAAGCCTTTCCACGTCAGAAAAAACTGGCAAGAAATTAGTCGTCTGGATCTTCCCGCGTTACCAACCGATGATTGCTTTTTAGAAGACAAGAAAGTTTATCGAGTCATTTCTATTCAAATAGTCCACATCAATACATAGCCTATAAAAAAAAATATGACGCAGGAATACGGGCAAGACCTATTCTGGAAGTCATTTCCCGCCCAGAAAGACGTATGCAAAGCAATTTATCAATGACACGAGGGCAAGATGTTGCCAGGATAAAGTTTCGATGTTTCAGGCATATGAATATTCAGCTACTTGTTGGGCAGACGATAGGTTGGTCCTCAAAGAGCTTAATGGGGTGAGAATGTAAACCACGTACACTCGTCACTTTATCCAACGCCCGCGCTAAGCGAAGGATTGTGAAATGCTGAAGTGAGCAGAAAATATCCCTTTGGATTGTGTTTTTGGTTCAACTCGTGTCTCAGACTCTGCCATAAAGGGATCAGTTATGTAAATGAAGCCGTAGATTCATAACTGGCTGACAAAGCATTTTCCTAAGCGTATGTTTTCGTAGTCGACTCGGCTATGTGTCTTTTGAATGATATCTTTTCATTGTTATATACAACATGGTCCAAAGTAGGTGAACAATAAATACATTTTTAAAAATATTTATGTATACAATTAGATTTACCAAACTAATCCAAGACATTGGGAAATAAATTTTATAGTGAGCAAAGAAACAAAAGCCTTTAAATTGTGCCTGCCCTACTCCTCAAAGTTTTTACAAAGATTTGAAGTCTTTCGTTTAAAAAAAAAACATTTTTTTTTTGCTTAAGTCTCTCACACAGACAATATCATATAGGTTTGTGGTCTCTCGTGTAATTTTACAGATCATCATAACTTCTAAAAAATAAAATTGCTCTTATTAGCTAGGTAAAAATATAAGCTTTGTAAAATTAGATGGTTTGCGAAGATTGGTATTGTTCTTTTTTTTAATGCATGGAACGTGGAAACTTGTTTGTAATTAGAGTATTATCTTATCTTAGCTTATATAATACAGACGTTATTTCAATAAGATAATTACGTCCTACGCGTGTTCATAGGTCAATCTAGTCATGCATGTTAATCCATGATTTAAACTCTGACAAGTCGTTGGTTTCCCTGGTTGGTTCAAGCACCTCATTTAATGTTCCAGTACTAGGGAAGAAAGAGCATTTGTACCAATTTGTCCTGGAACAAGGAATGTGCCTTTCTTTCTGAGTATTTTATTAGGTTTTGTTTTGGCATTTGACGATTTATGATTCAGTGTTTTATTTGTAATTGCTACTTTACTTTTTAGTCTTCTATCCTGAAGGGTTTATAAATTTAGCGATTTTACTAAAGGTGTTACTCCAAAAATTCTTGACACTGAAGATCACAAGTTTTCTTTTGGGTAAAGAGCCAAATCACAGAATCCTTCAAGTCTTTACTTTTTTTTTGGCTGATTTAGACAATAAAGCGAATACATATTTTCTCCCAGTGGCGTAGCAAGGTATTCGTGGGCCCGTGTTCAAGAATATCTTGGTGGGCCCCCTCCTCCAAATAACACTATATGTCAATATTCATAACAATTTTTTAAAAAACCTGGTCAGTGGTTTTTGTATAAATATAATGGTGTTAACTTTCTTTAAGAACTATGAACCAAATACTAAGCATTGGTCAGAGAAAGACGCTATTCCTGATTAATTTGGACATCTCTCTATATTCTAGATCTTTGTTATAACGCTGCACCCCAATTTTGTTTCGCCATTCATTATAGCAGCTGTTGAGATAGTTTGCTACTTATTAATCAATGTAGAAAGTCAGTTAAAATATAAGACTTTTAAAAGATTTTTATTTTGTCTTGTTATAATAAAATCTGTTTCAACACATTTTAAATACAAAAAAATAAAGAAACTGATTAAGCTTTGAAAAAATTGAATAATTAGCAGCCGTGCCGAAATTTGTGTTAATTTTCAACATTAGGACTTTAGTGTCATCCGTAAGTTCTCACGTGGGCCCCAACTAGTCAATAGTCATGGGCCCAAGTGCAACGAACCCCTTTGCGTCATTGTTGCTACTGTGGGCCCCTTATGGTCGTGGGACCGGGTTCATTGAACCTCTTCGCGCCATGGATGCTACGCCACTGTTTTCTCCTTGGGCAGTTTATAGATTTTTTATTTTGGGTTCAGCTACTATCGTATTTTTTTTTAGGACTACCGCCCGGGTTTTCTAAAATTTCCAGTTTGTCTATTTCCTTCTACAATTCTTAAAAAATTAAATTTAATTACAGCTAGTATCTCGCTTAAATAACATTATGAAAGTATAAAAAGTTGTTAATTTTTTGAATACTCTAGTGTCATCTAATTTTATTTAAGCTAAAATGTGGCATTACTTATGTAAATTCTTCCGTGCTCCGGTTTCTCAAAAAATCTGGCCAAGGCAAGAACTGTTTCAAAATAAACATTAGTACAAAACAATTCAGGGATGTATTGGAGTCAGTTGTTATCCTTAACAAGGTGGCGAGTCTTCATGCCTTGGCATCAGATTAAAGGTTTAAAAAAAAGTAAAAAAAGTAATTTTAAACATTGTAAATAAAAAAAAATGGCCCAGCCATCAACACCTTCGTACTTTCTTTGGTTACTTTACGCTGTTGGCCGATGGTTTAATAAGCACTAATTTTCAATGGTATGAGGATTCTCTGTCACTGCTATCATCTTGTTTTATATGCCTATTTGGACACCCGAACCAAACAAACTCTTTCTGTATCTATGTATTATTTACAATCGTCAAGTAGACTAAAAGCTGCGGCATGATTATAGTGTAAATAAATACTTACGGAAGAAGGATCAGGTTTATAGGACCAGCAACTTCAATTTACAGGTCTCGCTTGATTTAGTACATTTTCTAAAACAATAATAATCTTGTTCTCTGCTGGAAGAGGAGAGGTGCGACTATACACACTATAGAAAGGGGAGATGTGACTATGGAAAGGTGAAAGGGGGGTGGGAGATGCGACTATGGAAACCTGAAGTGTTTCTAGGAGGGTTTAGTTCGTGGGAAAAAATTGGTGATGGGGAGAGGGGAATGTGAAAAGGTTTGAAAAAAGTTAAATTCTATGAAAATGACAAAGTCACAATTTGCAAACATTTTCCAATAAATTCTATTTTTTAAATCTGAGTACGCAGCCTTTTACAACCACAGTCTGCACTGTCTCTTTCTTTCACTATTTTCATATATGCGGAATTGAAGAGCTATTGTCTTCCATGTTTTCTTACAAGCCCATCTTTGCATCTTGGTGGGGAAAACACATTTGATTATTCATGGCTTAATCTACTGAATTCTCAGAATAAGTATAAAGAACATAATATAATAGTATACGTTTTTCATACTACACACAGGTTGGAATTTCAATTTGTCTATTTTTGTACATTACTTCCTGTGCACATAGTGTTAAGGTACATGGCCCAGGTGTCCGACCAGGAGTTACTGCTCCTGATTTTGTTTATTTATCTTCTCATCGCTTTGAATTTTCCGACCCAGGAAAAAAAAAAAAAAAGACGTGTCGAATAGTTGAGTAATAAGAGGTCTGGGTTTTTTGTTTGATTGTGGAGCTCTAGGAAAAAGGGCTGGGTTGTTTTCAATTTTTATGCCAAAACCCACCGATTTTGGTTGTTTTTCAAATCCAGCCGCGCGTACTCGGTGAGGGCCAGATGTTTTCAACTAAAGGGGGCGAAAGGTTAAAAGTCGATGTTGTTCTGTGCTACCTACACCGTGATGGAGCAATTAGCTACCAATTAAAGTGAGCGCGTGAGAAGGTAGCAGTAAACCTGGCGGTCGTGTAAGTACGCGCAGCATTAAAGTTTGGGATGGCTTGCTAGTAGAAATAAGGATTGCACTTGAACAAAAACCTAATCCTCGTCTTGTTATGACTGAGCTCGAGATTTTTAAAAGGTTATGAAATGTTCTCGTGAATTTCATTAAAAAAAAACAACAACTTATCGTTGCAGACACGTACCAGCCTCGATGGGGATGCTCAGATTGACGCGTCTTCAAGAAGATACGCGAGTTGGTCTCCCCCCTCCCGGTATCATTGAACACCTGAATATTTTAAGAGTGAGCATCTGTTTTAAATGAAGAATGGACAGTAAATCTAATTGGTTGACGTCCTAGATCTAGGCCTACAAGTAAATAAAAACAAAAGGTAGATTTGGAGAAGGTCGGTCATCAGTGTAGCTAAAGCAGCCGAGATGACATAGGTCAAACCCGGAGGGGTGTGGCTGAGGGGGAGGGGGGTGAGTAGCCTATCAGAAATGCCGGGACTCTGTTATTGCTTTTGCTTGGGAGTACACAAACAATATAACAATATATTTCAAAAAGAAGATTGGAAATACTCCTTCTTCCCTAGAGGTATTAGAGCATGGCATGGGTTGCCTGAGTCAGTCAAGAAAACCAGTGACTTGTTTGACATGCATGACGCGTAGGACGTAATCATTTTTTTTTTGGAAGTAACGTTTGTATTATATAAGATAAGATAAGATAAGACGCTGAAACTCACGAAACAACCAACGAATGAACAAGTGTTTAAATAAGAAATCAGATTAAGAATTATGTTGCTAAGTGTTATAAACCGCGAGGCTAGCTATCAAGTGGGCTGGAGTTCAAATCCCGACTCGAGCTTAGTTGTGTTTGCAGAGCACCTAAAGGCAGCACGGAAACCTTCTCTCAGATACCCCCCCCCCTCAACAGGTATGTGCACATAGTGCACTGAGCATGCTATCGCACTACACACACACACACACACAAACATTACAATTTACAAATTCTATGCCTTCTTTTTTTTTAACCAAAACAAAACAACACATATTTCTGAGATTTCCGAGACTTAAAATAAAGGGCCTGTATTAGAAAAGAATTAGAAAATGGACGTAGGTCCCTTGACCACCTACGTCACTTAGTAAAAAGATACACTTAGAATTACAAACAATTTTTGTTTCTTATCATACACTAAACTAGTGTGCTACTTGGGAAGGCGTTTTCTAAGGATATTAAGATAGAGCGGCTAAGTGCCCCTGTTGGTGGAAAGAAGATCTCAGCCCAGGATGGCCACTGATTAAGAAGACGTTTGTCTTTCAGATCACATTTTCGATTTTTGCTACGTCATTAAGCCCCCCCCCCCCTCGTCCTGTTCATGCAGTGGTTGACCGGATGATGTGAGCCGACATTTTATAAGAAGTTATTATGATCCTTGGACGTGCGCCATTATCAGCTTTAGCGTCCCTTCTTGGTTCATAGGTTTTTATGGGTTTATTCTCCACCCCATTCTTAAATGTTAAATCATCTCAGCGTGTTCAACTGTATTGTGTTGTTTTGTTTGTTTTGTTTTTATAAGTATAGAAGGAACAACTTTGTCAGTATTGTTGACGAGTTTTAAGACAAACTGTAACAGGAGCAATACGACAAATACATTTTCTGATCTATGAAGTCTATCAGAAGATGTAGAAGAACTAGAACTAATGTATTATCACTGCATGTTATTTAGATCTTTACTAGATTTATCTAATTTCCTAACTTAACCTCTTGAATTTTCACGTGACCCAGTGTTACACCAATAGTATTATATCTATCTATTATTAGCTGCAATCCAAATTTCTTTGATATGACTGAAAAACAAATAGACGTATGCAACCCTTAACTCCTAATCTATTGGAGATTTTCATATGATAAAGGGCGGAAGAACTATAAATAGCATATTTTCCGGTGTATCCGGTGTATAAAATAAAATAAGTGTTCATAAGCTTTTTTTTTAAGCAATATATCTGAATCTCTCCGTGTTGCTCACAGGACACTCACTGCGTAATAAAATGTGAAACTCTACTATTTGTAACTTTTATTTAGGTTGCACAATTTTGTGATTTAATTTAGCGTCCTTGACATTGATGAAGGAATCAATGAACGATTCAATATATTCTTCTCTAAATAACTTCTCAACTCAATACTTTTGACTATTTATCAAATTGGCTTCTGCTCACCGAGTGACAATTATTTTATAAGAATAATGTCTGTTGAACTAAATACAAAAAAAAAGAGAGAGTTTCTTAAAATGCAAACCATTATACTGTAACTTCAAAAGTTTATTTGTATTTTTCTGTTTACAAACAATCAGCCGTTGGAGTTATTAAAAGTTTCTATTGCTGAATCTTTTGTTCGTTAGATTTCATTACTTGTTAAAAGCTATCCTCTAAACCAGTGCTCCCCAACCTGTTTGGTCTCGTAGACCCCTAACCATTTTTTCTAGTAGATCCTTTGCTTTTAAAATTATGCATTTTTGAAACTGTATCAATTTGCATTGTGTTCTACACCGATTTCTGAGCTTATTACTGAAGACCTACGTTTACATCTCAGTGATGGATTGCCCTAACTTTTAACTACGAATAAATTACTAATAGACGTTAAAATACAAGAAAAGTAATACTTTTTTCCCCACATTCAAAAAGGTGCCAGTACGCCGTACCGGTGCGCACCGTCACAAAATAGCCCTGTATATATATAGATCTGAATGCTTGCTATGCACTTGTAGTGTCTATTTTTCATTCTCCAGCCGGTTGTCGTATGTATTTATTTATTAGAAAGCTTATAGCAATTCACTCTGTCTGTCTGGTACAAAAAATGAAAATGTTTTTTCTCCCGATCCCCATTCTGGGGTCAAGTTAAAATTTAGCACTAATTAATTAATTTTGTTTTAATTTAATTTAATTAATTAATTTTGTTTTAATTTAATTTAATTAATTAATTTTGTTTTATATATTAGAAAGGGAGCTAAACCCTGTAATTTTCAGATAAATATCAGTCATTAGCGGTCTGTTTCCTTTAAATAGGCTTTGATTTTAAAAAGTTGTTTGTTTTTTTATTGTTTGTTGAAACCCAATATTACACTGCAGTCTTTCCGTGTTGGCTACAATAAAAACACCAGAACGGTAATCTCTGTATTGAGAGCACAGACTTATATATATAGTAGAGACAATATTTGGATATAAACTGTTGCAAAGAGAGAGTATAGGGTTGGTCTTATTTGTCTCATGAAATATAACTTTGCTAAAAAAAATATGCAAATGTTTTACACGTAAATTACCATAGGGAAAGAGAAAAAGGGTAAAAAAAAAGGGGGGGGGGTAAAACGAGCTGTCCCCTTTGGTCTAATTATAGGTCTCGTTTTCCCGCCTTATTGAAGCGACTCTTTGCAGTCACCTGATTGAAGCGTGTGATATTTTTAACTTCGCGTCTGAAAGAGTCAATCTTAATTTACTTTTTGACAATTTTAGGCCTAGTTGGAGGTCTCTGCTTCACTCCGGATCTCGGTGTCTGTACGGGAGGCATGCTGGGAAACGTTTGGTCTTCTTACCAGCACGACTAAAGCCAAAAGTAAACAAAAGACTTCGAGTAGTCCCCTCCCACCCCAACCCCACACTCACTCAGGTAACAAGAGCTTGAGTAACAATAGATGGTTAAGGTTGTAAGTCTTCGAGGGTGAGTAGCGAGACCCCTCAGTTCCAGATGTACTTTCAAGCACATGTTTTGGCACATTTGTGACACTGTCCAGCGACTTATCTGCAATGTAAATCTTTGACCACCAAATAACTAGTCACGTGACTTTTCCAGTTCGCAAGATTACTGTTCCATGGGAGATGCCGACGTCAAGGGCAACAGTAAACGAAAACGCCGTGGGGGGATTTAAAGTTCCAGAATAGAGACTAAAAGATTTCTATTTTGAGGGGGGGGGGGGCGTGGAAGTAACAATGATACATCCCAAAAATTAAAAAAAAATGCGGAAGAGGTGGGGGGCGTGAGTGGGAGAGGTGAGAAAGGGCGCCTCCAAAAACACATACGGCAACTACTTTCAGAAATGTTTTGTGTCGACTTGTTGACTAAACAGTCACTGGGCACCGCCATGGAACGCCACAAGGATAACGGAAGCCTTGTCTTAAACATAAACACAATTCGAGATCAAGTCTAAACGGGTTCGGGAAACTGGGAGGCTAGTCTGAAGGAAACACCCATTTCCGATCTGAGAAAGAGGCAACTTTGTCTCTAAATGTTCGGGAATTCCCGTAACAACGACTACCCAACCACCCTCTTCCCGTTCCCTCTAGCCATTTGCCTTTTCTCTACCCGGAACATGCGTCACTGTTGACAAGCCATATGGTCGTCCTTGAACTTGCTGTGGGACTCATGAGGAGATGAATTTCAGTCCTGAATAAGTTTTGAGAGGGAGAGAGAGGGGGGGGGGGAGGAGAGGGAAAGGTCACACATCGGATATGTCTTTTGTTGACCTGGTCGAAAAGGTCATCAAAATTCTGTTGTATACTGCAAACATAAAACCGAAAAGAATATATACATATACATATAAATCTAACTATCATTGGGCATTTCCGAATCGTGGGAACATTCAACTTTGACCTCAGAGAAGAGCATCACGGGACAGGCGACCAGAGGGAACCAGTTAAGAGTTTAGTTTTTTTTGTTTTTTTAATATCAGGGAAAGAACAAAAAAAAAAATCGTCCAAACGTAAAATTGTGCAGTCTGTGTGCTGAAAACTGATACTCTGAGAGATTAATTGTTTCGTTAATGGGAGACTGTTGAAACGATGGCTTCAAAAAATGGAGATAAATGTGTTTTCTAGCCACGTCATCATAATGTGCGTACATTACACGAGAAAGTCAGGCATGCATTAAACCCAGACAACTTCCTTTACTCCTTAAGTTACCCAGGACCAGACCCAGTCGTATTCTGTCTACAAACCCCAACTTCTTTTAGATAAAAGAAAAGAATCAGTCCGTTATAACTGTAATAAAAGTTGCGGATTGCGAACTACTAAAAGATGCAGCTTGTCATAGAAAGAAATATTATAATTATCAAAAGTAAAAATGTAAAGTACCCCTTTCAGATCTTGTGATCCATAGGGCAGATGATGTTAAGCTCATCTGTTTATTTGGCCAACGGTTAACGAACAGGGTGTCATGTGGCCAGCACAACGACCAACCGCCTTTACTTTCTCTTTACTTATAGTTATTAACTTTTATTATTGGCCTCCTTGAGTAGTAGAACGACAATGGTTTTATCGAACACTTTTTCATATTGCTGTGGAGCCTTATTTTGGACAGACACATATAGTGCAGATCAAAGTGGCCATTTTGGTGGTAGGGGAGCCGGCCATTTTCCGTATAGCACGCTTTTCTTCAAAAGATGTGGCCCAGAGCTGAGAACTAGAAAAGACGAAGACTAAGATAGATTTAGATAACAAGTTTGTCATTAGCTAGGACCAAGAATTGTAACCTAAGACCATCAGTATTTCAACTCATCTTTTTGCCTAGGTTACAGTTCTTTTCTTGGCTCTTAGTAAAGATGTATTCTAAAACGCGATTAATGAATAATTGTATACCGACACCCGTGGTGATATTGATATTCAAAAATGTCTAAGTTAATATTATTCAAATGTGTGTATACTGTTGTATAGAAGTCTTTGAAAAACGAAATTATTTCTCGTAAAGAATTGATTTCTCTGAATCAAAATACTTCAGTCTTTGCCAAGAGCAAACTGTAAAATGTCTGTAAGAGTAACATCAGCTTCCAAGTAAAATTAAAACTGTATTCTTCACTAGTGGTCCCTATACCTCCATTTGGTTGTGAAAGTTGGACACTGACACCGAGGGTGAAAGAAGAATTCAAGCCTTTGAGAATAAATACTACAGAAAAATGCTGGGTATCAAATACCATTAAAAGTAGACAAATGAGTTTGTACTGTTACAAGTCAACACTCTGGCTGGCAAAAAGTCCTCAATATTGTGGATAGACGAAAGCTGAGCTGGTTAGGTCCTATTGTAAGACATGACTCACTATCAAAAGTCATCCTTCAAGGTACAATGGACGGAGCACGAAAAAAGGGTTGTCCGAAAAAAAGCTGGCTGGACAATGTAAAAGAATAGACAGGCCTCTCTCTTGATATCCTGCTAAGAGCAGCTCCTGACTGGGAAAAATGTACGGATTTGGTTACGCGAACTGTCACAGCGCCCTAACGACAAAAATCAAGGGACAGACAATTATCATGGTAATAATGATAACACTTTAAAAAAAAATAAAATTGTCAACCCTTCCATTTCAATTGCTTTGAAGAAAATGAAAAACTAAATATTGAAAAGTACACACTATTTGAAATAGGATACCTACAGAAAAAACACGCCCAATAAGAAATTCCGCCTGATGTGCCTTATATTAATATTAGCCTACATTTTATGTGTACAGTTTAATCAACTTTTAATTAGTATTAAACTTTTTCAGTTCATAATGTAAACAGGGGGCTTAACTTACTTTTAATTATGACCACGTGATATTTATATCTACCTTGTCGTATATTCAAGGGAAATAAACAATTTTTTGTATTTCTAAATGAATCTAAGCGACAGCTGTTTTGGTCTTACAATCTCCCTTTCCATGCCAACGTCTGGCATGCTTGTAGCTGGACCGGCCTTAGGCATAAACAAACTAGGCAGCCGCCTAGGGTTTCCGACTTATACAGCATTCTTTGTATTTTTTTCAAGAAGAAATAACAAAACATGTTTTCAATGTCACAGTTGGAGTATACTAGGTTTTGAAGAAATTGCATAACTTCCTTTATTTCGCTGTTTATTTTTTTTTTATTTCATTTGGGAACCGCCAAATTCATTTCGCCTAGGGCCTCCATTTATCTAAGGCCGGCCCTGCTTGTAGTGTACGTTTGTGTGTTTCACATAGAGCCCTGGTGATGAGACAACAAAAGGAAAGGAAGTTCCCAAACTGATTCCTTCGATGTCCAGATGGAAACATCTTTGCGGTTCTTGGCTTAGATTTCAACCTTGCACAGACATGCACACATCTTTTGATATTTTCATACGCCTTCGCCCAGGCGCGCAACATGCACAATCACACACCTCGATTGAACATCCTAAACCTCTGGGTAGACATGTTGTCTGAAACGATTAATTCTCGACATATCTGGCACAACTGCTGGTCATGATGCAGCCTCTCCCTCCCTCCACACACCCCGAGCTCCTGCCCCAGCCCCATACACTTTCTCTGTAACTTGCATGAGTTGAACATTTGTGATTTATGTGCTTGAGTTAAACCATTGCAGTTTATGTGACTGAGTCAAACCTTTACAGAATGTGTCAGAGTTGAACCTTCGCAGTTGATGTGCCTGGGTTAAAACTGTGCAGTACATGCGCCTGCTTCAAACATTGGCAGTATATTTGCCTGTCAGAAACCTTTGCAGTATATATGCTTGGGTGCAGTGGCGTCACTAGTGGGGTGCGAGGGGTCCAGTCCTATTGGGGATAATAATAAAATCTCTAGATATATGCCCAAATATGCCTAGACACATCTAGATGGTTGTTTAAGTTTAAATGATACAGCACAACGTTATACCATTTCTATCTCGAAATATAACAAAGGAAACCTGTTCAGGTGATGTTAAGTCTGTTACTAATTTTAAAGCATTGTGATTCTATAATAGAATGGACACTCATTCTACATTTGAGTAGCAATAATAAAAATGGGTAATCAGCTAACTGTATTGGTTCAACAAAAAAAAACAAAAAAAAAACAACTAACAACTAACTAACAATAGTGTTTATTGGAACATATTTAAGAAAGCTGATTGGGGTGTGTGCTAATCATAGACATAAATAAATATAGACTGGACGAAGGAAGTAACTACATGTAACTTGAAAACATGTATATCTATTGTATTCGGATTTCCGAATTATGAAAAATTGCATGATCTTCATTCTTAGAGATTAAACAAAACACTAGTGAAAATAATGTAATACTTTTATAGGTTATGGCTGAAATAGATATGAATACTTAACTTTTATACTGCTCATAAATACTGTATTATAAAGTACACAAAATTGCAAGTCACAAATTTTCGTTTCATAAAACTCTTTAATCGGCCAGTCTATATTTATTTATGTCTATGGTGCTAATATGTTTATATTGCGTCATTGTTTATTGTGAATGTTTTGTAAGAAAGTGACGGATATAAAACAAAGATAGTCTTCTATGTCTACTTGAATGATCACAAAGTCTCTGTTATTATTATTGTTATTATTAATTAATGTCTACAGTTTTTTTTTTATATCTGTGACAACAGAACATAGTGTCAAATTTGGTGTCAGAAGTGGGATCAGATTAGGTGTCAGCGCTGGTAACAGGTAGTGGTTTCTAAATTGCTAAAAGTACATTTTTTTTGTATCAAGTGATGTCGTTAGTTCATTTCTTTTAGATCTAGATCTGTGACAACAGAACAGTAGACAGAATAGGTGACACCGACAAGAGTGATGCCACTTCCTGGGTGAATATAAATTGCCAATAAATTGCCATGGGGTGAAGGAAAACCTATTTAACTATGTATCTTAAAACGACCATTACATTGGATTAAAGGGTACATAAAGTAAAATGCACCAATTCGTCAACAAATCAAATTTCCAATTTACCCATTTTGATCCATTATTCTTTTCAATCGCATAGTGTGTTTAAAACTGTCCGTCGTATTTTGTGTGTGTTTGTTTATAATTCTTTGTGTAGCTTGAACGTGACCAATTCCAACAAGAAAACTTAATAACCTTTGAACTAAGATGGACTATATCTGGATATATTCAATTCAACATTCTTTTTCCTTTTCCTAGTCAACAGATGAATAGATCAATGATTATCGAATTAGAATTTCTCTTTCGTTTTATCGTTGAAAAGAATTATTATCTTCTATTCCCTCAGCTTTCATGTGTCCATGCATTTAAATGACTACCACATTCGTTGACCATACCTCACCACACCACCCCTTCCATTCACCTTTCATTCCAGCTTTTCCAATCTCTTCACTCCGGAGATCGGAAAGTTGAACTTATCCCAAGTAAGTGTCTCGGTGCCATGAATTTTCTTCCCATCTCATGGACATCAAAGGGGAGATAATTGTTGAATGTTTAAACTGCTATTTCCTCCCGAGGTCGTCTCCCTTCTTTGGTGTCCGGCGCAGGTTTCAGGAAGCCACAGCAAACTCGAAAATAAATAATGCTTTGGGAAATTAGTCTTCTGGGAGACATTCAAGTTTGATGTTCTTTCTATGTCACGTGGGAGGGCGAGAGGGGGGGGGGGGAGAGGAGTAAAGCAGGGAGAGTAAGAGAAATAGAAGAGGGGGGATAACTGAAGAATTAAAGCTCTAATGATGGTACTTACCTTTAAGTACCTACAGATGATGTCATTACCATCTTTCAAGTCTGTAAAACAGTGCTTCCACTACATTTCTGGAAAAATACCCAGAATCTAGGTATTTTTTTACCGAAAAATATATATACCCTGATGACTTATTTGATTATGTTTTGTTTCTCATACATAATTCTTCTCTGTTGGATTAGCAGGGACGTAAAACAATAAATGAATACACTCATGAAATACTCACTGCTTTCCTTCCAGTACAACAACAAAGCTGTGTTTGTGTTGGTCTAGCTAAATACAAATAAAGAAACAAGTGAGAGCTATTGAAGAAACAAGACACACCTAAATCTGGGATACAATACCCGAGAGTAAATTAACTGGACCTAGTGACTATTCTATAGCACTTGCTTACTTTGATGACCGATAATTCAGGAGTGTAGAGAAAAGTTTAAAATAAAACATAACAGGCATGAATTTTTTAACTTTTTTAAAAACATATATTTCATCTTGCCATTATAACAAAATCTGTAGAATCCATCAGGACATATGGAGAAAAGGAAATAATTGAACACGTTTGAAAGTGACGGTAAAACAATTAGCTGTTAAAGTTATGATTTTGAGTTGAAAACCCCCAAAATATGCAAGCTTTGTTCTGGTCCTGTTGGCTCTGACTTTTGTTCTAGGTTAACTCTAGCTTGGCTCTGAACTGGATTTGAATTTGTTGTGGGTTAGCTCAAAATAAATATAACACAATACGAATATAAGTTCTATCTATCTATGTAACTATGTATCTATCTATCTATCTATCTATCTATCTATCTATCTATCTATTATTATTATTATAGCTTTTATATAGCGCTACTTTCATGTTTATAGCATGCTCAGAGCGCTTTCGTCCAATCTCATTTGTGGACCGGGGGGGGGGAGGGGGTATCTAGGAGTTGGTTTTCCGTGCTGCCTTTGGGCGCTCAGTAAACAGGGAACCTCGAGCCCCTTTCTAGGTAGCCAAGCCAAGCCAAGTTCAAGCGCACTTGGCCTCTCGACCACGCTTCCTTTCTATCTATCTATCTATAGAGTAAAATGGATAGACAGATTGATTGAAAAGATCCACTGCCTTGCTTCTGAGTTTGATTTCGTAGTTGTGTGTGTGTGTGTATTCGTATGTTGAGTATGTGTCTACCCTAGAGTAGTAAAATCATATCTGATAGTGAGGGACTTAGGGCGTGAGTGGCTTTGTAGTTGGACTGCTAAGTTAAAGTTTACTCTACCCCTACCTGTGAACCTTGACCTCAGTTTGTGTATGTGTCTTTGTGTGTGACTGTAAGTTGTTCAAAATGCTATTTGTTAAAATATGAATAAAATTTACACAAAGCTACACCAAAGGGAGGTAAGGGAAGAATACATTCGTAGATAAAACTTCTGAACAAACTATAAAGGACTGTAATATAAGAAAACAGACAAGATGATTATGAATGCAAAGCTGTCTACTGATTTGTCAAAGTTATCAAAAACTCAACAAAGTGAATATACCTATATAACTGTAGTCACAGCCACATCATCAGGTTTTGGCCCAGAGCACTAGCTCTACTAGATTATCCCTTGAAGTTTATGGGTGTAATTAACTTCCTGTCTACTAACTTTTTTTTTACACACTTTTTATGACCTTTGAATCTTTGTTTAAAAAAGAGGTGTGTTTCTTTGTACCAGTCCTTTGCTTATTTAATTATTAACTAAAAATATGAGTTAAGCTTTCAGAAGAGCTAACGTTGTCGCCAAAAACATACTCTATCAAAATGAAATGGAAAAGCAACATTTTCAAACTATCAAGTAGCTTTAGATTAATCTAGATCTACTTTTAACCTCTTTCAATTGCACTTTAGGTTTAGAGATCTAAATATCCTGATGGAAAGTAATAAAAAAGTTTTTTCCTCGAGGTGAGTTAAAGAAAAAAAAAACGCATGTACTGAAAACGTCTATTTGTAAGTCGAGCATACTACATACTGGCTCTACATCTGTTTCTTCTTTAGTAAAATTAAAACGCTGTAAGACTTCAAACTTTCGTCATTTAATGTCTTTTACAAGTTCTCTTTATTTTTTACATTTTGGTACACTTTTCTAGACATTTTATCTGATAAGATGACTACAAATTTGTCAAGCGAGACATTTTCACACCCAACTTGCACGAACAGAGCACCATTGAGGCTTCCTTTGTAAGGGTCTATTCCACATATGGGCATCCAGCGTACATCGTGTAAATATTTAGCAGGACATGTAAACAAGGAAAGATTAGACTACAGTGTCAAATTAAATTGAAGTCGATCGTGACCTCCCAGGGACTGCACGTGAGACGGACTTCCTCCCTGTTGGAGTTCCTAGTTCTCACAGTATGGGTAATAAGTAGGTCAGCTTACCAAGTCTCTGTCGCCTTCTCTCATGTTACATTTGTGCTCGGCCCCCAGCGCCCTGCCAGAAACTGTGAGGACCTAACATCCACCGAAGATCGCAATCTTGGATTTATCTTAAATCTTGAAAGTCTTATGGTCAAATTAATACCGCCAACTTGGTTTGTTAACTTTCAGCTTCCTGTTCAGTCGAAAGTCTGCTGGGAATGACAAACAAGGGAGGTAAACATTGACCACCTGAAAACTTAAACACTAACCAAAGGGAGCTAACACTGATAAGTGTGAAGTTTAAAGCAAAGGTGGAGGTATATTTTAAATATTTTAGAACCAGACCACCAGACGAGTTGATACTGAAAGATTTTTGTAAGTGAATGATTTTATTATTTGTATGTATTTTTTTCAAATTTCCATTCACTTTATTTGAAGCCATAGATCTATATAGTAATTTTATTTGACACAATAGATCTTTATTGGTATACTAGGAACACCTCACACGCCTCATCATATTTATACACATCACAAACACAGGACACACACACACACAATTTTTACAAATCTTACACTACACTCACCACATGATTTTATTATTTGTATGTATTTTTTTCAAATTTCCATTCACTTTATTTGAAGCCATAGATCTATATAGTAATTTTATTTGACACAATAGATCTTTATTGGTATACTAGGAACACCTCACACGCCTCATCATATTTATACACATCACAAACACTGGACACACACACACACAATTTTTACAAATCTTACACTACACTCACCACAAAAGTACCACATCCCAGATACTAGATAATGTATACCATGGGCGTAGCCATGGAGGGGGGATCAACCCCCCCGAAATGAAAATCCTCCCCCCGCGGCAGGGGGGGGGTCGGAGTTTAGTGCTTGATCTTTTGCTTTAATTTTCTTTATTTTAGGGGAAATTTTAATACTAAACCATCACTTGACCTAGCACAGCCAAGGGGATTTTGAGTTAAAAACCCCTACCAGGGGGTTTTGAGTTTGAAACCCCCTACAAGGGGTTTTGCATTTAAATCCCCCTCTTCTACAAAACAAAACAAAATGCAAACGACAATCCCAAAATTCCAAGAGCACACCTAAGAAAGATTTTGATTTTAAACCCCTCTCCAAAATTTACGATAAACCCCTCATCAACATTTACGATAAACCCCTCTTCAACATACAAAAGCAAATTACACACTCAAAATTGTATGTGCGTAGCCAAGGGGGTTTTGAGTTTAAAACCCTCTTCAGCTGGGTTTGAAGCTAAAAATACCTGAGCAATATAAAAAAAGCAAATTACGCACTCAAATTGCTATGAGTATAGCCAAAAGTTTTAAAAGTTTAAAACCCCTCAAGATAGTTTTGAGTTTAAAATCCCCCTACAGAGCGTTATAATGTTGAAAGCCTCTCTCTTCAATATTACTTCTAAAGCAAACTACAGTCACCAAATTCTATGACCGTAGCTAAATGAGGTTTTGAATAAAAACAACAACTCCAGATATATTTTAGTTTAAAACCCCCCAACAGATGATTTTGAATATAAAACTTCCCTTTTCGGTATAACATCTAAAGTAAAATAGTCACCTTATTCCAAGATCGTAGTCAAGAGAAGTTACACATGTCTACCAGTGGCTGGGCTCCATTAATAAAGTGCAATGAAATTGAAAAGCACTAAATGTGGCTCTACAAAGATGGCTAAGACGAATTTTAGGAGTCAGTAATAGAGATCGGGTCTAAATTAAGGAAATCCTATGCCGAAATAGGAGTAAGGTTGTGACAGAGCGTCGCATGAGGTTTGCGGGGCATGTTCTTCGACAAAATGAATTACACATAAGAGTTGCGACGACATCCTAGTACAACTTGGCACCACACTTTCATGGAGGTCCTCAGAGCAGGTGGGAAGAGGCTTCAGACATTGCCAGTGATTTTTGTGGAAACAGCTTACCAGCTTACCGAACGGCGCGGGATGGTCTAAGTCAGTAAGAATAGCACATTAGGTTTTTGAAATAAAACTTTTTAATAGCAAAATAATGCACTGTAGGTACCTCAGAATATGCATTTAGTTAACTTTCAATAGCAGAAATAGTGCTGGGCGGCGGGGCTCCGCCCTGCTCTGGGGGAGCTCTCAGCGCTCAGCTCTCAGCGCTCCCCCAGGCCCCTTGCTGGCAAGGGCGAGGAGTCTACAATTTTTCACTAACTCCAGAAAGAACCTATTCTTGGGCACAATAAACGTCTTCCAAAAGAATGAAGGGTCAGAATGTAATAGAGATTAATTATGTACACACACACACACATCCATACAAACATATATATATATATATAATATTTTCGAGGGGAAAAAAATACCCCCAACCTCCCCCCCCCCGAAAAAAATCCTGCTACGCCCATGATCTATACACATATATTTCGGGTTTTCCAGTACAATCGTTTAGCCATATAATCTGTTAAAAAAATGATTTTATATGAAAACTGTAAATGGCTTTATTTCAGGCAAAATGAACAAAATAAAAAAAAAAAAATTCCATACGCATTTTCAGGTTTGTAGGTTTCTTATTAGATAGCACTTGTTATTTTTAACCCAAATTTCTTCATTTTAAATAGGATAGAAGATCGGCTCGTTTCTATTTTTAGAATTGTCAAAGTGCAGTTTTGTTTCCCCCGCCATTCTTCCAGGCTGTGACATAAATCGTCCACTGTGAATTCCAAGTCTTAAACTTCCAGGTAGGTGGGCTGTATAGACCAGGTGGTTAGACTCGAGCGGGAAGAACTCCAAGTGAGAGCGGTCTAAATAGAGAGTCTTGATGGGAGAATTTCAAGTCTATATTTTAATGACGCTAAAAGAACATTTCTTGGGAACACTCTTCCACTAAAGAGAATCAAGGTGGGGGCTGTATATCCTGACAAGGAACTTCTGTTACAAGTCATTTTGGTCCTCCCCTAGTTGACCTATGTTACCTCCCCTAGTTGACCTATGTTACCTCCCCTAGTTGACCTATGTTACCTCCCCTAGTTGACCTATGTTACTTCCCCTAGTTGACCTATGTTACTTCCCCTAGTTGACCTATGTTACCTCCCCTAGTTGACCTATGTTACCTCCCCTAGTTGACCTATGTTACCTCCCCTAGTTGACCTATGTTACCTCCCCTAGTTGACCTATGTTACCTCCCCTAGTTGACCTATGTTACCTCCCCTAGTTGATATATGTTACTTCCCCTAGTTGACCTATGTTACCTCCCCTAGTTGACCTATGTTACCTCCCCTAGTTGACCTATGTTACCTCCCCTAGTTGACCTATGTTACCTCCCCTAGTTGACCTATGTTACTTCATTTCCATTGTTAAGTCTTCTGTGTACCAACTGCCCCTCCTAGGTTTTGTCTCTCTTCATAGCGCTGTTATTGAAATGCCGCAGAATTCTTGCTTTATATTTTCTAGATTTGAAATTTCGCTGTTTACTGTCAATCGCTTTTTTCGAAATGTATATTGCCCTAAATACATCTATAGGTATTAAATTTTTTTTTTAAACTTAAAAAACAACAAGCTTATATAAGGGAAAGAACTGCTCATATATCGATACCGTAAGATTTAATTCCCTTTTTTACAGAAAACAAAAATAATTAATTACCACTAATTAATTAATTAACTAATAGTTTTAAAAATAGATTCATGTTTTGTCAGGGACAATGAATAAGTTTGCAAAGTTTCAACTTGATCCGAGACTGGGAAGTGGGAGAAAGAACTACCAAATGTGCACCAGACAGACAAAGGGAAGTAATACAAGCTTTGTAAAAAAAATAAATCGCTCTCCCCTTCTCCCGCTCGTAAGTTTTGTATTTGCCCCTTGGTCATACTTGACCATCTTTGCCTAGCAGCATCACCAAACTTGATCTATCTTATCTTATCTTATATGATACAGACTTCACTTCAAAAAAGAAGATTATTACGCGTCATGCATTTAGTCATGCATATTAACCAATGATCTAAACTCCGCCAAGTCACTGGTTTTCCTGGCTAGCTCAGGCAACCAATTTCATGCTCTAATAGCGCTCGGGAAGAAGGAGTATTTGTACAAATTTGTCCTATGGGATGAGGAATGTGCCTTTACTTGACCTCTGATTTGAGCCCTACTCCTTACTACCATGACACACATTCTGTGTAAACTGGCACGCTTTACATCATAACTAGCTAGTGATGCCACCTAGGGGGGGGGGGGGTCATATTTGGCACGTGACGCCATGCTATCCGGTCCTTCGAAACATCAGCCCGCGCTGTATAAAGAGGACTCAGAAGATTGGTTCCACTAAAACAGAGTTGTGTTTACTAAGCGCCTAAACGCAGCACGGAAAAAAACCTTCTCCCCGATACCCTCTCCCCCCACTAGTCCACAAATGAGATTGGACCAAACGCTCTGAGCATGCTATAAGCATGAAAGTAGCGCTATATAAAAGCCGTAATATATATATATATTATTATATATATATATATATATATATATATATACATATATATTGGAGTGATGCGATAAACAAGACATATGCGTAAAAGAAAGTGTCACAGCCCCCTCTCCCCTCAGGCCAAACTCGTTGGTCAGCTCTGTCCTTTTGTATGCTACAGTTAGATTACTTCTTCGGAAGACCATTGTTGGGTTTGTCCAACGCAGGTACGAGGCGCGGTTTGTGAACAGGACTATTGTGTACACTGCGCTAACACCAAGTCGTTATAATCAACAATAAGTTTACATTAGAGAGAGATGTGCTTTGAGTCGTGTAAGTGTATTGTTTCGTATGGTTCTGGTGGAGATTTTCATACAAGGCAAAACAAAAATTATATGCTTTTTGGTGTATCCGGTACGGTATACAAAATAAAGGTAGTGTTTGTTAGCTATGTTTTTAAATGGGAATTTGTTTGTACTTTTTACCACGGAAGAATCACATTTTCTAATCTGTTCCGTTTATAGCACAGAATCGTTCCAATATAATTGGATGTTATAATGTAGCCCAGTGCATTTTAATTTCCGACACTCGTGTCACGGGTCACATCAACAGAAGTAAATAAAAAAGGAAATATACCATAAACCATTGTCATTAAAACTCCGTGAATGTAGTACTTACATTTATTCACGTGAACTTTACCTCAACTAACTGTTAAATATCCGACTACATAGATGAGACGCCAAGTAAGAAAATACTGCTTCCAATATTCTCAATGTTCATCCATGACACGGTTACGTAATAGAGGTTTCGCCCGATTCCTCACTGAAAAGGTTTGTCCTCACAAATAAGTTGCTTGTAAATATTATGGACATCGTTAACGCTTGTTTTCGGAGATGTAGAAAAGTTTCTTAAAGCAACACGGAGTAGAAGTCAAAAGTCTGAATCACTTGAAATTTGTCAAGCAGAGATGTCTGGCTTTGTAAGTCAATCAGTTCCAGTTGCAGCCTTGTCTAGGCACTTGACGCATTGGCCACAGATGGATTTTTAAAACGACATTGTTCATTCTGAACACGATCATCACCACTCGGTCCAGACAGAACATCTTGTCATATACACTTCGTTGGTGAATAATTCAATGAAGCCACAATGGCTCGGTTACATTTGAATCGACAACTTTTCGAAAAGCTCTTGTTGTCAACCCTACTTGTAGCACCATCATAAATCACTCCCACTAATTTCTCCCATGGAAGAGTAAGATCATGGATGAAACTTCTATGACAGTCGCCATGCATGCTCCTTATATCTAACTACTCTGATTTCAAAGCTGCTATTGTACCGTGAAAAAATAGATTTTGAGAGGTATCAGATATGTTGATAAACTCGTCAGGGCAATACAAACTATTTCGAAATCTGGTTTGTCCGTTTTAAATGATATATATATATATATCATATTAACCTATATATTTCACTTCCCTTGTAATTGTCATGAGACAGCTTCAACAGCATTCTTCTTGTCCGGACACATTTCTTCCATCACTGCTAGCAAGCACTTTTTATGTATTCGCCATCGGAAAATGGCTTTATGTTTCTGCTTACAATGTAAGCAACTCTGTAGCAAGTCTTACAGCAGACTCATTTTCTTGGGGTTTTTTTTATAGTAAATATTCTTATCAATCCTAAACTCTAGGTGTAATTTAACAATCGTGTCGCAAACAAAGAATGCCGCCTTATTTACTTACGTGTTTGGTTTTATAAAGCGTTTACACTGTGTGTATTTTTTAAAAAAGAGCCACTCTTTCTTTATAGTACAAAGATGTTGTTTTTATTTTATCGGTAACAGTCCATAAAAAGATTGAGAGCCCTTCTGTAGGGCAAAGATAATTTTCTGAAAGTTTCTTATTTCTTTTTGGCGATATAGGATTGTCTCCACTTTGTGCTACGTTTCGGCAGGCCGGAACCACGTCGGCCGCATTTTGAGCATCATTGCTCTAATCAACATGTGACATGTGAATATTCGTTAGTTATAAATATCACAACTCTATTATTTTGCCTCTGTTCTAGTTTTTTTTTAAAATGTTTTCTAGACTATTTTTGCTAACAGTGCTATAAATAAACTATACTAATTTATTATTATTATTATGATAAAGGAATTTCAGCTAAGCATTCCTTAGAGACGTTTCTAATAATCAAATTTAAAGTGTGTCCTTGAGACTAGAAGGAAAGGTCAGAGGGTAAAGCAGACGGCTTCTTCGTCTCCAGAGTGCTCTTCTCCTGGGGTCAGTCTAACAAAAGATGTAAACGAGGCTGACATTTAGATGTCACGATTGCCTGCCTGACGACACAGTCAGGCACTGATATGTCATGGCGACTTAAGGGTGTGCACTGGAAGAGTCTTCTGCTCAGGTGTGCGCGCGAGTATGATGTCATCAAGTCTGGAATTCTGTGGCGATTGAGTAACAGACTGGGTCGCGCGTGTGTAGGCAATACTGTTTGGCGGATGAGGAAGGAAAGGCTGCCTGAGGGTGTGCGGCATGGAATAAGAAATTTGGTCCTTGGCTACAGATGTGAGGGTGTTGATAACGCTTGCTCAGGGGAGGAGAAATATGGAAGGGAGTGCCAGGGTGTGTGAACAGAATTGAAAAGGGCAGCTTATGAATAAAAAAATAATACAACAAAGAGATAAACTCTTTCGTTAGATAGTTTTGTAATTGGATATCATTATAAAGAAAACATATTTTTTTTACTAGTCTACATAAAACGTTTATAATGTTTCCACTCCAGCTATTAAAAATAGTTCAATATTATCTTTTAAAAAAACAAATGAAACAGCCAGAGATTTTTATATATGGTGGCAGTTCCGTGGAGTGTAAGCTCTTTAATGTTTCCGGTGTACAGAATATTGAGGTATTGATAAGCGAAGCATTGTAATAAGCCACTTTACTTGTGTTCACTCATTAGAATTTTAGAATCAAATATCTTATTTACACTGCTTATAGCACAAAGTCATTTTTATTTTTTTAAATGGCAACAGGTATCTTTAAAAAAAAAGGCGTTTTGGACATTATTTATTTTATTGACTTGTCAAAAAGTCCTAATTTCGCCCCGTTCAATCTCCGACGTTTCTATTGTAGTCCCGGGAGTTTGTTCAAGTGAAGAAGCTTTAGCAAATTTAAATTCATCTTAATCCAAGACAATATTTACTGTAATTAAATCTCATCCTTTGGCTAAAAACGTTGATTTGAAAGGCGCGTGTTGAAAAGCATTTTGATCTAATGAATACAAAGTAAAAGATGGCTGAATGAAAAACAAAACAAAACAAAAACACGTGCACAGCTTAGTGTCAGAATTTAGGGGGAGGGGGGAGTGCTGTGGAGAGGTGGGAGGTGACATGGAGCTGGCCTTTTAAGATATCACAAACACCTGTATGTCAGTGGATAAATTGAGAGAGTGTGCTTTAGTTTGTAAGTCTGTGTCTTAGCAAGCATGTTGGTTAGGTAGCGCAATAGACAACTGTAGCTGATAAAAAAGACTCAAACTGACATGTAAGCCAATACATCCGCTTATTTATTTTCCCACAATTCTGATTTGGTTCTAATTACTGATTGTACGAGAGGAAGGAGAAACAACTTGCGATTAAAAACATGTCAAATACACTGATGTAAAGATATAACAGATGCGCAGTTGGTATCCTCCGTTGATGCTACCAAATACTTGTCAGACATTTCATAAAATAAAAAGTTGATTTAATGCTTGGCCTCTTATTCTCTCACGCCATACGATTTTTATTAAATCAATCCAGAAACTGTCAGACTCTTCTATCGTCTGCTGAAAGTATACTTCGTCATTTGACCTACTTAGTTCAAAACAATACATAGCCCACATTTTAATTCATGTATGTAGACCTACAATGTTTTTTTTTGTGTTTTTTTTAAATTATATCAACTCAGTCTGTCTGTCTGGTAATAAGTTTGTACACGTTATTTCTACGACACCCAATCGCGGATCAAGCTGTAATTTCGCTAAATTATTTTTGCCTGACAAAACAAGAATCAATAGAAAAAAACACAATTAGTTAATTAACTATAAGTAATTTTTTTCTTTGCTATCGAACAAAGGAAAGAATTTGTACTTGGCTGATGTGGTGGTAAAAGCTGAATTAGTCCCCTTCATACTTTGTAGGTCGCCACTTAAAAGTTTGAATCTAAAAATAGATAATTCTAAAACCTTCTATTTTCATAAACGATTTGCTAGCACAGTGGTAAGTGTGTTCGTTTGATCCCTAGAGCTCAAATTCATGTCTTTCAATTTTATTTTTTTATAAATGAATTTAAAAAGCCATCACCGTAGCATTCACACAGATCCCTATTTTTTCCAAATTAGTCTAGACAAGTGATAGGAACATAGCGTATTGAGAAAGATAAAAGCATGAAATTGCGCTAAATAGAAAAAAAGATAAAAATATTCATAAAATCGCACAGATTTATTATTGTTTGTCTAGATCCATTACAAATTTAATTACATGACTGATCCAAACTAATTGATACAACTATGCTTAATATAAGCTCTGTCTTTTTTCTTTAAAGTATTTAAAAAAAATATTTTCTTGTTTTTTTTTTTTTGTCTACTCTCTGCAGCAGAAAGTCAAGTTCAAAGACTAGAAAGCAGACGATAACAGTGATCAGAGAGTATCTTTAATCACGTGATGTAAGCCTGGCGCCGGCCATTTAAAACCCACTCAGAAACCATCAGTCCCATCAACATTTCAACATCCTTTTTTTTTTTTTTTTTTCCCATCCTTCAGAATCAAAAATACAAAACATTTCAAAACAGAAAAAATTTCGTTGCAAGAAAAATCTCCAAGACACCATCGTAAGACAGGATGCCACGTGATAGCATCATCTGAAAACATTGCAAGTGCTTAGTCAGAAATTCAATTGTCTCTCCTCCCAGTTCTGGCCAAAGTTGCAAGCTATTTCTTACGTCGCTGACTTCTGATGAACTACTTGTTTTGGAGTTTTTGAAATCTGAAGGTTGTGTCGAGTGATATCTGTCCGAGGAATCAGTCGAGCTTAAGGACGAGGCAGAGTAATATTGAGGGTTGGGGGAAAAGGGGGAAAAATGCTTTGTTCTAGCGATGAAATGGCAACATTTTTTTTTTTTGGTTTCATTCTGAGAACTTCTGCTCTATGAGCATAAGAAATGTGTCTTCCAGCGACATGTCCTTAGTCCAAGTGTGAACCTTTGGATTTCTTTTTTTAGGGGGGGGGGGGGAGGGTGGACAAGTAAGTTTAGATAAAAATCTCATTCGTCTTGTAAAAGTCACATTAAACTGCTCAACTTACAAAGGCAAACGAATTTTTCTAATGAAATTTTCTAATGGATTTCAGGTGAATGAAAATCTTCAGAAAAATGAAAAAGGGTTTTGAAGAAGATTTTTAAAAGCAAAAATGAATGTAAAAATCTTAAAGTTAACCTCCACTATTCAGCCGCCAAACTTTTAATTTTATTTTGTAAAAATATAGCAATATCAATTTTCTGAACTGCAACTAATCAATTATTTTTATTATTATAGCTTTTATATAGCGCTACTTTCATGCTTATAGCATGCTCAGAGCGCTTTTGATCCAATCTCATTTGTGGACCAGTGGGGGGGGGGGGGGGGAGAGGGGGGTATCTAGGAGTTGGTTTTCCGTGCTGCCTTTAGGTGCTCAGTAAACACAACTCTGCTCGAGTCGGATGTAGAACCTCGAGCCCCCTTCTAGGTAGCCAAGCCAAGCTAAGTTCAAGCACTTAGTCTCTCGACCACGCTTCCCAATATGAAAATGGACACGATAAAGTCTCCTATGTCTTCATGTTTATGTAACCTCCCAGTGTAGAAATGTTTCATCGCGACATGGCGTTACGATGCATTTAATGGACAGTAATTTCGGTTGTTGAAAAAAGTATACTGCAACAACGGAGATGTGGTCCGCAACAAATATTTTTAAATAAAAATTATATAAAAAAAAAAAAAAGAAAGAAATAACTACCAATAAAAATCATGTTTACGTTCAATGATGATACATTCACTTAAAGTGTCCTTCGTCTCCCCTGGCTATATAGGTCAGTGTTCTTAGATCTAGCTTTGTTATTCCCACTTTTTAATTTAATGATACTTGACGATCGTTTTATAATTTGCTTATAATAATATAATCTGAACAATTGTCCAATCCTATGGCATTTAAAATATAAATGTATAACGACTATAGCGACTATATGCTTGTTACAACACGTTAGACACACACACAGAATATATATATATATATAAAAACTTACGATGAAAACATCAATTTTCCGATGGTGTCAGGCGACCCCTCGAAAACGGTCATTCGACCCCCAAATGGGTCGCGACTCACAGGTTGAGAACCCCTGGTGCAGGAGGTTCTCACATTAAAAGTTAATCGAAGTGACTTGCCATTTGATTACAATTTGATTTTGAAGATTCTGCTCACGCTCTTTAAGCAATACATTTTCAGTATGAGAGAAAAAGAAGACTAAACGATATAAAGGAATGCGGTGGCGAAGCAAGTTAAGAAAAAGAGGAAGATCGCGGTCTATTAACAAGGTGAAATTCCCGATCTATTAATAAAAATATTTAAAAAAATAAACGTCCTGGCTTTGTTTCAATCGGATTTAGACGAACTGTAGAGAAAACAAAACAAAAACAAAAACTTTCGTTCTAGCTCTAGTCGGTAAAGTTCCATGCTCTAGTTGTCTTCCCGTGTCAACTTCGTTTAAATTTATCTTTTTGATTCGTTCCTTATTTTTTTTTTTTAACATCTAAATTTAGTCCCACGTGACGTCATTAATAATGAGTGATTCAAACGAAAGCTTATAATTCTAAAAAAACAAACAAACTCAAATAGAGTCAGAGTATCAGTTAGCAGGAGAGGGGAAGTAAATGACTAACTCTAAATCCAATGATTTTGATTTATTTTTTTTTGGGTGGGGGAGGGAGAAGGGGTTGGGTGGGGCGGGATTTGTTTAATGTTTCTTACAACAACTGAACAAGTCGGGAAAAGAAAAGATTGTTTAGGGATCTTCCTTTTAATAGAAAAACAGAGAAAAGTATAAATAAAAAAAAAGTTGAGATGAAATTTTAATTATTCTTGCCATTAGCTCTTAGCATTAATCTTATTAGTAGTTTCTGAACATCAGTTCTTATCATTTAATTTTTAGCTACAATTCTTAAAATTACTTTCTAAAATTAGTTCTTATAACAAGTTCTTGACATAATTTTGTGTCAATAATACTTATTAGTTCATACTATTTGTTCTTATCTGTTGTACTTTTCTATGTTTATATTTTTTTTTATTGTCTTAGACAATGTACTTTAAAGACCAAAAAATTCAGTAAACCTTCTCTTTCATGCACACAGATCTTTTTGCAGTTTCAGTTTAATGATAATAACAAGAGAAAGGAGAGTTTAGTTATTTTGGGAAGGATTTTTTTCGGAAGTGCTAATTTAGACTTTTCATTTCAATGCGTACTAAAAAAAAAAGGTTTAATTCTTAACTATTTAAAGAAATTGTTTTCAAATTAAATCGTCTAGCAGTAAAATCAAATTAGGGCGTGGCTCAGGTTCTATTACCTACTGTCAAAATATTTTTCCTCTAGAGTTATCCTCCCCACTTCCCAGCTGACTATTGCTCATCTGTCAGAAAAAAAAAAAAAGAATTAGCATCTTTAGACCGGGTTACTGTCTACTTTATATTTTAATGGGTTGAAACCCATTCCCTCTCAGACACCAGGTTAGTCTCTTCATCGTCTGAAACTCTCCTCCTCTCCCAAACCCAGACACCTACACACACAAGCGCAGACATTCTGTTTCTTCTGCCACACATCTCTGCTCTCTCCCAAAAGTTTAAGGACACAAGGCGAAACTAGTTGCACCTGGCCCATTCACTTGGGGCCAGGCAGAAGTGATGTTTAAGAGAGGGGCAGCCAATCAGTGCCAGCAATTAAAAATGTCGAAGTGGCATTGCGGAGAGGGTACATTCGTGCTCTCTGAGAGGAACAGTTTGAGAGAGGGGGAGTTGATTTGGGGCGGCTGGAGAGAGAGAGGGGGGGGGGAGATAGGTGATTAAGTGTTAAGAATCGTTTTTCTTTTGACATAAAGCATTTCAGTTTATGACAATGATAGAACCGTAAAACTTAGTCTAGTGTTAAATACCTAGCGGAAAAGAATCCGGGACAGGACCAGAGTAATGCCGACTGAAATTTAAATGATAGAGATAATGTGCGTGTGTGGGAGAAAGAGTTTGTCTTAAAGAGACAGATGAAGAGACACTCTAAGAGTGGGAGAGAGAGAGAGACTTGTGAGAGAGAGACTTGTGAGAGAGAGAGACTTGTGAGAGAGAGACTTGTGAGAGAGAGACTTGTGAGAGAAAGACTTGTGAGAGAGACTTGTGAGAGAGACTTGTGAGATAGACTTGTGAGAGAGTGAGATTTGTGAAAGAGAGACTAGTGAGAGATAGTGAAAATAGTGAGTGAGAGAGAGATAGAAACAAATAGACATGAAAGAAAGAGTGAGAGCCAGAGAAAGAGAAAGAGCGAGGGTAAAAGACAGCAAAAGAGACAAGTACAAAACTCTATTTTCCAATTCAATTATTTAACGTAATGACAAACTTACTCACTCCGCAACTTTGACAAGGGACGGAGCAAGCCAGTCGTGTGTAGGGGAGGGATGCTGGTGGGGCGCCAGGGTGATGGGGGGAGCGATAATTTTGAGTGGCCTGGATCGGCGCTGTGCCTCAAAGTGTTCCGTGAGTACTAGTGACGACTAATAGAGTTAAAACGCCATTATCGTATGAAAGCATTTTAATTATTTCCCTTTACTTGCGTCGCGTGCTTTTTAAATTGGGCAAAAGAAGAGAGGGGCTTTGAAGAAAAAACAACAACCTCAAACAGAGAGACGATTAAGTTATTTGAGGAGGGAGGACGGGGGGACAATATACTCTGAATGTTAAGTGCCAATAAGTGTGAATGTATCTTTTTTTAAAAATATATATATTAAGAAAAAAAAAAAAGTTCTAAAGTCCACATGTGTTCTCTTACCCCCTCACTTCCCAGTTCAGCAGGCTGCGATGATAGACACACAAAAAAATAAAAGGGAAACATTTATAGTTGATATTAAAGGGTTCTCCCAAGATCTGATCTTATCAATCTTAATTGTAGACGAATAGAAACACTGTCAGTCAAACCAACCACCTAAACAATAGCTGCCATAGACCAACAAGTGCCTAGAGACCTAAACATCTTTGAAAAGAGGAATTTGAAGAAACAAAAAAAAAGGAAAGCATACCTCCTCCCCTCCCTTCTCCTTCCCTCTATTTCTCCTCTTGACCTCTTCCTCTCCTCCCTTCTTCTTCCCTCTATCTCCTCTTGACCTCTTCCTCTCCTCCCTTCTTCTTCCCTCTATCTCTCCTCTTGACCTCTTCCTCTCCTCCCTTCTCCTTCCCTCTATCTCTCCTCTTGACCTCTTCCTCTCCTCCCTTCTTCTTCCCTCTATCTCTCCTCTTGACCTCTTCCTCTCCTCCCTTCTTCTTCCCTCTATCTCTCCTCTTGACCTCTTCCTCTCCTCCCTTCTCCTTCCCTCTATCTCTCCTCTTGACCTCTTCCTCTCCTCCCTTCTCCTTCCCTCTATCTCTCCTCTTGACCTCTTCCTCTCCTCCCTTCTTCTTCCCTCTATCTCTCCTCTTGACCTCTTCCTCTCCTCCCTTCTCCTTCCCTCTATCTCTCCTCTTGACCTCTTCCTCTCCTCCCTTCTTCTTCCCTCTATCTCTCCTCTTGACCTCTTCCTCTCCTCCCTTCTCCTTCCCTCTATCTCTCCTCTTGACCTCTTCCTCTCCTCCCTTCTTCTTCCCTCTATCTCTCCCCTTGATCTCTTCCTCTCCTCCCTTCTCCTTCCCTCTATCTCTTCTCTTGACCTCTTCCTCTCCTCCCTTCTCCTTCCCTCTATCTCTTCTCTTGACCTCTTCCTCTCCTCCCTTCTTCTTCCCTCTATCTCTCCTCTTGACCTCTTCCTCTCCTCCCTTCTCCTTCCCTCTATCTCTCCTCTTGACCTCTTCCTCTCCTCCCTTCTTCTTCCCTCTATCTCTCCTCTTGACCTCTTCCTCTCCTCCCTTCTTCTTCCCTCTATCTCTCCTCTTGACCTCTTCCTCTCCTCCCTTCTTCTTCCCTCTATCTCTTCTCTTGACCTCTTCCTCTCCTCCCTTCTTCTTCCCTCTATCTCTCCTCTTGACCTCTTCCTCTCCTCCCTTCTTCTTCCCTCTATCTCTCCTCTTGACCTCTTCCTCTCCTCCCTTCTTCTTCCCTCTATCTCTCCTCTTGACCTCTTCCTCTCCTCCCTTCTTCTTCCCTCTATCTCTCCTCTTGACCTCTTCCTCTCCTCCCTTCTCCTTCCCTCTATCTCTCCTCTTGACCTCTTCCTCTCCTCCCTTCTCCTTCCCTCTATCTCTCCTCTTGACCTCTTCCTCCCCTCATATTCAACATTCCGTAACTTCATCAGGTTTCTCATGTTGAGGCCAAAAAGAAAATAAATAAAAGTTCATTTTCTTAACTCGGTAATTTAGATTTGCTTCGTTCTGCTCGCGCGTGCGAGTGTGTGTGAAAGTGTGTGTGCACGTGTCTTTGCATATGTGTATGTGTGTGTGTGTGTGAAAGTGTGTGTGCGCAGATACAATGTAATGGAAACGTTAGCCTTAAAGATTTCATTATTTGATGAGGCCATCACTGACTGGAGAATGAAAGAGAGATGAGCCCTCTGCCTGATGTCCTTACAGTGTCAAGATGGCCCCAGGACACACGAGGAGAAGGGGAGAAGTGGGGGAGGGGGGGGGGGAGGAAGAAAAACGAAACTTTAGAAAAGAGAATTAAAACCTAAACATTTGTTAGGAGATTCTTTTTTTTTTTTTAAAGCGAGCAGTTTAGATGACACCATCAATTTGGCTACAACATTGGAGTGCCATTTATTTTCATAAGCTTTTATAGGTGTCATAAAAAATGTTAACCATTATCAATGAGATGAACAGAACTTTGAAAGCTCATATGTTAAGAGTTAAACAAACAAAAATATCAAAATACTTATTTTAAAAAAAATGGTTAAAAGGGAAAGAACTGTACATTTACAGCTATATATCTTTATTCTGCTAGATGTATTTCCTTCTCCTTATATCAAACAAAAATTAATTAATTACCATTAATAAATACATTTATTTAATTATTGATAATTAATTCATTTAGTTCGATATTCATTAAAGGGAATACATCTTATTGTATTGATAGATATGGCTATAAATGTAATTGTTTCTCTCACACAACCTTTCATTTTTTAAAAACAGAAACATTTTTTTATATTTTTCTAGTTTCTTTTTTTGATATTGTATATGCATTTCGAAAGTTTCAACTTGACTTAAGAAATGAAGGTTATTACATTCTAGCACAAAATCTCTAGTAGACACATTCCTTAGTCCGTACGCTAGAACAAACTCTTAAAAGTGCTCCTTCTTCCGTAGTGCCATCATAGGATGGAATGGGTTGCCTGAATCAACCAGGAAAACCAACGACTTAGCAGAGATTAAGTCATTGATTAACATGCATGACTAGATTGACACATGAAATAACGTCTGTAATATGTAAGAAGAAGATAAGATAAGAAGAAGATAAGATAAGAAGGCCTGGGATGGCGGGTTCAAACTCGTGACCATCCTGACGACAGTCCCTAGCAACCTCACAGCAACGCAGCCAGGGCCGGCCCTAACAATTGCGGGCCCTACGTGAAACTAATTGCGCGGGGCCCAGTCTGGGTAGGGATAAGCATAATGTCAAATTAAGATATTTGTATTAGAAAATAAATTCGTCCTTGCAATAAATTTTGTTAAATGAAAGCTGACAATGTCGTTTTTTTTTTTAATCGCACGTAGTATTGGCATCCCAAAATAACAATTTGGACTTTTTTCAGGAGTTTTGAATAATTTCAAATTTCCAGGACTTCTTCGTATATTTTGCAATTTCTGGAGATTTCCAGCAGGTGCTGGAAAACCAGGAGGCCGTGGAAACCCTGTTATTATATATAAGTTATGATGTTTTAATTTGATAATTTACGCCTAGAATCAGCGCGGGGCCTATGAAAGTGCTGGGCCGGATGCGGCTGCATAGGTTTCAGTGTCCTAAAACCGGCGCTGAACGAAGCCATCCTTTAGTAGGATCAAAAAGGGGAGTGGGGGGGGGGGAGGAATTAAAAAACTAACTGCATTCTCACTTATCTTTCAATTTGCATCTAATTAAAAAGACTTGAATAGAAATGTCTTGCTTGTGGGGGTGTCTTCTTTTGAATCAATATGCGGCCCGCAATCTTCAAAGCTGGTTCAAACGGACAAAATGGCGGGAAAAAATGTAAATCAGCTTTGATATCTGCGATGTTGAAGAGCCAGAAGTAATAGAAGTATGGAGAAAAAAAAAGAAAAAAGAAGAAGCTGTTGTGAAAGAGCTCCTGGCTCATCAGATGTTAAGAGTTAAATCACAGGTGCCAGGAGGGACTCTCAGAAGAAGAAAAAAAAAAAAGGCAGCGATGTTTTTGTAATGGTAAATGTTTTTTTCCTCTCCACTACGATGGACCGAGACGGAAGTGAACGAAAACAAACGAATAGTTAGAGGAGAGAAAGAAGAAGAGAGAAACAGAGAACGTGAGAGAGAGAGAGAGAGAGTCAGAAATTAGTCCGTACTAACGAGGAAATATTTAGCCTAGTCAAAACAATGGTTGTCTCCAGAGAGGAGGCTCAGGGTTTATTAAACGGTTAGGCTCAAATGTGGCAAGGTCGTTGACCCTAGAGCAGACATTGTCATAGGGGAAAAAATACACTAGTGTAAAAAAAAAAAAAAGATTGAAAGACATAGTGAAAAAAGAATAAAGTCAATATCTAGTTGAATGGAAAAGTACATTTCCATGTTGTCCAATAAGTATTTTGTTCATATTAGTTGGGCAAGATAAGATAAGTGTACATGCGTATGAGCCTGTCATGTGGCTGGGATTGTATTATTGTTTATAGCTGTACAAACGATTGAGTAGAACCAACCAATGGGTAGAGTCAGTCAGTGGGTAGAGTCAGTCAGTGGGTAGAGTCAGTCAGTGGGTAGAGTTAGTCAATGGGTAGAGTCAGTCAGTGGGTAGAGTCAGTAAGTGGGTAGAGTCAGTCAGTGGGTAGAGTCAGTCAGTGGGTAGAGTCAGTCAATGGGTAGAGTCAGTCAGTGGGTAGAGTCAGTCAGTGGGTAGAGTCAGTCAGTGGGTAGAGCGCTATGTTGCCTATTCAAAAGTTGTTTTTTTTTAATCTGTTTTTTAGGCTGAAACGTTTTTAAATTGTGTGTGTGGGTAGAAAAAGGCTGTGTGGTTGGCTATTGTACTGGCTACATAGCACCCATTAGCCAATTGACCACTGAAACTGGAGAATTGTGCTTCTTTTCCCAACATAATTGTTAAGAAAAAAAAATTCACACCATTGCCATGAGACTTTGCTAAGTCATATGAATTTTTTTTCAACTCCACTTTAAGTAGTATAGTCAAAATCTTTTCCTACTCTCTCTCTCTCTCTCTCTTTCTTTCTCTCTCTCTCTCTCTTTCTTTCTCTCTCTCTCTCTCTCTCTCGCATACAAACACACACAGACACACACACACAAATATAATCACAACTGCTAGGTTAAAGCTTTTTTTTCTCTCCTTTGGTAACCCTTTGAGTTACAAAGATACAGGTTTCATATACTGATGGCTAGCAAGCTACAAGTGGAGAATGCCAGACCTCAACGAATAATCCACCTGAACTAGACCACTTGCAAAGTAATCAGTAGAGTTTAAGTGACTATAAGTCTCATTCAAATTCTGCAAACCATTTCTGTCACTAAAATCTAATCCGGCGCCTTATCTCCATGCGATGGTTATTTTTAGTTCACTACATAAGTACCAGTACTTCAGCATTTTACCAAAGTAGTTTATCATGTCACATTTTAAATGATCCCGTGTTAAAAAGGGGGAAAAAAGTAGGTTACATTTAAAAGCCCATCATTCTAATCTTAGGATCAGACATTTCTTGAAAAAAATAAAATGTTAGCCGTCAAATGGTTTACCATTCATAATGATGTTAACCTATCGTAATCTTAATCTTGTTTTATATTTCTCCTCCCCTCCTTCAATCTTTTAGAGGTCAAAAGTTCCATAATTCAGTTACCTGTCCACACTTTTCGTTTCGGTCAAAGATTGCGTTCTCGTATTTAGAAAATATATCAGTAACCATATGTAGTCGAACCTCTTGGTTATATGTGTATGCATTTTTTTGTGGAATAGAGGATCTCTTACTCCATTAGTAACGCCAGTCTGAGTTTTCCATGCTTTTCAAATATTCTTTTCACTTGCATCATGAGTCAATGGTACCTACCATCCTGCAGGGCTGCCTCTGACATTCTGTCCTTACGTGAACTCTATACCCTTACCTTCATCGCCTCTACCCAATCCCCACCCCTTTCACTTTTTTTTTCCTCTTTCACTGCCGTCAACGAAATGAGTTCAACGTATGTCAGAAAGGGAGGGGTGGGATAGCATCCCCTCCCTAACCTGCCGTCATCTTCATCACCCTCCTTCCCGCCTTTTTCGTCATTTATTTCCCCTGTCCCCACACTGTTCAACACAGACGTACACAAAATATAAAAACCCAGATAAACACAAAGAAAAAAATAGCATTTCATTCAAAGCTAGACACATCGGAGTTATGTCCCTTTGTCCGCGCGGCGGATTTCTATCGTCTGCGCCGAGAGAAAGAAATGTCATACTTTTGATTACTTCCCTTGTGGTGTTAAAATCTCCAGAAAGAGGGTTCTCAACATTTTGTTTTCATACCGCAGGCCATGTTTGGATTCACACAATGCCAGCAGACGACTAAAACTGCACGTGATTCGTATTGTAGTCATATTTTACAACTGCATTCGAAGTTCGAATGAAATGTAAGCTATTGCATTCAACGTGGAGGAAAGAAGAGCAAGACGCAGATGAAGTCTTTGTTCACCAAGTGAGAACCACTGCACTCGAACAAAAAGCCACCACAGATCAATGCGACGGGATATTTCATGTTGTAACTGTTCATGTTCACGTCTGCTCTCTCTCTCACTGTCTTTCTCTCTCTCTCTCTCTCTCTCTACCACTCTCTCTCTTTCTCTCTCTTTCTACTTCTCTCACTCTCTACCTCTCTCTCTCTCACTGTCTTTCTCTCTCGCTCCCTACCTATCTCTCTCTACTCTCTCTCTCTCTACCTCTCTCTCTCTCTACTCTCTCTCTCTCTACCTCTCTCTCTCTACCTCTCTATCTCTCTACCACTCTCTCTTTCTCTCTCTCTACTTCTCTCTCTCACTCTCTACCTCTCTCTCTCACTGTCTTTCTCTCTCTCTCTACCTCTCTGTCTCTCTCTCTCTACCTCTCTCTCTCTACCTCTCTCTCTACCTCTCTACCTCTCTCTCTCTACCTCTCTCTCTCTACCTCTCTCTACCTCTCTCTCTCTACCTCTCTCTCTCTACCTCTCTCTCTACCTCTCTCTCTCTACCTCTCTCTCTCTACCTCTCTCTCTCTCTACCTCTCTCTCTACCTCTCTCTCTCTACCTCTCTCTCTCTACCTCTCTCTCTCTACCTCTCTCTACCTCTCTCTCTCTACCTCTCTCTCTCTACCTCTCTCTCTCTACCTCTCTCTCTACCTCTCTACCTCTCTCTCTCTACCTCTCTCTCTCTACCTCTCTCTACCTCTCTCTCTCTACCTCTCTCTCTCTACCTCTCTCTCTCTACCTCTCTCTCTACCTCTCTACCTCTCTCTCTACCTCTCTCTCTACCGCTCTCTCTCTTTCTCTCTCTCTCTCTCTCTACTTCTCTCTCTCTCTCTCTACCTCTCTATTTCTCTCTCTCCCTGACTGACTGACTGACTGACTAACTGACATTGATTAATGGAATTCATATTTCACTCTCGCTCGAGTCCCTCTCTAAAATGATATGCAAATTACTTTCAAACTCTCCAATGATAGTGTTTAGCACGTATTCAGTTTGCCAAATGTTTCTGCCATCTTGTCACAACTTTTTACTCAGAACGTCGACAGACAGCTTGTTCAAACGCTAGTTGCCATGACGTGGCCAGACTCAACACTGATGGGATCAAAATGCTAGAGCCTTACAAAGGAGGCATCTCAGTCTTCATTTTTATTGTGTGTAGATCTAGTTCCTGTTTTGCTGTCTTGTAGCTCGAAGCATCAATAACTGTTCGTATTTACTGCAACAGAATATCAAGTTCTTTTTTTAAAATAACATCAATGGTACAAATAAAAAAACTAATTAAGGAAACTTTAAAATATTAATTTAATACGACCAAGAAAGAACATCACTTAGTAACTAACTTTGGAATGTAACATTCAATTAAGATTTTCTTAATACGACAGTAGTATACTACAATATAGCAGCCAAAACAAGGGACATTACTCCCATAGACAAAAAAGCAGAAGGCTTGTAGTACATAGATAATTAAATGCTTTCAGATTCACATTTCACATTGGATCAAGCTACACGCATTAAGACGTTGTCTAAACAGGGGGACAAAATACCAGTTTAGTAAAATTTAGTTAATATTGATACTAAAAAAGAAAATAACAAATATATCATTATTAGGCCATAAATAAACCTACGTGACTACTGAAGAGTTTAATTGTAACAGAAGACAGCATAAGACCGATATCTGTGACATTGTTAAAGATGTACCCAGCCGTGTGGCGTTGTGCTACGCTGTTTTCAGCGGTATTTGGGCTAACTGTGCGCCACACGCTGCAACCACTGTGGTAAGTGCGCGGGGCGGGGAAGAACATAACAATAGAGGAAATGATCAACAGGCTGCCTCTAGGGCACGTGCATGCCACACAATGTCTTCAGAAGATGTCTTTAGATTGCTGAGCAGCAACAAGCAAAATGAAAAAAAAAATACTAAAAAAAAAAAAAGAAAAGGAAAAACTTTATCCAGGGGGATGAATTGTACATTTACACTCATGCCTCTCAATACAATAAGATTTATTTTCCTTTTTTTCGATATCAAACAAAATTAATTAATTACCACTACCGCTAAAGCGGTTGGTCGTTGTACGGTACCGGTCATATAACACCCTCGTTAACCGTAGGCTACAGAAACAGATTACCTTTAAATCATCTGCCCTATATATCACAATGTCTGAAAGGGAAACTTTACTTACTTTTTTACTATTTAATTAACTAACTGGTTCTTTTTTTTTTTTCTATTTATTCACGTTTTGTAATTGTAACTGTGTTAAGTTTAAAGTTGACACGAGAATGGGAAGTGGGACAAATCACGTGTTCAACATTTGCACCAGACAGATACAGTGAGCTAATAAAATATTAGTACAACATACATGTTACCGCTTTACCACTCAGCCACCGCGCCTCCATTCAAATACATGTTAAGATCCTAGATATTCCTATCAATGGTTCGTCTATTGCTGATTTGCACAGGTCCAGACCTGGTTATATTATACTTGGAAATATTGGGGGAGTTAAATGTAAGCGTTTGTCTGGACTGTCGTGCCGTGGAGATCTGCAGCAGACTTGGGCTAAGACTCTGTTCAATCGTAAAAAAAAAGAGTCATTAAGAAGTTATGGACCAAACAAGTCGCATAAAAAATTTTCTTTCTCATTTCTTCTTTGTGAAGCTGGTAACTTTTTGTAAGAGTGATTGCTTTGCTCTTAATAACTAATGAAGTCGTACATATGTTTACATAGTCTTAACAATTAGATAGTAATTCTTTTCCAAAAGATATTCATAAACTTTTAAATTTATAGGACAATCATTAGAGCTGTTTTCGAAACCCGTGCCCACACCGGGTTTTGTTTTGTTTTTTTTTCACTATGAAGAATGTGTAAATCGAGAAGCGGAATTTATAAAATATTTTTGACATTTAATTCCTGTGCTGCATAGTTTTATAAGGCTTGAGTCTAGATACTGAAAGGTAATAGTCCCTGTAAAGGTATAAATTACTAAGTGTATAATGTATATCATCTATGATCTATTGGATGAATTTATTAAATTCGCTTCCAGTGTTCAATTCACTTGGTCGAGGCTCTCCAAAGAGAAGGAACTAAATCTACACACAATTCCCTAAGGGACATTTTTGGGGGATTAACACTGCGCATGCATGGCGCTAAAATATTTATTTCATGTCCAAAAGACAAGGGAAAGAAGTGCTGCGAGGGACATTAAGACCACCCAATGTGTCAGGTCTGGAGTCAGTTTGGGGGAGTCTTGAGTTTGGGCCCATGTTGACGTCGTTCCTTTCATTTGTGCAAGCGAATCCAGGTCATATGTAAACATAGTCTTAAGAAGAACGAAGAGTTTTGATGTGCTAAAAGTTCCTTTTTTTTTCTTCAAAGCTTTTATCAACTCATTCTGTGTTTTTCTGGGTGGAAGCTTGAACACATTATTTCTCCCACTTCCCAATCTCTGAAGAAGTTGAAACTTGACACCATTTTTCATTGTCTATGACAACACATGAATAAATAACAAATAAATTAGTTAATTGTGTTAATTAATTCATTTTTTTTTTAAATAGACAGTAGGACCTGTTAAGCAAAGGGGAGATATGCATTGTGTTTCTCATCAGTGTTTTTGTTGGGTTTTTTTTGTAAAAAAAAATAAAAATAGGTGCCTGTACTCAGTGATTAGGTGCCGGTACTCAGTGACGGATTGCCCTAACTTTTAACTACTAATAAATTAATAATAAACGTTAAAATACAAGAAAATTAATAATTTTTTCCCCACAATAAAAAAAAGTGCCGGTACGCCCTACCGGTGAGTACCGCCACAATAAAGCACTGGTTTCTCATGTATGGAGAGCATTTTACGTGTATATTATGAAACGTTATTTATTAACTGTTGTTTTTTTTAAATTAGGTTGACTCACATGCAAACTAAATAGATTGTTTTTTCTCTTTAAAGAATAAAACATTTTGATTGAAATATAAGTAGTTAGTATGACAGAAAGTATTTAATCTAGTAATCCATTTTTAGCGACGCTCGAAAGGGGAAAAGACGCTATTAGTTTTGTGTGGAATGTCTGTCCGTCCGTCCGTCCCGTTTAGATCTCGAAAACTAGAAAAGATATTGAAAATCCGACATCATGATATTTAGACCATTCAAAGTTCCGAAGATTTGTTATTTTTTGCTTGTTTTTTTTTTTTTTTTATTATTATTTTATTTTACTCTGGAAAATGCAGAATTTTTTTATTTTTATTTTTGAAAAGCACTTTTGTTTGTGTGTTTAGTTTTTTCGTTTGCATCTGATTGCCAGATGGACGATATTATTAATAAATGCAATATACACACAAAATGAGGATAAAGTGTGTTTATGTATGTGTGTGTGTGTGTGTTGAGATGTGGGTTCGATCCATCTAAACATTGGATTTTATCGCAAGCATCTGTTGTAACGTGGCTATTATTTAACTTGGTCAATATATGATCCAGATAATAGACTCCTGGGGCTCGCCGCCCTGTGTAAACTGTTGATGTGGTCTCCTAGCAACCAATGTATTGATGAATGAATATAAACATTTGGGTTTCCGTAAGCCGGCAGCTACATGCCAGATTGCAGGGGCGCCTCATGCGGAGGGCTCGTAGATCTGGTGCACGGGTAGATGAGAAATATCAACAAATATGGCGCGAAGATCTAACACCAATATCAACAAAACGTTTGCGGGACGGCTGCGCTTTTTTGAGTGTGTCTCTACAGATTGTGTTGGCGGATGCCTTGTCACGGACAAGCATCAATCAAGCTCCAGCGCAGTGGATCTCATTCTTTGCTCCACAGACCACTCAAGTCATGCTTCTGTAATGGTCCGAGCTCTGAATGTGCAACTCATCTCACTATAATGGTTCTCGAAGCATGATCTCTGTTGGAAGCTACTAAATGAAGACAGTGCAGACGGAGATCTCATGTGCCGACAAACTGAGAACCATTGTACTTTATGAACAGTAAACAACGTAGAACTAACCATACTTTTTTTTGTGAATCCATTATCTTCGAGTCCAAATATTGTAAATGAACTCAGTACTTCACGTAACTACGCAGACCCTATTGCGACCTGCATATTTTGCCAGACATCGTGCAGAGAGAGCCGTTGTCCGCCGTGGGTTTAAATAAGTTCTGCTAACGCCAGTGGCGACAGTCTAGAGGCATTACTTAATGTTTGACAGATGCTCTGGGTAGAACATCAGTCCCGCATGAGAAATGAACTTATCACAAGGCGGACTTATTTTCTGGCGTGATGGCTAAAAAGATGTGCCCATCAAAAGCACTTTAAAGACCAAATCAGTAAACCAGTTTGCCATCACCGACATAGAGAAAAACAACTAGATCCAAAGGCTTATGGAATGGACAGCTGGGGACTCTTACACATCTGAGATCCAAAGAAAAGCTTTTGCCTAAGGCGGAAGCAAACGCGAAAAGAGAACTTTGTTTTGAACTTGCTAAGGGAAACAAAAGTACATCAAGTCCAACAATCTAAGTGTCATAAGTACACATCTTATCTTCAGTTCTTATCTTCATTTCTTATCATATAAAATTACATCTGATCAACGTACATTAATTTCTAATACGAAATGGAAAGTTCATTTGAAAGGTCTTCTCTACACGACACACAGATGTAGCTGATGTTGTAGAATGGGTTCGGCTTACATAACATCTTTGCATGCACGGTATGATCCACAACAACTAGAAGTGAGTACTCAGACAGTAAAGGGGGGATACAGTTTTATCCTCCCCATACATGCCAGCGTGAGTCCGTTACCACGCAGATAAGTTGATGAACAGGCTCAAAAGTCCTGTAATATTGAATGTAATAGCTTCCGCTTGCAGCCTTCGATTCCTCCTTTTCCTAATGAAGAGCTAAGCCTTTTTCTTTGACCTTGAACCTTGAGTAATTAGACCATTACTGCCTTTATTAACTGACCGTAAAGCCTAGGACACAGGAGGGGCTGGGGGGGGGGGGGGAGATGGGAACGTGCTTAACTGGACGTTTTATTGGATCCTAATGAAGGTCTGGACAATGCTGCAGCCCACACCCTAGCTCTCTCTCTCTCTCTCACACACACTCTCTCTCTCTCTCTCTCTCTCTCTGTATCGCCAATTTTTTGTTTCCCTAAAATTTACCTTCCGGTCTGCGCTAGTTACAGGCTTTGTTCAGACTGAGTCTGTGTATTAATGTCGTTATTAGATTAGTAGAAGTATTTTAGGCATGAGTTTTTATAGTTTGACCAGCAATCAAGGACAGAGCCAATAAAGAACAACTTAGAGATGCGAAACAAATGATGAGGACCAAACAGAACGTAAGGAATAAATCAATACTTAAAGTTTAAACGTTGAAATCGATACCACTGAATAAAACTTAACAAAATAAAAGTATAAGTACTTGTTTGGTCGAGTGGTTAGGTGCTTGTTCGTGAACCCTATTCTCGATTGTTCCAATCCTGTATTTGTCTTTACTCATGTCTGAACTTATCAGTAATACTGTCATACTAATCTCATTGTCTGTAAGAAAAATCAAATTTAATCACTAAAATTGGACAAACTTCGATAAACCAAAATGTGTTAACTGGACTCGTGTTAATCTGGCTAATAGAAACAGGTAAATATTTTCTGCGCCACGAAATCAAATCACATGACTGCGCGTGACTTGGCCCTCAGTTAATTCCGTTGCAAGAACCAATGGTCTTATTATCCTGGTCCTCCTCTAAGCACAGCTCTAAAACTTTTATGCACTCTTTCAAACGTAGCACTTATAAATAAATAGGGGAAAAAATATCTGCCGTCTTCCATTGTCTAGAAAAAAAATCCTTTAAAAATTACAATAGTGACATTTATTTTTAAGACAAGTCATTCCATTTGTGACATTTTGTGACATACAGATATACTGAACAAGAAAGTGGTAGAGGCAAATTGCAGCCCGTATAATATTCACATGAGGGGGGGGGCGGCTGGTGGAGTAACAATAACTGGCTTGATTTGAAACGTTTTAATTTGCAAACTTTTAACTTGCTTTAGACTCCTCCCTACCCTATTTTTTTCCTATCTATTTTAGTGCCAGAGCTAAGAATCAGGACGCCGCGAGCACATATTTGCTGACCCTATTATTCATGTTTCCACGCATTTAGACATTGCGTCTGGCGCCCTATTGGTGGGGCGGCCTTGGCACAGCAGTTTTAAGTTGTGGCCACCCATAGGCTGTTTTCGACCAGCCCCCCCCCCACCATAAGCTTATTGGGGCCGTGCTAATTACCTGTATTTACATGTAAGCTCATTTCGTTAGGCCTATGTGACTTCCGGTTTGTGACTATCAGGATGACCAATCACTTAAAATCTGACCAAAGATGTTCAGATACCCTTAAGATCTGGATAGAACAAGGGCGCCTCAATCCACAAAGACTGTCACTCCCTATGAGGAAGGCACCCCTTATCTCCCTCCCTCACTAATGTGGAACCACTCCGCGGGATTTTCGGACTGGGCTAGCGAGTCTTTATTGAATCTCCACCGTAAGGACTTAAGAGCCAGTTTCACTATTTGTTGATAGCCTACCCATGCTCCAGTCCAGGAAAGTATGTATCAGATCGGCCAGACCCTGTCCCGCAAAGATCATTGTTTCTAAACGATCAGCATAAGTACCAGCAAGATTTTAACTTATAGAATGCAAGTGATATGTATGTATGTATGAGTGTATGTATGTCCCACATAGAAATCAAAACCGTTTGACCAATCTTGATAAAACTTGGCATAAATGCTCTTTAGATCATGGCGGAGACCGTAGTGTATGTTTAAACGTCCCTTCCACAACAGGAAGGTCTTAAAATTAAATAAAACAAATACCTTAATTTAGCTCTATTAAAAAAACGAAACTTTTTAACAAATCGGGTAAACCCGTTTTCGCTGTATTGTATATATGATATCAATAGGTCGGTTAAACGGGCAAACCATTTTCACACTCTACTTTCATTTTCGTGGCAAAACGAAATATTGATGGGAGCATTTGCCAAGTCTAACATAGACGTAAATCCACTCAGTAATACGCTATGTTAAAACAAAACAAAACATTTAGATCTAGAACAAACTTATGTATTCACAGTGAGCCATTCATATTGCTAAGTTTCTTGTTGTTTTTGTTTTGTGTAGTCATACTAAGAGAGTTAACTCATTCATGGAAAAAAAGATGCAGACGATATAAAAGCAAACACAACAAAAGGAATTTAAAGGGGATTTATTTTTTAATTAAGTCGTCCATTGCCGCCGAACAGGAAGCGATGATACCACAAGATTGTAACAAGTTCCCATCTCCCGCAGCTGAAGATTCCGGTGTTTCAAAGCACGTGGTGTTGCAATCATCACACAAGTACCGTAACATTTTTAAAAAAAGGGAGGGGGAGGTAGTTTTGGCGTCTCGCGTGTGTGGGGGTGCCGGCCTTGCTTCTCTTTGAATCAAATTATTGACAGCGAAGATACAAGGGGTTTAAAACCCCCCGTGTTTTTTTTTTTTAACGGAGCTGGAATATAAAAAAAATCTGGCAAGCGGAAGTTACTTTTTTTCTTTTCGTACTTCCTCGTGTCTCTCAGAGAGGTAGTCAAAGACTCTTGTAGCCAAAGTAGGTCACGGTGGATGGATGCCGGGAAACTTGTAGTCTTTTTTTTTTTTTTTTTAGGTCGGAGTCCTTCCATTGATTTATGTGGCAGGAGAGTTCTTGAGAAGCAGGAACCAGGTCAACGGCGGAATAGTTACTGAAGAGGGCGGGGTGGTGGCGCCACTGAGAAACATGGAAGATGAAGAAAAAAAATAGACAAGAGATAAACATTGTATAATGGTGAAGATGACTCTAGTCCTGATATATGGTATCCTATTTAGTTTCTTGCTGTACTAATTAGCTGGTCGCTGTAATGGCTGCCGGGTTTTATTTAAGATGTGATAATGTGTTGGACCTGGGCGATTCCAGATATTTCAGACTCGATTCTATCACGATTCTTTCCTAACAATCGCCTTTGATTTTCTTTTTATCCATTATTATTGTTATCAAACTTACATGAAGATTTTAATTATTCAAAAACTGTAAGCTGCAGATATCATTAAGAGATATAGTAAAAAAAAGAAAACAGCTTTGGGCTAAGTGAAGGCGAGATGTAACCGTCGCGATGTGTGAGATCACGTGACTTAACTAACAGTGCCCGGACTATTTCACATCTGGTAAAATCTCAGTCGCTGTATTTTAAGTTACTCAAATTTTCTTTCAAAATAAAATCGTCCGATATCATAACAACAACAAAGTATTCTATAATAATTATTTTGTATATTATTATGTTATACTATACGGTACACATTATTCCTAGAACTATGTTATATCTTGGCTAGTGTAACGCTTTGGTTTGGAGAGTATGTTAATTTTAAATTGAGAATTGTGCACTCTTATGTCAGCAGACGGTAGAAATAGGGACAAGACCGCATAAACTTATGACGTTGCAGAATAGGAGCCCACAAAATCGAGGAGGTCTTTGGGCTTTGTACGTGAAGCATCGAACATTCGCTGCTATAGTAATGAAAGAATTTAGTGACAAAAGACGATCATGACATAGTGAATAGAAAAATTCGTTGGTCGTCGTTGTATTAACCAGTTTTATTTAGTATATCATTGCTACCTTTATTCGATGGTTGTAAATGTATCGAAATCGTATTTAAAATACGGTAATCGAAGCCAGTAATCTTCTGTGGATCAAGCCGAATACAGAGCACCCAACACATTTATCAAACACTAGTTAGATGTACTATTACTCAAGTCTAGTAAATGATTTGTTGGCAGTTGGCATTCGTTCAGTGAAACTGATGAATTTAAAGATGTTTAGTTTAAATAGACTTAATTTGAATACCCCTTTATTTAAAAAGCCTCTAATTGTAAAAAAAAATAATTAATTTGTTTGGTTGCCAGAATGTAATTAAAATACATTTTGAATTCGGAAGTTCACACCGGCTTTACAAACAAACAAAAAATCTGGGGGAAGTTAGAAAGACAATATTCATTGCTAAAAAGTCTTTTGGGGGGAAGTTAGATATTTATAACCTGTAAAATTTACTTAAAGTTCTTGATTTTTTACCAGAGTTGGGTGGATATTAAGAGCGCTCTAAATATCACGAAATTCTGGATCCCAGGTTCGAAAGCCAATCGATTAGCCACTCAGCCACCTCGACGCTTACTTTTTTGTTAAAATAAAGAGTTGAATAAATGAATAAAAATGTGTATACATTTTGCTGTTATGTATAAAATAGATGGAGTGTAACAGAATAAAATAACTGTTCCAGCTTACTGGAGAGACTCCTTGCAGAGCTTACTGGAGAGACTCCTTGCAGAGCTTACTGGAGAGACTCCTTGCAGGGCTTACTGGAGAGACTCCTTGCAGGGCTTACTGGAGAGACTCCTTGCAGGGCTTACTGGAGAGACTCCTTGCAGGGCTTACTGGAGAGACTCCTTGCAGAGCTTACTGGAGAGACTCCTTGCAGGGCTTACTGGAGAGACTCCTTGCAGAGCTTACTGGAGAGACTCCTTGCAGAGCTTACTGGAGAGACTCCTTGCAGAGCTTACTGGAGAGACTCCTTGCAGAGCTTACTGGAGAGACTCCTTGCAGAGCTTACTGGAGAGACTCCTTGCAGAGCTTACTGGAGAGACTCCTTGCAGAGCTTACTGGAGAGACTCCTTGCAGAGCTTACTGGAGAGACTCCTTGCAGAGCTTACTGGAGAGACTCCTTGCAGAGCTTACTGGAGAGACTCCTTGCATAGCTTACTGGAGAGACTCCTTGCAGAGCTTACTGGAGAGACTCCTTGCAGAGCTTACTGGAGAGACTCCTTGCAGAGCTTACTGGAGAGACTCCTTGCAGAGCTTACTGGAGAGACTCCTTGCAGAGCTTACTGGAGAGACTCCTTGCAGAGCTTACTGGAGAGACTCCTTGCAGGGCTTACTGGAGAGACTCCTTGCAGAGCTTACTGGAGAGACTCCTGGCAGGGCTTACTGGAGAGACTCCTTGCAGAGCTTACTGGAGAGACTCCTGGCAGAGCTTACTGGAGAGACTCCTTGCAGAGCTTACTGGAGAGACTCCTTGCAGAGCTTACTGGAGAGACTCCTTGCAGAGCTTACTGGAGAGACTCCTTGCAGAGCTTACTGGAGAGACTCCTTGCAGAGCTTACTGGAGAGACTCCTTGCAGAGCTTACTGGAGAGACTCCTTGCAGAGCTTACTGGAGAGACTCCTTGCAGAGCTTACTGGAGAGACTCCTTGCAGAGCTTACTGGAGAGACTCCTTGCAGAGCTTACTGGAGAGACTCCTTGCAGAGCTTACTGGAGAGACTCCTTGCAGAGCTTACTGGAGAGACTCCTTGCAGAGCTTACTGGAGAGACTCCTTGCATAGCTTACTGGAGAGACTCCTTGCAGAGCTTACTGGAGAGACTCCTTGCAGAGCTTACTGGAGAGACTCCTTGCAGAGCTTACTGGAGAGACTCCTTGCAGAGCTTACTGGAGAGACTCCTTGCATAGCTTACTGGAGAGACTCCTTGCAGAGCTTACTGGAGAGACTCCTTGCAGAGCTTACTGGAGAGACTCCTTGCATAGCTTACTGGAGAGACTCCTTGCATAGCTTACTGGAGAGACTCCTTGCATAGCTTACTGGAGAGACTCCTTGCATAGCTTACTGGAGAGACTCCTTGCATAGCTTACTGGAGAGACTCCTTGCAGAGCTTACTGGAAAGACTCCTTGCAGAGCTTACTGGAGAGACTCCTTGCATAGCTTACTGGAGAGACTCCTTGCAGAGCTTACTGGAGAGACTCCTTGCAGAGCTTACTGGAGAGACTCCTTGCAGAGCTTACTGGAGAGACTCCTTGCAGAGCTTACTGGAGAGACTCCTTGCAGAGCTTACTGGAGAGACTCCTTGCAGAGCTTACTGGAGAGACTCCTTGCAGAGCTTACTGGAGAGACTCCTTGCAGAGCTTACTGGAGAGACTCCTTGCAGAGCTTACTGGAGAGACTCCTTGCAGAGCTTACTGGAGAGACTCCTTGCAGAGCTTACAGGAGAGACTCCTTGCAGAGCTTACTGGAGAGACTCCTTGCAGAGCTTACTGGAGAGACTCCTTGCAGAGCTTACTGGAGAGACTCCTTGCAGAGCTTACTGGAGAGACTCCTTGCAGAGCTTACTGGAGAGACTCCTTGCAGAGCTTACTGGAGAGACTCCTTGCAGAGCTTTTTGGAGAGACTCCTTGCAGAGCTTACTGGAGAGACTCCTTGCAGAGCTTACTGGAGAGACTCCTTGCAGAGCTTACTGGAGAGACTCCTTGCAGAGCTTACTGGAGAGACTCCTTGCAGACGTAACGGAAGAAACAAATAGAATAAGAACTTATAGACGACCATCACTTTGACTACAGACAAATTGATATTAAAATGTCACTTTTTGATGTTTCTGTCATCACTCCCCTCCCCTCCCTTGAAATAAAATTGTTTGCGATGTCTTACTCATGGTGAAATCAGACTAAATTAGCCAATGCAAACACTCCCAGCCGAACTCCATAGTAAACACTCTATTAGGTTTGAATGAAATATTCGACATCCACAAGGACGAGAACTCGTGTCTATAAAAAGCTTAGATTAACTCTGTCTGTCTGTCTGTCTAGTACAAATCACGTGATTTCTCCCACTTCATATTCTCAGATCAAGTTGAAACTTAGTAAAATTATTCATTCTCGATAACACATGAATCAATTAAAATATTAACTAACTACTTAATTCATTAGTGGTAATTATTTAAATTTGTTTGATAGAAATGGAGAAGAATCTTGCATTATTGAACGATAGTGCAGTAATACTGCGGTTCTTTTCTTTATATAATCTTTGTTTGTTTGTTTTTTAAAGTATATTTTATATTTTGCTTGTTCCACCAATTCATTCAACTAGACGATAACATTATAGAAATCAAACTTTTATTTTGCTCCGCAATGACGTTCCACATGTTTTAAATATTTACAGTGCTCATTTCTCCACCAACACTTCAGGATGATACGCCCCTGAGATCGTCCTCCTTCTGCCTCCCCAAACTCTTCTTTCAAGTCGTTGTTCCAGGAGGCATACTACCGAAAATAAGTTCCTGTGGACTAAAAAGCTATTTTTAACCATAGCACGTGCATGGGGGAGCTATTTCTTTCTTCCCAGCAACACCCTCGCGTGAACTCCTCATCTGCGGGGACCCAACAGTTTTTGACATTATTGTTAAGCGGATGTGGCGGCCAGGAGGAGGGGGCTGGGGGGGGCGGAAGGAGTACAGCAGAGAGGCGGCGTGAACTGGGCCAAGAAAAAGAAGCTAGAGGTTCTCATGGGCGTATCTTAATGGCGAAAATCAATTAGTGCTTTTTGTTGTACCAGCTTATGTGTTGTATACTCGACACACCGTCGCGGTTTACGCTATGAAAGCTTGCTTCACTCGAGACCATTTATTATAGAAGGCCTGAGCACTGACATGCGTGGTCACAACCAATGGGCAGTTTAGGTCTTTACCATGTGACAACGAGCTTTTTGGGTATAAAGTACCCCCACGTTGTGACGTTACAGGTCAATGTTAAAGCCTTCTAAAACGATTGGGCTCGACTCATTTAGCTCAATGAAATTGCACTAAAAGGTGCTTCCTGGTAAAGCAAAGTCGAGTAGGTCTACAAAGTCAAGTAGGTTTACAAAGTTGAGTAGGTCTACAAAGTCAAGTAGGTCTACAAAGTCAAGTAGGTCTACATAGTCAATGTTGTTGATTTTTTACTTTTCTATATAACTTTAAGTAAAAACAATATAAACAAAAGTTTTTTTTTACAAGAATGACTGACAAGATAACCTGGAATACGGAATACCATCATGGTTAGAAATGAGATTTTTCATGAATGATGTCACGTTCCAAAGTTGCATAGATCTATGTTTAGAAAGTAGATAACCAGGTCATGCAAAACTTGATTGTGAAATAATAGTTCCGATAGAAAATTGTGAGGTTTTTAAACTTACGGACTTTAGGAGTCCATTCACTAATGGCTGCCAGTCGTCTGTTGGAGGAAAAGGGCAGTTGGTCATTTGCTGGCCACATGAGACCCCGTAGGGCGTAGACAGTAGACCAAAAATAAAAGCAGATGAACTTGACAACTCTGTGTGTATTACCTGACGTAATAGTTGTTCTATAATAATCTTAGAACATCTTATGTTTAAATTTGTATGTTGATATGAAAAGCATCTAGATATTTATGAATACAAATCTAGTTTATTTTCTCCATAAAATTTTACTTTTTTTTATTTTTTTTGGTTACTTCAACTTATGACTACGCCTAATAGAGGAAGAGGAGTATATAAATCTTTAGCTACTTCTCATTTTGACCCAACAACAAAAACACCATCCGAGCTTATTTGTTAATTACTGCAAAGTGGTTTTGTTATTGAACTGTCTTCATGTTCATCTCATAGATTTCTGACCCCATCGTTACGGAGTGAAATGGCTGGCTCTTCTACCACCAAAGCGAAAGCCACATTAGATTGTGATATAAGTGGACCGGAGTGTCTTACCACAATAGGGCTCCATAGTCACCTGAAAAAGTGTTCTACTAGATGAGCCATAGTCGTTACAACTGAAGAAGGTCTTATAAAATAGAACGTTGAAAAAAATATACAGTTCCTTTTTTTTTTTTGTCTATGAATGTTCAGAGATGAGATAGTGTGTTGTACCTAAAGTCCTTGCTTCCTTTTCTGGTGTGAGAAATGCTATATTTATCTGGAAGTACTGTCCACTTGACCAGCTGACCAGAGGCTCTTTGTTGACCCACTCACTTTGATGGACAGTCAGGCAGAAACTTTGAGAGATTAGTTACCACCTTCCCCCCCCCCCCCACTCTTCCTTCGTGAGAGTTAATCTTTCTTTCTGTACCACCCGAGTTCAGGTTTGTTCTTTCTCATTTCTCTCTCTTCCTCTCTCTCTCTCTCTTTCCCCAAACACTAACTAGAGTAGCTGCATCCTATTGGTGTTTGCCTTGTATGGAACTGATATCATTTTAGGACAATCCGTTTTAAATCAATGTTGTTTTATTGCATTCCCAGAGAGACTCAGCCTTTGTTTCATTGCACCATCTGAACTCATTATTAAACACTTTGTACGAACTGAGCTCAGAATTGAACTTTTGTAATAGCAATTAAGTGCTTCAAACTTTTATGGTTTTAATAAAATGTACATCATTTGTCCTTTTAATGCACTCAAATCAAAGTGTACATTTTAAACCTTTTTTTTCTCCAATTAGCAATAAACTACAAGCTTATATTTCAGTATATTCTAAAGACATTACAGTCGTATGACCTATGAATATTCTACGTTATTTTTGTAATAATATATTTCAAGCATCTTTCTATATCCTTTTCCACAATTGTACATTACACATAACAAAGGATTATACGTACGCATACATACGTTCGTACCACAGTTTCAGTTAAACATTACGTGTGAAATTTGTTTGTTTTTTTCAATTACTGAATTGCTAAGGAATCCAAAGGGTTCTTGTATCTGTCTTTTTGATGGATTTAAACCGTGTTTCAACGGACATTACGTCTATTAGAGTCATTTTAAAGGGACTTGAAACTTTTTTGACAGGATTCACATCTTGTCATATAAAGACCTTTTAGTGATTGTCAATGACCTTACGGGAGTACTTGTCGACCTTACGGCAGTTCTTGTCGACCTTTTCTACATTCGCCCTATCTCTACAAACAAACGCATTAATATCCATCAAGGGGGAGTCCGGATCTATGATCCGCCGAGTTTAAAACTCTTCTGTGAAACATAATGGAAATATCATGCCCAGTTCCACCCCCCTTCCTCCCTCTCATACCCTCCCTCACCCTTCCCCTATTAACGGTTCTATCTTGTGGAAAGTCTGCTGAGACTTGAAGAGATGAGAAGGCGGGGGTGGGGGTGGGGTCAACACAGCAGGACCATTCCCTTCTCTGTACAGCCACCACAGAGCTATGCCAGCTGGGGGAGAACGCTGGGGTGCACTCAGGGACGTACTGGAGGACACGACGCTGAACGACAGGGTGAATTATCTTATGTTGGGGCGCCCAGCCGTAATAAGGTGGGGGGAAGGAATTGAATGCTGTTTGGTGGGGAGTCGACGACATGACAGGAAGTGACGTGCAACTGACGTTGCACCACACACTGACAATAACAAAGTCCAAACAAAACAAAAAAGAGAGAAAGTTACACACAAACTCATAAGCGTTTCCTGTGGTTAAGTTCACATGATCTGCCATTGTACCACATACTGACAACAACAGACTCACACACGGTGACGAAAGGAGTGAGTGATCTAGTTTACACACAAACTCTTAGGTGGACCCCCATCATTGTCATTGACAGACTTGGCCTACTTAATGATTCACTGGTTACTTGTTTCAAACTTACTTTAAAACGGCAACCTATAAAAGGGGACTAATTCAGCTTATACCACCACCTCAGTCAAGTACAATTTCTGTCCCTCCCTCGAGATACCAAACAAAATAATTAATTACCAATACTTAATTAACTAATTGTTTAATATTTTTTTTATTGATTCTTGTTTATGAAATAAAAGAAATGTTTGCTAAATGATAGATTGGGTGTCTTAGAAATAGCGTGTACAAACTTTTTAACAGACAGAGTTGATAATAAGCTTCGTAAAATAAAAATTTCGTCACATTATCTGGGTGTATGGAAATGTAAATTGAGAACGCCTTCAGAACATGCAATCCATTCATTTTTTCAAACTATTAAAATTAAACTTAAGAAAAAAAATGTCTGCTTAAAATTTCCCTACGTGACATTAATTACATTATATTAAATACTTTTTTTTTTTTTGCCGATGCATGGAAATTCAAATCTTGACAGGTTAGCATTATGTCGTGTTCAATTAAAAGTTTTTTTTTAAGTCTATTTAAAACCTATAAAAAATATTTTAATTTTGAAAACACAGTTAAATGTGTTTTAGATCTGGATCAATAAATAACTTTTAGATCTGGAAAGATTTAACAGCTTCTTTTAGACACGAAGTAATTAAAAATAAAACACTTTTCAATACTGTAATGGTAAATCTGTTCTAATCTCGAGACTAAAATTTAGTACTTATGGCTGGCTACCAAGATTTGACGATTTTCCCACAAACCCGCAAGGCGAGCATTGAGTCAGCGGGCCTACCGCTGAGATTGAGATCCCAAGGTGGCCTGTTAGTTCGAACCACACCATCAGTTCCGTTCATACAAGCTAATTACTGGATCCTAATGACTTTATCATGCCTGGCCATGTAGGGTGTGCCTTCTGTGTAAATATACTATGCTCAGCCTCTCTCACACTCATACACTAACACACACCTTCACATGAACACACACAAAGTCACTGACACATATATAGTGTCAACAATTACCAAGTTCATTCACACTCCAAGTCAATTAATGAGTGACCCCTCCAACCTCTATTCCCAGCACCACCCAGCCCTTAGCTGACCTTTGACTTGATTCTGACAAAGGGTTTCAGCTTTACCTACCTTCCTAGATCTAATAGTCGCGATCGTTACCCATCCAGAGACCCTTAAGCACACACGCTCCTGGTATTTCTATCTTAATAACTATGTACCAACCAATTATCGTTGGTTGTTACTTTCCCCCCCCCCCTTCTCCTGAACCTCCAGCGCCATCTACCTTGCTTTATTGAGCGTGCAGAATGCTAGACATGCTAAAGTATTGGAAAGTGGACTCCCTCCCTCCTCCCTTTCGACTGTTGTAGAGTTTTAAGTATATTTTAGTTCTAGTGTGTGGCTGCTTGTGTGTTGTGGAGACCGGATTTCCACTTTGCCATGGCCCATAACTTCTAGTACCGGCGTCTATTAGCTCCCCTGCAGTTCTAAAAAAAAAGTGTCGCTGCTTACCCCCCCCCCCCTCCCCGGTTATGCCTCCTCACGTTCAACCAGCTCATCAGTCGCGCGCGAGGAGTCCAGTCATGTCTGTCTGTCTGTTCCATTTAGATCATGCTATCTCTTCGAGTCCGTCTGTCGTGTGACTGGACGTAGAGTGAGTGTGCTTGTCTGAAGTAGCCAATAGTTGGTTAAGATATTGTCAAAGAACAAGCTGAAGTTTATTTCCAGCTCTTTGCTGCAGAACTCTTCAGCAGATATGTAAAGGTCATCTGTTTCTGTGGCCGTCGAAAAATGAGGGTGTCATGTGGCCAGCACAGCGACCAACCACCTCTACTTTTCCCAAACTAATGTAAGGTACCCATTAGAGCTGGGGAAACTCAGAGGTACCCAAATATCCGGAAATAAAAAAAAAATCCAAGTTTTCGCCAGGATTCAAACCCGGGACACACGGTTCTGAAGCCAAGCGCTTTACCGCTTAGCCACCGCGCCTCTTTTGTGACTATTATATAATTATTTGAAGGTGAAAGTTTGTACATATGGGTGTGGGAGGTGAAGACGAAGGCCCACTTGTACCCTGTTGTCTCTCTCTCTCTCACTCTCTGTCTCGCTATCTCTCTCTCTCCCTCTATCTTTGTGACTAGCTTTAAACAAAACGTCCTACAAAAGTTCTTCCTACGAGAGTGAACATGTAAATTGGGGGGGGGGGGGGGGGGGAGTCTATGAGATACTTTACTTTTTTTTTAAAACTACAAACTGATCTAACAAACATACAAACAAACATATAAACTAGTTGCGAGAGTTGAAGACTACAGAGCTCATGAAACCCAAGGTTCCCCTAAAATAAAGTTAATCTATTTTCAATTGGGGATGGTATTAACAGTTCAAGCATGTTAGCAGGTATCACTGGCCGATGCACTTAGTGACACAAGTATCTTCATTTTCCTAAAAACAAATATCTGCTTGACTGACCATAGTTGAACCCGGGGCTCTCATGTTATCAGCTACTTACTATGCACGGTCATTTCGACACCTTGATCTTAGTACTTTTAATGCCGGGAACTTTCTGTCCTGTTGCCAATTGGAGCTCATCCTTGGTGTGCTGAAGAGATAAACAGAAGAGTTCTTCAAGTGGTCACCTCCTGATAGTGGTCACTTCTCTTTGAATTGAGTTGTACTTTTTTTCTTTTGAGATTTTCAAGTCCAGTTAATGTCTAGCTCATTCCTTTACAACAATGTTTCCCAAAGTGGGTAGGCGTACCCCCCAGAAGTACGGGAAGACTTTGGAGTCGTACGCGTTGCACCTCATTAACTATGCTGATTTTTTAAATACTTATTTATTATGTTCTCTTACTAAATTAAATAACTAAATACAAGAATTATAAAAGTAGTACATATAGGCCAAAAGTTTGTGACACACTGCCTAACAGTGAAAGCGTGTAGACTGCACTATATACATTCTGAAGCCAGGCTTTAACTATTGGTCCACCTAGTGCTAGATTTTGGTGAGGCAAAAATTTTGAGGAGACTTCTGCCCTCTTCCAGCTTTATTAAACATACACAGGGGCGTAACTAGGAATCTTTCATCGTTTGGGGGCCCCTGCATTTTGCGTAATATTTATTTTTTTATGTACAAAAAAAACACACTCATTTGGGGGCCCCTCTCAAGTGTGGGGCCGGGGGGATTTTCAAATTCTACCCCCTCCTCCCACCACCAAAGCTACGCCACTGAACATACACTATATAACATGAAGAACTGTAAAAGTATGTATTATTATGAAGACAGAAACAGAGGCGAGTATTTTTAAATGTAATCGTACGTCCCTTTTGGTTCTTATATTTAACGTCCATATTTTTGTTTAAATTTTCGATTTCTTTTTTTTATTTAGTCAGGCGCCCTAAAAGTTGACTTCCCTGGTGGCGCACAGCCCTACATTGTTGAAAATCTGGCCCCTGGAGCCATCACGTCCTAAAAGAAATGTGAACTAAGAGCCAGCCAATTTCATGGCCAACGTTAAAACAATAAGAATTTCTCGGTGTTAAGTCTGCTTTAGCTTTAACCTATTGGAAGGATTTGCACGTCTTACTGTAACACTAGCACGCAGCTAATTAAAGAGATTTTAAGGCCAAGGTTTCAATTCGTTTCTCAAAGTAACAAAGCTATCCCCAATAATATTGTTGCTTTTTGTATAGCTCGTGTTCCATGCGTTTCGTTTCAATCTCTTTCGATGACATGTGTAGGGTTAGGGAAGGGGAAAATTTGGAAGAAGGTTTCCATGCTGCCACTACGCCGCTCGGGAGGCGCGGTGGCTGAGGGGGCCCGGGTTCGAATCCTGGTGAAGACCTGGGTTTTCAATTTTGGGATCTTTTGGGCGCCTATGTGTCCACCCAGCTCTAATGTGTACCTGACATTAGTTGGGGAAAAAGTAAAGGTGGTTGGTAGTTGTGCTGGCCACATGACACCCTTGTTAACCGTAGGCCACAGAAACAGATGACCTTTACATCATCTGCCCTTTAGACCACAAAGGTCTGACAGGGGAACTTTACTTTACTATGCAACACAACTATAGGCAGCTCAACAAACACCAAGCCACTCAACAAACACAAACTCAGCTATATTCAAATCTCAAATGAAACATTTTTAGTTTACATCGGGACTTGAACTCCAGCACCATCAAATGGGTAGTCAAGAGGTTTCCGCCTCTGATTTCATACAACGTTCACTATACGTATTCAGTACTAATGGTACTCAATCGATCGCTAGCACTATTATGGAACGACATGACACCAGTCCCCATGAGTCCCATGTCGTAATGAGATCATGTGTCTGATGGTATTAAGGGGGTCATCTACCTTGAAAACTTTTTGTTTTTAACATTTTAGGCTTTTTAATGTATTCAAATGATGTATTTGACCATAGGAACACATAATATGCCTTTAAAAATATTTTTTTAACAAAATTCAACTTTTTTTCATCATAAGGGGGTGTCGAGGGGTCTAATCATCTCATTTCTAAGAATGTGTTTCTGAAATAACCATTACAGCTACAGGCCTGAAATTTGGTATATTGAGACAGAGAGACATTTAAAAAAAAATATATATAGTTTTTTTAATATAAATTTTTTTAATTTTATCCTCTTCTGCGGACAGCGTTTTCAGCCTTTGTAACCAATTAAAATGTCTTTTACTCTTTTTCTGTAAACATTTTATGACATTTTCTTCTGTCATCCTGTGCTAAGACCATATTTAAACATGTATACCAAATATTATTATAATTGACTTGATAGTGTTTGAGAAAAGTGATTCTTTAGAACATATACCCATGTAAAATTGACATTTTGAGAAAAATCAAAATTAAAGTTTCAATGATTGAGAAAAACAAGATATGCATGTCTATTGATCAAAAAATGTTTTATTTAGCTCATGTAACATTTAGGAATAGAAGCAAACACAGAATGTATTAAAATATTGTTAAAATTTATTATAAATGGCTTCCCCACACAACACCCCCCCCACCCGGCGCAAAAAAAAAAATTTGACCCGGAGACAAAATAAGTCCAAATTTACTTTTCAGACATAAATGTAAGCCCCAAAACAACTAAAAATCAAGATAAAGCATACCTTAATTATAAATACATGCAAATAATAAGTAAATAAATAGTTACAATATAATTAATACCGGGTATATGAATGTGGTTTATACAAGAATTTTTTCAAAGTAAAAAAAAACAAATTACCTACACCAGTTCAAATAATTTGAAATCTAGTCTTTCTCGGGTTTCAGGCCTGCATTTTTTCATAAGCACCTAATGTTATTTGTACTCATACTAGTGGTTTGATAAGAGTACACACAATAATAAATCCAGTAAAGAATGGCACCAGTATTTGAAAAAAAATGCAACTTGTATATTTTAGGTGGCTGAATAATTGTAGAGTGCAGTGCCTTTATAGTAGATAGTCCTTCATTGTAATATGATATGGCTTTATATATATATATAGCCATTGAACTGATAATGCACATATGTATGCTGTCCAGTATAAATGTTATAGATCGTAAGAAATGTTGATATAATGTGACATAGCGAGACTGAAGCTCATTGCATGTGTACAGCTACAACAACAGAAAAACTCTGGTCCTTATTTATGTTGAAACAGTAGCTGATGATAAATTGGTTCACCAAGAAGCATGCAGTGCTTGGTGATGAATCTTGTCATGAAATAGATAGAACTTTATAATGATGTAAGAGTCTTTGTAGCTGGAGGTGGTGGTCAAGGACAGCATTTAACGAGAAGAATCCCAGGTTGTTAACATGATATAGATGAAGGTCTATAAAGTGGAAATTATTGCTATATATGTGATAAGCAACATGTGATGTGGTGTTTGATTATGAAGTACTTCTATGTCATACTTCAGTATTTAGGCAGCTTTCAGACAGGGTAGATGGTTGACGAGGTACTAGTATGTGGTGATGTTTTCTTCCAACAAGAGGATGGGTCAGTGTACTGCATGTGTGTTGTTTTGATCTGTTGATATATAGAAAATGAAAATATTAATTAAATATTATGAAAATATTCAAATGATATGTATAGCAGTAGTGTTATTTACTCAATATATAATCAAGAACTAAAAAGAATGATAGAAAAAAATGAATGGACAAAACTTTTTTTTTCTTACCTACGACCTACGATTCCCAATGTGTGTAGATCTATGTCTATATCCTTGTAACAGATTAGGTAGGTCATTACTTCTAATTGTAGTCAGGGAGAACCTGAGACTGGAAATAAAAGGAAAAAGTTAATGTATGCATGTCATTGTAGCCCAGTAAAGTTTAGATCTAGAAATATAGTAAATAAATCTACAATAGCAGGACTCTCTCATTACTCATTTATTCACTACTCAGACTATTTATTCTTGAGTCATCAAAGTTATTTTAGATTTAGAAAAAGCAACAACTAGATCTAGACTACATTAGATGTATAGATCTAGATCTAATATCTATTCTAGAATCTGATCATCTCTTCTGCAGTGGATACGATCTTACTCATACTGCTCATGAAATGGAGATCTAGAATAATCTAGATCTAGAATCTAGCTAGACTAGAGTAGACAAGTTAGATGATCTACTATCTAGGTTAGCCTTAAAGTCACAGACTCAGAGTGCCTTAGACAGACTAGCCTAGCCCCAAGTCTAAGTGATAAGTGTAGTAACTAAAACTAGATCTAGTACGACCTAAACGAATATGTGCTTGTCCGACCCCTAGATCTATGTTTTTATAATATTGCTATATCTAGATCTATAAAAATATTACGAAACATGTACTTACTGTAAATAATAATGGCAAAGGTAGCATACAATATCCAAAAGGGTCTTCTATCGATTCACAGACGCCATCATTGTTGCTGTAAACATCGGAACCACATGGCCGGAAGGAACCAATCAAAATCGTTTATTTCATAAATACACATCATGATCCAATCGGATTTGAATAGAGACACGTGTAGTGGTCTAGTTTGAACTAGTTTCAAGGCTATGGTTATTTTTAGAAGAATGCGTCATTGGAATGGACTTGTAGAGCTGACCGTAAGCTTTAAAAAGACACCAAACATGACCCAGTTTTATTGCGGTCTGCGCAGTAATCGGCATCGTAAAACTGCGATTTTTTTCAACATTTAGAGCAAAATTAGCTTACCCCTACCCCTTTCAAACTCATATTTTACATTAAAATACCTTTATTTTAGTGAATTTAGCTAAACTATATCGTTTATAAGATATTATTCTAACATAATATGCAACTTTTGAAAAATCGATTTTTTTAATGAAAAATGATTATTTTTGACCCGTTGACCCCATTAAGGGAAACCGCTAAACAGATGTCCTGCGGTCACCGGAAAATCAATGCCGGCATCGCAATGGTGACCAGAACAAAAGCTGTTTCGGTGAGTACTTCCATTGTTAGTTTAGCTTGTCCACGCCCTGCTATTTGTTCCCTCTACCCGACACGTCTACAGTAGGTCCATCATCAAGTCCCGCGTTGCGCCTTGTTGGAATCTCATTTCCACGTAGAGAAACATTGATCATGTTAACTGATAGTTTTAGAGTTCTTTTCTATGTGAAGTTAGGAATGACATTAAGTGATATATATATATATATATATATATATATCTTATCTTATCTTATATAATACAGACGTTACTTCAAAAAAGAAGATGATTACGTCCTACGCGTCATGCATTTAGTCATGCATATTAACCAATGACTTAAATTCTGCCAAGTCACTGGTTTTTCTGGCTAGCTCAGGCAACCCATTCCATGCTCTAATAGCACTAGGGAAGAAGGAGTATTTGTACAAATTTGTCCTAGCATATGGGACGAGGAATGTGCCTTTATTTTTGTGTCTTTCAGAGTATTTTATTAAATTTTGTTTTTGTATTTGAAGATTATGGTTCAGTGTTTTATGTATAATTGCTACTTTACTTTTGAGTCTTCTGTCCTGAAGGCTTTCTAAATTTAGTGATTTTACTAATGGTGTTACCCTAGTCAAATGTGAATATTCGTTTGTTATGAATCTCACTGCTCTATTTTGTGTTTGTTCCAGTTTCTTAATGTTTTCTTGAGTTGAGGGGTCCCACACGGTGGATGCATATTCTATTATTGGCCTAACCAAGGTTAAATAACATTTTAGTTTTATGTTCTTATTTGATTTATAGAAATTTCTTTTAATAAACCCTAATGCTTTGTTGGATTTTTTTATAGTTTCATCAATATGTGGATTCCATGACAGTTTTTCATTTATTATAACACCTAGGTATTTTGAGTTTTTAGTCTGTGTTACTGGTTTGCCATGAATAAGATAAGTGGAATTAATTTGTTTTAGTTTTTTTGTTACTCTTAACAACTGACATTTTTCTGGGTGGAAAGACATGCTCCAATTTGATTCCCATTTCTGTAATTCATCTAATTCTCTTTGTAAAATATCTGTGTCTTGTTTTGTTTTTATTGTTCTATATATTATGCAGTCGTCTGCAAATAATCTGACTTTTGTTCCTGAACTAATGCAATTTGGTAAATCATTTATGTAAATTAAAAATAGTAGTGGACCCAAGACTGTTCCTTGAGGTACACCTGAGTTTACTGTTATTGGTGTTGATTTAGAGCCATTTATTATTACAGTTTGTTCTCTCCCTATCAGAAAATCTTTAATCCACTGATGCAGTGGACCGTTAATGCCGAAATATTTTAATTTTTTAAGCAAACTATGGTGGTGAACTTTGTCAAAAGCCTTGGAAAAGTCTAGTAAGATAGCATCTATTTGTTCACTATTATCTATATATATATATTACACGTTGCAGACGTCAGAAAGAAGATCGCAATGAATGGAAGGGTTTAGTGCATAAGTTATTTATCAATGAATTAGAGACATGAAGAGATTTTTTTTCAATTGAAACTTTTCGAATGCTTTAAGTTTACGTTGAGCCGAGATCCATCGTTATACAAGGCCTGAACACAGACCTGCAACGTCACAACCTGTGGGTAGACTAGACCAATAACTCGTCTTCACATCACAGGTGTGTACGACAGATCAACGAGCAATTGGATCTATGCTGCCCACAGGTTGTGACGTGGGAGGTCAGTGTTGAGGCCTTCTATATGTGAATCACGAAATGTAAAAATGCACTACATTCACATTGCTATTTAAACTTCTTTGATCGCATCCAGATATAAAACATTGGAAGGGTTAAATACACGTTTTAGGCTTGAAGTAAATCACTTGTTTAATTGTAGATGAAGCCCAATGATTCTGTTGTAAAGCTTGCTAGCGTGATAGAGGTAGAAAGATTTTTAAAGAAAGAACGGCATTGACTTCAAAGGAAGTATTGTATAGTCTATTGTAATTATTGGCATCTATTGTTGTAGTTGTTGATAATGTTTATATTTTTAGCGGCCACCGTAAGCAGAAAACCCGCTATTTGGTTTGTGCAAAATGTCCGTCTGTCCGTCTGTCACACTCAGATCTCAAAAACTAGAAGACAAATGAAAAATTCACCATGCGCTGTGGCTTGCAAAGTTGCAAAAACTCACTAATTTTCAAGCTAGACATTCCCAAAAATTTAATTAATGGTATTAGATTAAAGGTTTAATCAGATTTTCAATAGATTTAGTCTTTTTTTTTTTTCGATCTTAACGTGTGGGACGGACAGACCGACAGACAAAGCGCAAAAAAGAAAGTGGGTTTATGCTCATATATATTTTTTTGTACTGCACCCTTTTCTTCCAGAGCTGAGGCCAATGTTTTTTCACTGTCCGTAACTTTCTTGGTTACCATCTCTCTCCATCTAGTGCGGCCTACGGCTATGTCTTCCCAATGGTCTGTATCAATGGTCACTGTTTTTAGGTCCCGTTTTATTACATCCACGTAGCGGAGGTGGGGGCGACCAGTTTTTTCTTGAGCCAGACGCGAGTCGCCCGTAGAGAATGATTTTCGAAATGCGATTGTCTTCCATCTGGCGAACATGTCCGAGCCAGCGCAGGCGGCGCTGTCTGAGGACTGTATAGATGCTTGGAAGGCCCGTTCGCGCAAGGATCTCAGTATTGCACACTCTCTCTTGCCAAGTGGTTTTCAAGATCCTTCGAGACAGCGTTGAATGAGTTTAGTTTTCTCTCTTGCTTTGCGTAGATATTCCACGACTCACTGCCGTACAGCAGCGTAATCAGAACACATGCCTTATAGACCTCCATTTTGGTCTCTGTCGTGAGCTTCCCAAACTCTTGGTCTGAGTCTAGCGAAAGTCGATGCAGCCTTCCCTGTGCGTTTTTTTAAAATTTCCTTTCCAGAGACAGGTCGAGGATTAATAGAATAAGAAACATCGAGAGATAGTATCACATACCGATGTATAACAGCTGATAAAATACCCATGTATTCTAACTAATCACACACCTATGTAATCCAACAAATCACATACCTAAATAATCTAATTAATAAGATACCAATGTAATCTAACTGAGCAGATACCTATGTAATCTAACTGATCACATACCTATGTAATTCTACTAATCACATACCAATGTAATAAAAATGATCACATATCTATGTAATCTAACTGATCACATACCTATGTAATTCTACTGATCACATACCTATGTAATTCTACTGATCACATACCAATGTAATCCAAATGATCACATATCTATGTAATCTAACTGATCACATACCTATGTTACTCCACTGATCACACTTCTATGTAATCTAACTGAACAGATACCTATATAATTGAACTGATCACAGACCTATGTAACCTAGAAAGTAACCCATTCATCTCAGACACCTGAACTTTGAATCCCTACACCTGTACCCTGTCTCTTTCATGTAACGGAAGGAGTACCAATTTCAGGACCGCGAGTATAAGTCACGCGCGTCTCACCATTCACACCTCCCCGACCCCTGCCCCTCGACTTCCTCGTGCTCCCATCAGACATGACTCTGCTTTCATGTCACGAGTGTTTGGCATTTCCCGCGAACATCACAGTGCTAGGAATATTCCTACAAATTATACGAGTATACAGCCAGTAGCCCTGGATGATTACAGACCCTTTCAATGCAACGTAGAGTCACAATAAAAAAACTCAGGACCAGAGTATCTCGTTCGACTTCGGTGTCTCTGACTTTCTTTACACATTCTGTTTGTCTTTTCATCATGAAGGAAAACACGAGTTGTCTTTCTTTATAATGTACACAAATAATGTTCAAATACATGGTCCTCTTGCATTGCTACTTCGTTCTAAGAGTTGTCTCTCATTGTTGCTGTATAAATACAAGGTTAAGACACGTATTTGTTTGGCTTTCCTCCCTTTGGACATTATCTATGGACGAGAAAATACAGTTCATTCTTTAGTTATAATTTTAACAGTTTTAAGAAAAGTCTAGAAATATTTTCATTTTGTTTTGTTTAGTTTTATGATTGACGTAAGCAAAACATAAGGGTTCTCAAAAAAATTATCAAATGGGTTCTGTGTGGGCCTTGTGTGATCCGTGAGTTTTGTGTGAAGGACTTTGCTTGGAATCCGTGAAGACATTGTGTAGTGTCAGCTGTGAGGGAATTTGGGTGGACTTCGTGAAGGCATAGTGTAGGCACATGGTGGCTTTGGGCTTTGTGTGGGCTGTTAGTACTTTCCGTGGTCCTTGTGTGGGGCACTGTCAGGCTCATTAAGTGAGTTTCAGTGTGGTTTATGAAATAGGGCTTTGAGTGGGGCTCTGGTAAATAAAATTAATATTTAAATTTTTGTGTCTCCTTCGAAGATGGAAATATTTATGACCCATGTTTGCATTTTCGATTTCAATTGTTTAACTTTAAAAAACAACAACCTGTACGTTAATTCAGTTAATTAAAATCCTGTTTAGACATTCATTTGATCACATCCAATTTTGTTTTAAAGATTTAAAGTACTATTTAGATGTCATGAAAACATATTTTTTACTCAGAAAGCAACAAATCTAATTTTTTGTGTGTGTCTATTCTAGTAATAGCTTAGACGAGGTTTTTTTTTAAGCATAGACTTAGTTTATAAAGAGCAAGCAAATGCGTGCTTCAAAAAAAAATCATTCAGACTGTGATTTTACAATTTTAAAAGTTATGTAGAGAGAGAGAGAGAAAGAGAGAGACTCAGAGAGAGAGAGAGAGAAACGGGGGAAAACAGAGAGAGAGAAATAGACATTTAAAAAAAAGACAGAGAAAGATGGAGAGATAGAGAGAGAAAGAGAGAGACAAAGAGAGACAGTGAGAGTGAAATAGAGAAAGACTGAGAGAGACAAAGAGAGACAGTGAGAGGGAAATAGAGAGAGACAAAGAGAGACAGTGAGAGTGAAATAGAGAAAGACTGAGAGAGACAAAGAGAGACAGTGAGAGGGAAATAGAGAGAGTCTGAGAGAGACTAAGAGAGACAGTGAGAGAGAAATAGAGAGAGTCTGAGAGAGACAAAGAATAATACAAAAAAAGTTATTCACATACATTTAGAAAATATTTCCCAAATTGTTTTAATACAATTTATTGAACTTATTAATTTTCTTACATTATATGAGTGTTGACGCAAGTATGCAAAGGTGAAGGCTATTGACTTGTAAAGATAAACATGGCTCATAACTTGGCTCATAACTTGGCTCATAACGAAAGGATGTCTGCTTAATACTTTTTTTTTACTTCTTATATATTTCTAAAGTGTCTGCGATGTCATTTGTCATCATCTCCTTTATATATTATTATTATTTATTATTATTTATTATTACTGCTGGTTGTAGACAACGTTGTTCATGCTTCTATTTCTATAGCATGCCCAGTGGACACTCTGGTCCAGTCCATTACGTAGACATGATGTGGTGACGGTAAATGGGAGAAGGCTTCCATGCTACCTTTAGGCGCTTAGCAACAAGAATATAAAAATTTCTAGTCTACATCAGGATTTGAACTCAAGCCCTCCCCCCCCCCCTTTTAGTTTGATCGCAGCTCAGTCACACATCCCATTAAATAAAATATTTAGGTTTAAGACTGTAGCCATTGCGCACATCTGTTTAATTTAAAAAGCATGTTCTCTCAAAACAAACAAACATGTCGATGAAGTTAAATATCTTTGATCGTTCAAAGAAAGGGCCAAAACCCTGCACACATTTCAACCAACTTGTAAATACAAAGATCAAACACATATGTTCCAAAAGGAGTCTGCACGTGCTTTAAAAACTAGGAAAATGGCGCCAGTGTGATGTGAACACATGAAGAGAAGAACCAGCTCCTGAAGAGCACGAGCTCCAGACCTGCTTTTTGTTTGAATCAAGTGTTTTTGTTTCTGTTTCAAAGACTTCCGTCTCCTGGAACGTAGTTTTGAAGTTTGAACATGGAGGGAAATGCTGTGGAGAGTTTGCTTAATACATATTAAAAAGTGAGCGTTTAGAACAGACGTAGGACAGATTACTGAAAGTGTGTCATTATACAGGGGCGGCCTTAGAAGTGCGCTGGGCCATGGGCGAGTATCAGCTCCACGAATATTTGTACGAAGAGCTGACGTTTACAATTTATTCACTTAATCGCAGGGCCCTTAAATTGCTGGGCCCTTGGCGTTTACCCTTCTCACCACTCCTTAAGGCCGCCTCTGCATTATATAGGGCAGTGGTATCCACATTTTTTCGGCCTTGTGGCCATATAAAATTTCAAAACGGGCATAAAAAAAAATATATATAAATATAAATTGTCGCGTCAAATTGTGTCATTGGTCTGGTGCTTTGCCATGTTATCATGTTGCGGCTGCATGAATTGGACTACCAGGGCCATCAGACGTCACTTATCAAATGTCGTGGAACGTCCGGAGCACTGTGGGACATGTAGAGCACACTGGTCATCCACTGCATACAAAACCAACTCTAGTTGTTTGGACCCTGTTTCTCTACAGACCAAGAAGCAAAGGCGTCAGGATAGACATGGACCCAAAGGGCGCTGCCAGGAAAGGTGGCGTAGTCCTTTCCTCCACTGGAAGTCAACAAGACTAAAGATGAACTAAAGTCATTTTATAGTTCCACTATTTCATCCAAATGAAATGAGAACATTGAACGATTAGAGAAGAGAAGATGGTAGAAGTCCGAACATTTAGAGAAGAGTCTCTTCTAGTACAATGTTTTCTGGAGGAATTATTCAGAAATATCTTTAAACCATAAAATGAATAGCAATCCATATCTTGGGATTGTTTTACTTGATTGTTACTTGATAGATGTTCGCTACTCAATTGGTAACTACAGGAAGAGTGATAGAACAGGGAGGGAGAAGGAAAACAACCTCCGTGACCACCAGTGTTGACGTAGTCTCAGATTAAGCCACGAGATTCTCGTGTTTTGTCAGAAAACGTTGACGTTATGGACCAGCTCGTGGTGGCCTCGACATGGCTCTCAAGGTCTCGCCGAACACGGGGAAACGCGAGATTTTATCGGGAATGAAATGGCGCGAATAAAGTCAACGCCGTGTTCAAACAGTCGTCTGCTATTCAGTTACGAGAAAGACACGCCTTTTTGACGCTATTACCCAATGATTTGTTTTGCTGAGAAAAAGAAAGATTTTTTGTTTGTTTTAAGAAGTGAAGTCTCCACGCGCCTATTTCTTTAGCCATGCTTACTGTTTGACCTCGATTGAAAGCTGCAGGAGCACTGTGAGGGATATTGGTTATCAACGGGCGCCGATCGTGGGTCTCTGGAAACTTTTAAGTTATATCTCATTCTTTCAAAAACAAATGTTACCTGTTGCTAACACAGCATTTCATTTAAGGTTCGCTTTGAAATAAGTTTTAACTAAGACTCAGACCATGTGCCCCAGGTAGAGTTTATGGTAATAACATTAACATGTGTTTGAAAAAGGGGGGGGGGGTGATATACTACAAATAGAAATTAGAAGAGTTTCACATAGATGGATTTCAAAAATAAGCAAAAAAAAGTTCAAGAATATTTAAAACATAACACAAAGCTTATCTAAGAGGAAGAACTCCACATTTACAACATTATATCTCAATAATGTAGAAATTATTTCCCCTTTTCAAGATCTAACTAAATAATTAATATCAAATCATTAATTGACCTATTCGTTAATTTTTTTTTTTATTGATTCATGTTTTGTTAGGTACAATAAATAATAGTTTAAAATTTTGACTAGATCCGAAAATGGATGTGGGAGAAATAACGTGTACAGTCAAGGAGACGCCTTACATATCTATGAATAGTGAAGGATTTTTTTTTTGTTAGTTGGTATCGAAGAAATAATTTATTTCCAGCATCGAATTGGCTAATTGGTTAATTATTTTTTATTCATGTATTGTCTTGGCCAATAAATAATTGTGCAAAGTTTCAACCTTATCCGAGAATAGGTGTGGGGGAGACAAGGTGTTCGTTCAAAACTTTCAACAGACAGAGTGAGTTGATATAAGCTTTGTAAAAAAATATTTATTTATGTCGGTCCAGAATAAAGTAGTGTAATCACTTTGTCAAATGAATGCAGTTAGTCATTGTTTAGCTTAAATGTGGGCCTGCTAAGCATCCACACCATCTTGCTGTAGTCTCAAAAACTATGGATAAGCCATTTCTGAAAAATGGACAACTCCCACATAACCAAAGACTCCTTCACGGAAGGAAAGCAAGCACAAAGCAGACGACTTCAACGCTTCAGGAAAACCCACTAAACGTCCCTGGCAGCCTTCAACATAAAACCTGCCACCTTCAAAACGGAAGCACACGAGAGGGCATCGTGGCGCCGCTCTGTGAGATGAGAGCTGGCGCAAAAAATCTCCTAGGACGAAAACACAATGCTGCCAGAGGAAAAGCGCCAGAGAAGATATTCAAGGCAATCAACACAACCTCCTGCTTCAATAGCTTGTTCAGTTTGTAGCCAAACATTCCGGGCTCACATAGGTCTCACCAGACACATGATGAAGCACAAAACAAAGCTGTAAGGACACCATTTATTTCGTATTTTTTAGGCACTCGAAGTAAGCCTGCTGACCGGCTGTCATCTGTCCTTGTTGATTGTCTATTTACCCCCCCCCTCCTCCGCCCTTTTCCATTCCCCTAACCTTTAAGAAAATTATATTGCTATTTTCTGGCACAAAAAAAGAACGATTATATTTTTCTTGGTTGTCTCCCATTTTCCTAACGTTACAACGAGACACGATCAGGAGACACTTCACTATAAACAAGTAATGTGGCTACACAAATTGTATCATTCCTACTAATATGAAAAACTTATTGTAGTTTACATTGAAAATATAGAAAAAAGGGAAAGTCACTTTAAAAGGGAACAAGACGCCAATGACACCAATGACAAAGGCTAGATAAATGACAGGAAATGTGAAACATATATGGTATTACAACGGCCAGCAGTATAGTGGTGAGTAAGCCTAAACAGGAAGTCGCAAAAAAAAAAATTCTACTTCCTGCAGGATTTCAGAATGTTTTCTGGAATAATTAGCTTTATTTAAAAATAGATCGTCATGTATTTGTCTCTATTATGTTTGTCTTCTATACAAATGACCGTGGACATTGCTGACCAAACATACAGGCTATGTCAGATTTGACTAGGGAGAGGCTGTTTGAAGCTGGAATCTTCTAGAAAGTCAAATAAAAACAAAAAAGAAAGGGAATGGGTGTCGGGGAAATAACCTTTACACACTTTTTACCAGACAGACAGACAGACAGACAGAGTTAGTTTATATAAGCCTTGTAATAACTATAGGGAGAAAAAGGCCCAGTAAGAGAAAGAAAGTGTGTGTGTGTGTGAGAGAAAGTAAGAAACAAAACATTTTGTGGTTTATTAAAAGAAATTTTTACATTTCAAATCAAATGTTATTTTACTTTAGTTAGGCCTTTACTAGAGTATGTATCCTCTCCTTGGGACCCCTCAACTCAAGAAAACACAAAGAAACTATAACAAATACAAAATAGAGCAGTGAGATTTCTAATAAACGAATATTCTAATTTGATTAGAGTAGTAACAACATTACTAAAATCACTAAACTTAGAGACACTTCAGGACAGAAGAATAAAAAGTAAAGTGGCTATAACACATAAAACACTAAACCATAACTTACAATTAGAAAAACAACTAATGAAATACTCAGAAAGTTACAAAGAGGCACATTTGCTGTTCCATACCCTAAAACAAATTCATACAATAGCTCCTTCTTCCCAAGTGCTATTAGAGAAAGGAACAGGTTGCCTGAATTAGCCAGGAAAACCAATGACTAAGCAGAGTTTAACTCTTTCTCTCCGTAATTATTTACCACATTCTGGTGGAATCAACGTTGGTAGCGTCAGTTAGGAGAGAAAGAGTTAAGTCATTTATAAACAATGCATGACTAGATTGACACATGAAATACGTTGGACGTAATTATCTTCTTGTTTTGAAGTAACGTCTGTAAGATATAAGAGAAGAGAAGACAAGAGAAAGAAAGTGTTTGAGGGAAAGAAAGAGAAAGAAGAGAGAGAGAGATAGAAAAAAAAAAGACCGATCATGTAACCCACCTCCTTGTCTGCTGGTCCCTGTTTGTACTACTAGTGTCGTACGTCAATAGACCTGCCAAGTCGAACACGTGATCTCTACTTCTGATGAATCTAAACATTGTCAGAGAGAAAAAAAAGTTTTCACCCCCCCCCCCCCCCCCCCAGGTCAATGTTTGTACTTCACTAGCGGACACATGGACATGGACCACTATTGTGTGACTGTGTGTGTGATTGGGAGGATATTGTTTGCGAGCCCCATCAAGCATTATCGATCCCAAAGTCCACCTCCCTTCCAAGGCCGCGGCCTATCCTACACCCTACACCCCCCATCACTGACCACAGTGACCAATCTCTGATCCACCATAATGTCCGTGTTTTCATAGCATCTACTTTCTCCTCATTTCTTTTTCTACCTCATCCTCCATCCCTCCTTCCCGGGAACACTTGTGGCCCATGTTGTCCATTGCGGCGCCCCCTTCCTCCCTCGCACGTCCCGGGCAGTCGGAACATACCCGGAACAAATGTTCCTCTCATGGAACAAATAGCACGTGTCGTGCATTAATGTCAATAGAGAAATTGGTATCGTACCCTCCCTCTGCTCCCTGCGGTGTTCGTGATGCGCCCGCCCTTCCCCCTTTTCGGCGCCCTAATTCTCATGAGAAACATAGATACACCCGACTGTGTATCGCCCTTTGTTATATATACGACCCTATGTTTCCTTTTTTCTGCTCATGCAGTGAGTCTATTAGTTAGGGGGATGTAATGATTATATTTATGCTAGTCCCAATATAACATAAACATGTCTTCTTTGTATTGTATATATACCTATAGGGGAAAACCTAATCAATGGGGCAGTGCAGAACCAAAGTTAATACGTAACACAGGGCAGTGCATATTACAGTGCGTAACAATGGGGGGGGGGTGTGTGTGCATATTACATTGAGTAGAGAAAACAGGGAGTTCCTATCACATGAAGTCAGTGGCGTACTGAGATGGATGTGGAGGCATTTTTTCTTGGAGCCGGAGCGAAGAAGAGCCTAAAATGGGTATCAAAACACGACCTGAAATAGCATATATTTCTTTAGCTAGAGATTGTTCATTCTAGAGATTGTTCATTCTAGAGATTGTTCATTTTAGAGATTGTTCGTTCTAGAGATTGTTCATTCTAGAGATTGTTCATTCTAGAGATTGTTCGTTCTAGAGGTTGTTCGTTCTAGAGATTGTTCGTTCTAGAGATTGTTCGTTCTAGACATTGTCTCTTCTAGACATTGTTCGTTCTAGAGATTGTTCGTTCTAGACATTGTTCGTTCTAGACATTGTTCGTTCTAGAGATTATTCCATCTTTTACTTCGTCAGTTTTTTTTTATTGCTTCCTGGTAAGTGTTTGGAATATGTAGGATACAGGGAGATGGGGATGGAGCGACGCCAGGAGTTGTATTACACAGGGAGTGAATAACACAGGGAGTGAATAACACAGGGAGTCTATAACAAATGGAGTGAATAATACATGGAGTGTGTAACACAGGAAGTGTTTAACAAATGGAGTAACAAAAAAGAAGGTTATAAAGACAGTTTGTGTGGAAACACAAACTCAAAATCGGCCCCCCAAAGTGGTCTACCCAGGCAGGTAAAAAGGCAGGTTTCCATATTTTCAGAAAGAATATCAGAATGAAATTCTATTAAAGGCAAATGACACAGAAGAATGGAGAAAAAAGGTTGACAGATCTTGTGTGGTGCACCAACGGTCCAGCAGACCAAGGGATAGGTGAAAGTGAATGTGAAGTTAGATGTGAACCTGGCCTAACTGATGTCTTATAATGAATATCTAATTGGTCTAATTGTTTTGTAAAGGGTCAATTTCTTATTCAAAGCCTCAAGGAAAAAATAATAATTTCCGTCCATAAAAAAAAAAATACCAAAAAAATTTCTTTCGTTAAAGAGTTACGTGTGAATGTAGTAGCTACTAAGTTCAATCGATACTATGAAAAAATACTTATTAATTGTTGTTTTACATAATGTTCCACTTATATGCATACTAAATAGATTTTGCTCTTTAAAAATAGAAGAAAACTTTTTTTTTCGTTTGGATAAATGTGTTAAAAATGGTACGTTGTAATCTCCCTTACTAAATAGCTTCTAGTGTTTGTTACCATCAATAGTGAATATTTTCAAAAATGGTGGATTTAAAAAAAAAAAAAAACTGCTTGCATACTTGATTTTAAAAAGATTTTTCGCTTTTCAGAAAAATACAAATAGCCGTTGCATCAGAACTTTGAATGGTCTAAAATATTATGATGTCGGATTTTCCATATCTTTTCTAGTTTACGAGATCTAAACGGGATGGACAGACGGACGGACAGACAAACAACACAAAACTAATAGCGTCTTTTCCCCTTTCGTTGGCCTCTAAAAAACAACAACTTTACATGCGACATGCTCAAGCTTTACACCGTAGAATGATATCCCATGACTCCAGAAACCAGTTTCGAAGAGGTAACAACTTACAAGAAGTGAACTATTGCAAAGGCCGTGGGATTTAAACTTTCGAGACCTAAAGGAAATCTACTGCAGAGGACAGACGTAGACTGCGGAAAGTGAACGTAAACCGAGCACTGGCAGACAAAGGTTATGCCTGAGCTGGATGTGACAAAAGTATATAGATCACAGCTAGGACTTTGTAGTCACGTGACATACTATACTCCTATTTAACTTAAGGACTCGTTCTACCTGTATAATAGATGTACAAGAAACTCATATAACTCAATAATCTCCTGAATAAATTCATTCACCAAAATATTGTTCATATGCTACTAGTTATGCAGCTGACATGTAATTGGATTCCCTTACTTTATACCCTACGATTGATCCTATGTTTTAGTTTTTCATAAATTCTATTTAAAATTATCTAGTCTAACACTGATTTGGCTCGAAAATTCTGAGCTGTCAATTTTCTAGAATTTTGCAGAACACGTTGCTTATTATCATGACATGTAATAATCTTTATTATTTTGTGCCCAGAATAAAAGTCTAAAAATACTACACGTATACCTGCTTCAAATTTGGAATGTCGAAAAGTTTTATATAATTAAAAAAAAAAAAAAGAAGAATAGCTGACAAGATCTAATTAAAAAATCTGGGCATTAAAAATGAAATAAAAATAAAATGTAAAAACTTTCGAGAACTTGACAAATAATGAAAGCAGAAATCAATAATTAAACAATGGAACAGAGCCAAGACTAACGCGAATCAAAGCTTTGAGATTTGTATCACAACTCCAACTTTCATTTGAATTAAACGAGCTTTTTTTGTTTTTCTTTTACATTCTCGATTCTGTTTTTGTCTTTCTGACCGGTTTACAGTAAGTACAGGGATACAGAGGAATATTAACAAATATAATTGTAATAATAAACCAATACTACTACTAGTACTACTACTACTAATAATAACAGACCTGCCACATCACCAGAAAATTCCTCAGTGGAAACTGATTAAGGGACTGCAAATAATTTTGTTTCCCTTTAACGAAACTCGACCCTGGCAGTGCCAGAGAATGAATATTCTTTCGTTTCTTACATAATCATAATCATAATCTGATTAACTGAAATTGAAAACGAAGAAAATATGAAAATCTAAGCTACGAGATTAAGTAAGTCTGGAAGATGTCGAAATTACAAGACGCCCTGTTATTATATCAACTTAGGGATAATGACATATCAACCCAGGGGTAATGACGTCATATCAACACAGGGATGATGACGTCATATCAACCCAGGGATAATGACATCATATCAACCCAGGGATAATGACGTCATATCAACCCAGGGATAATGACGTTATATCATCCCAGGGATAATGACGTTATATCAACCCATGGATAATGACAACTGACTTTACAGACACATTTCAAACACTAAGCATTCCTAAGACGATCCTTATTACTTGTCAAAGGGCAGTACTGCTACAAATCTGACAAATCATCCAAACATTTCACAGTAGACACTGTTAAAGGAACTACATTGACATTTTTTCCTTGTAATGAAGCTCGACCATGGCAGTACCAGAGAATAAAATTTAGGTCACTTCCATAATAATAATTATTAGTATTAGTATTGGGTTAGGGTGTGGAGACGAAAGGCCCAGGAAAGATCTGAATGGAAGGATTTGTTGAAACATGCCAAAGGCCTCCATGGGCTGGATAAATGGATGGATAGTATTATAATTATAATAAGCTTTATTATCCAAGAGACATTTGTCTTACTATTTGTGCAGGACACAACACAAAACTCTAGAAAACGAACTTAACGTCCACACCAGTTTCATTACATTTGAAATGTTTATATCAGAGAGTTGTTAGTATTTAATAATGCGATAGCCCAGTAAGGTAAAGAGTTTTGTGTCTGTTTGTTTTTGTAATAGTTGTCTTGTATCTCCTAAGTAGCCGTTGAATGTGTTTTGTTGTTATGATTGATGTTGTGTTATTGTTGATCTTATTGTTGTGTTGATTCCTTGATTTTTTTTTGTTGTTTTATGTTAACTGCTCTTTTAATGTTGTTGTATTGTTGTTTGTGCTGCTGTTGCTAATGTTGTTGTATTGTTGTTTGTGCTGCTGTTGCTAATGTTGTTGTATTGTTGTTTGTGCTGCTGTTGCTAATGTTGTTGTATTGTTGTTTGTGCTGCTGTTGCTAATGTTGTTGTATTGTTGTTTGTGCTGCTGTTGCAAATATTGTTGTATTGTTGTTTGTGCTGCTGTTGCTAATATTGTTGTATTATTGTTTGTGCTGCTGTTGCTAATGTTGTTGTATTGTTGTTTGTGCTGCTGTTGCTAATGTTGTTGTACTATTGTTTGTGCTGCTGTTGCTAATGTTGTTGTACTATTGTTTGTGCTGCTGTTGCTAATATTGTTGTACTATTGTTTGTGCTGCTGTTGCTAATGTTGTTGTATTGTTGTTTGTGCTGCTGTAGCTAATATTGTTGTATTGTTGTTTGTGCTGCTGTTGCTAATGTTGTTGTACTATTGTTTGTGCTGCTGTTGCTAATATTGTTGTATTGTTGTTTGTGCTGCTGTTGCTAATGTTGTTGTATTGTTGTTTGAGCTGCTGTTGCTAATATTGTTGTATTGTTGTTTGTGCAGCTGTTGCTAATGTTGTTGTACTATTGTTTGTGCTGCTGTTGCTAATGTTGTTGTACTATTGTTTGTGCTGCTGTTGCTAATGTTGTTGTACTATTGTTTGTGCTGCTGTTGCTAATGTTGTTGTACTATTGTTTGTGCTGCTGTTGCTAATATTGTTGTATTGTTGTTTGTGCTGCTGTTGCTAATGTTGTTGTATTGTTGTTTGTGCTGCTGTTGCTAATATTGTTGTATTGTTGTTTGTGCTGCTGTTGCTAATGTTGTTGTATTGTTGTTTGTGCTGCTGTTGCTAATGTTGTTGTACTATTGTTTGTGCTGCTGTTGCTAATGTTGTTGTACTATTGTTTGTGCTGCTGTTGCTAATGTTGTTGTATTGTTGTTTGTGCTGCTGTTGCTAATGTTGTTGTATTGTTGTTTGTGCTGCTGTTGCTAATGTTGTTGTATTGTTGTTTGTGCTGCTGTTGCTAATGTTGTTGTATTGTTGTTTGTGCTGCTGTTGCTAATGTTGTTGTATTGTTGTTTGTGCTGCTGTTGCTAATGTTGTTGTACTATTGTTTGTGCTGCTGCTATTTCCCTGTACTAAATGTTATGCTTTTATAAAACATCAAATCGGAAACAATGTCTCGCCAAATTTGGTTTAATATTTGTTGTCAACTTAGATATATGGGAAGATGATATCGTTTTAAAGGAGCAAATTCATACATTATTTTGCAAAAATAAACTTTATGGACCAGATCATTCTTCTGTTTTGATTTTGTTTTTTCTTTCTAGTCTATAGGCTATAAATATACAGTTCTGCCTCGTAGACGAGCTTTGTTTTAAACAATTATTTTTGACTTTGCTTGTTGTTTTTTTTTACTTCTTCTATAACATCAACTCTAACATTGTTGTACTTGACTGTAATGTTAGCGCGTTGTTGTTACTAGAAGGTGTCAATATTACTACACAACAAGCTATTCGCGCTATGCATATTGCAAAGACATTCGCATTGACGCGTTTGTAAGATTTCATTTAAAGAGAAAGAGGCTGAGAATTATATACACATAGATATATAACATAGGGTGAGCTTGTATAGACTTTGATGTGGCCTCACTCTCATAACACACGGGGCGCCGGGTAATGTTAATAACATCACATTCAACCACCTCATGCAGAACGCCTCACACCGCTCTTGTGAAAAGTGGGTGCCTTGGATAACGAAGTGAGGAGGGCGTGGGGGAGGCAGGGTGAATAAAGCAGTTGATAGGTTTGACAGATTCCTCCCTCGGTTCCAGTTATCCGAGTCAAGGTAGCTACCAAAGACCCCGTCACGGTTGATTGATCCACAGAAAGTCATCGCTCTCCTTCTCTCACCCTTTCTCTTTTCTCACGCTCTCTCTTTCTCTCTCTCTCTCTCTCTTTCTCTCTCTCTCTCTTTCTCTCTCTCTCTCTATCTCTCTTTCTATCTCTCTTTGTCTCAAGTCTTACATTGTACTCATCGTGAGTCGTACTCAAAATAGAAACCCCCGAAAGAAGGTGGCGATATTGAGGTAGAGGTCGCTGATAGATGGGCTCATACACCAGTCACCAACTTGCTTACCTTGGCTGCGGAGTATCCTCACCCCACCCTCTCTCTCTCTCCATCTCTCTCTCTCTATCTCTCCTTAACAATATAGCGTTCTTCCCAAACAATCCACAGTTCGAGGCTTTGATTTATCTCCCAACTAGACTAGCACCACGTCAAGAATTCCTTAAATAGCTCGGCAATACATCGCCACACATTTTTTAGACAGGCACACACACACGCAGACACACACGCAGACACACACACAGACACACACGCAGACACACACACAGACACACACGCAGACACACACACAGACACACACACAGACACACACACAGACACACACAGACACACACACAGACACACACACAGACACACACACACACACACACACACACACACACACAGACACACACACGCAGACACACACGCAGACACACACACAGACACACACACGCAGACACACACGCAGACACACACACACACACACACACACACACGCAGACACACACACACAGACACACACGCAGACACACACACAGACACACAGACACACACACACAACCATGAATGAAATCACAAACACACTTCAGTTGAAATTCCTCTCCTCAACGACCACATTTCAAACTACAAAGTTACAGATTTATGGGAGAAACAAGAAAAAAAATACTCCTTCGGCCGTAAAAATAAAAACAAAAAGCTTATATTAAGTGTAATTGTATCAATTAGTTTGGATTAATCATATAATTACATTTGAGAATCCCTCAATTTCCATTTATGAAATGTACATGAAAATCCTTGATATTTCCTATATGAAATTTGAGATGTGTGTGAGAATCCCTGGTACTCTCTACGTGAAACGTGTATGAAATCAATTATTAGTTGAGATGACATAATGTGACCTTCCTTTGCCCAGGAGAGGAGTGTCCAGTTGGAAGAGCGGTCATCCCCTTTCACCTAATTTAGGCGTCCCTGTGGATGTGATGAAATGGTCAATCTAATAAAACGGTCATCCTCTCACCCCGCCCACTCCCCCCATCTGCCATCTCTCAGCGCCAACTACCAGTTCCAGAGATGGGAGTGACATGTCGGTCATCTCACGCCAGGGAACTGCCACGACTTCAACTGGGTGATGGGATCAAACAAACATGTTACCCGTCTTTCTAATCAAGTCTTGATTCTGATAGTGTCCCTAGTGGGAGCGGGGAAGGATGTCGGCACTAGACATAGTTTTTTTTTTTTTTTTTTAAAGAGAACTGAAGATGACCATCCCATGAAGGCTTTACCTAAGCGTTGGTACGTGTATGGATGTGTGAGTGTATTATATATATATATATATATTGGTTAATAAACATGACTGAATGCATGACACGTAGGGCGTAATCATCTTCTTTTTCGAAGTAACGTCTGTATTATATAAGATAAGAAGATAGATATATATAATTATATATGTATTCCTTTTTAATATAATACTAAATTGGTGTAGCTTTACTTATTGATTTAGCTACTCAATAGCGCTTAGTCAAACACTTTTCGCGTATGGTGGACGACCGCATACCCAACCTTGTAAGGCGATCTTTTATGGCGAGTTTAAAAGAGGACGTCGTAACAGAGGTGTCGCCCTGTAAGCTTTATAAAGATGAATTCAGTCGCTCTATTACCCTCACTGGCAATACAGGAAAGTAGGTTGCATCGGATGGCATCTGAAAGAGACAATTAAAGAGCTCTGGCAAAGTCCTTGGGGCACGCAATTTGCTGCCCAAAGAAAGATCATTGAGGACGACAGGCGCGCAAGACGTAAAGAATAGTTAAATAGACCTCCCCCCCCCCCCCTCCGTGGACAACGGCTTTGTCTGCATCAGATGTGAAAAAAAATATGCAGGCCCTAACTGTTTGAGTAGTCATTGGAAACGCGGCAATTATTTTCAACATTGCTATTATTATCGTAAGTAGAACCATGCTTTTGGTTTGTTATTTAGAGTCAGGTTAGGGTTAGATATGAATGAAACTAATTGGTGAGCACTGATTCCAGCTGTAAGTCCATAGAGTGAACACCACCAGACTAATGCACACAATAAGACAAATCATTGTTCCGTGGATATGTATCTATGTGCATGGTTGCCACTTACTACTGGATCTTTGTTGTCGCGGCCTATTGTGTTTATATGGTTTGAGATATATATATATATATCAAACCATATATAATCTAGATCTAGTCTCAATTAAATCATATAATGTTCAGTACACTCTGTCCAATATTATGCCGGAAAAGAAACAAAGGCGTGGTGCCTTAGTAGCTACGATGTGGTATTTGAATTCAAAATGATCAAGTGGACAGTCAGGTCTTTTGCATTGCTCTACCACAGCGTTATCAATGCATAGGTGACTAGTGATGATGCCACATATTATGGTTATATATTCTGTTGTCGATAACGACGCTGTTGCAAGGAATTATGTTTTCTTTAACGCATCATCTTTATTGTCATCATCTTTATTGTCATCCTTTTTATCTTCATTTTCTGGTGCATTTCCATTTTCTGGATAGCTGCCTTATTACTGTTTGCTGTAGTGTTAAACTTGCCCCATGATTACACTACATAACTTTCACTTTGTGTTTTCTTGTTTGGGGACCACTCCATTGACTAAAACATATCGTACGTTTAAAATCTCGACTTTCATTATATGAAGACGCTAGTTGGTCACAACATTTTTTTTTTTAATTTTGTTTCCGCAGTGACCTAACTTTCTAGAATTTGTTATGTTTACGTCGTCAGCTGTTTCGCGGAATGTAATTCATCACTTGCTTAATAACATTTTTGATGTTTTAATGTTTACAAATGTACAATCCATTTAATGGATAGATTTAACGTTATTCCAATTTTAGAACAAGCTTTATATATATATGTCAATGCCAATGTAGAGCCCATTTCTCCATCAGTTGTTTTTTTTAACTTTCTCTAGTACCACAGAGCATGAGGAGTGACAGCTATATCAATCAATCATTGCGGCTTCATCCACAACAGGGGCATGTTTAAACAACAGCTTAGCTCATCGGCGTCGCTTGACTTGCAAACAAGAGTACACCCACCTCTACGCGAGTGCTTTCACCTACAGATCTACCCATGTTAGATTATTTTCTAAGCCCACGGCGCGATGTTTGTTTTGATCAACCGCTGACTGGGCGAAGAACATCTTGCAGAAGTCGATGTCCTGGTCAGGGGCGGAATGTCATTCGCTGCGCACTCCGTTCAAACAGTTCACTTTCTACGTTAAGGGGTAAAGGAAAGGAAAGTTCCCCCCCTTTCAGACCTGGTGATCTATGGGGCAGATGATGTTAAGGTTATCGGTTTCTTTGACCAATGATTAACAAGTGGCCAGCACAGCAACCTACCTCCTTTACTTTCCCGAAATTAAGTCAGGTACCCATTAGAGTTGGGTGGACTTAGGGGCGCCCTAAAAATCTGGAAATGTAAAATCCCAGTCTTCACCGATATTCGAACCCAAGACCACTCAGCCATCGCGACGTTAAGGAGTATATCGGTTTATTTAGTGATTATGCATTGGACATGTTGGTGATGAATGTACTGATTAACCAATATGGTTAGTTCAGAACAATGACTGTATCGAGCAATTAGTCCATAATCATTTAGATTGTTCTTTCATATATATCCGCCGGAGTTCATGAATTGTGAATTCATCATCACAAATAGAGGAGCTTATGCACATTGCAAGAACGAGATCAGTTTGTAATGTTCATCATAAGGTACAAAGACCTCAGACTTCTGAACACACCAAGTCCGATATTGTTCATAGTTCATGACAATTAGGTCGTCAACGTTCATTGTTGCAGATGCATTGGAGTCGTCACGGAGAACACATGTGCTCACATCCAAGACGAACAGGAACGAAACAATAAGATGTAAAGTTCTTATTTTTTTTTATATAACTGCGGTGAGCTATATGCCACTACTGGCTTGATAGTGAAGAAAATATAAAACTATTTAATAAATTTTAAAAAAAGGTTTCACACATTTTACATTTTTTTAAAATTGGACACTCGTGGAAAACTCTGGTTTGACCGTTCTGATTTACCAAAATATAATAATCTTTAAAGTTAAATTTGATCTGGGGGTCTAGACAAATTTACATCTTAACACACACACGTCAGCGAGTAACCGCATGCAGGGCCGGTCCTACAGATTGCGGGGCCCTATGCCCTATGCGAAACGTTTTGCGCGGGGCCCATTCTGGGTTGTGATAAGGATAATAAGTGATAATTAATATTTTGTATTAGAAAATAAATTCATCTTTGTACTTTATTCATACTTAACTAAGTACAAAGTCACAATCAAATTCAGATATATATTTGTATGCCAATGACTCTTAAAGTAAAATTAGAATGTAAACTTCTTGCTATGGTTTAAATTCACCTTATTATTACATTTGTATTAAATGAAAGCTGACAATGCCGTTTTTTACCTCGCGAGTAAGATTGGCGCTTTCCACATTGAATGACAATTTTGTCTGTTTTTAAGGAGATTTGCATCAGTTTTCAAAAGATTCTAATAATTTCAGGTGAGTTTCGTGACTTTTTCGTATATTTTACAATTTCAGGAGAATTCCAGGAAGCCTTTAATAGTAAGTTATAATGGTTTAATTTTCAAATTTACACCTAGAATTCGCGCGGGGCCTATGAAAGTGCGGAGCCCACTGCGGCCACATAGGTTGCTGTGGCCTAAGACCGGCCCTGGCCGCATGTATTTTTAAAAGAGTTGAACAAACAAATAGATGTTCAGGTACATTTTGAGCACAGTCTTTGTAGGCATCTGTCTTAGACTAAGACTACTGTCTGTCTTTGTTTCTCACTACTGTCTGTCTTTGTTTCTCACTACTGTCTGTCTCTGTTTCTCACTACTGTCTGTCTCTGTTTCTCACTACTGTCTGTCTCTGTTTCTCACTACGGTCTGTCTCTGTTTCTCACTACTGTCTGCCTCTGTTTCTCACTACTGTGTCTCTGTTTCTCACTACTGTCTGTCTCTGTTTCTCACTACTGTCTGTCTCTGTTTCTCACTACTGTCTGTCTCTGTTTCTCAGTACTGTCTGTCTCTGTTTCTCACTACTGTGTCTCTGTTTCTCACTACTGTCTGTCTCTGTTTCTCACTACTGTCTGTCTCTGTTTCTCACTACTGTCTGTCTTTGTTTCTCGCTACTGTCTGTCTCTGTTTTTCACTACTGTCTGTCTCTGCTTCTCAGTACAGTCTGTCTATGTTTCTCACTACTGTCTGTCTCTGTTTCTCACTACTGTCTGTCTCTGTTTCTCACTACTGTCTGTCTCTGTTTCTCACTACTGTCTGTCTTTGTTTTTCACTACTGTCTGTCTCTGTTTCTCACTACTGTCTGTCTCTGTTTCTCAATACTGTCTGTCTCTGTTTCTCACTACTGTCTGTTTCTGTTTCTCAGTACTGTCTGTCTCTCTCACTACTGTCTGTCTCTGTTTCTCAGTACAGTCTGTCTCTGTTTCTCAGTTCTGTCTGTCTCTGTTTCTCAGTACTGTCTGTCTCTTTTTCTCAGTACTATCTGTCTCTGTTTCTCACTACTGTCTGTCTCTGTCTCAGTCTGGAGCTATAGACCTTTCTATAGCATATCTTTAGATCCAGTATTCTAGTCTTTGATTGCTGCATTAGAATGTTTGTAAGCCTGGATCTTTATCTCCAAACTACAATCTTCTATAACAGATTTTTAGATACAGTATTCTAGTCTAGACCCGGGGTCGGCAACCTGCGGCTCGCGAGCCACATGCGGCTCTTTTGGATGTTAAGTACGATAAATGGTTACACAATTTTACTTATAGTGGACAGTGAAATTAAATGAGCTGAATCTAAATCGAAAAGCCAGCCTATGTTTTGGTAGAAGAATTGTTTTGTTTTGAAGAAAAAATTCTTTTCGCAGAAGATAGAGAACGCAATTACTTCATTTTCAATAAGTAAAGCAATATTGCGATCAAACCAGTGCAACTGTTGACACGAGTTAATTCAGCACAGTTATAAAGAAAGAAGCCAACTAACAAATGAAAATAAGATTCATGTTTGATACTAAAAACAACAAGTTATGAGACAAATGTAGCCAAACTTTCTAAAACCATGCAAATCCATTGTTTCCTCTGAATTTGTTTGCACAATTGTTTGTTATTGAAGCAAAAGTTTGTGTTTTATGTAAATGTTGAATTGTTTAAATTTGATGCTTAAATAATAAGTAATTATCTAATAAAACCATATATATATATATATATATCATGGGCTAAGGCAGGATTTTTTTTCGGGGGGGGGGGGGGTTGGGGGAGGGATTTTTTCTCCCCCCTCCCTCCCCCCCCCCCGCGAAATTTTTTTTTTATGTATTTATGTGTGTGTGTGTACATAATCTTTATTACATTCTGACTCTTCATTCTTTCGGAAGACGTTTATTGTGCCCTAGAATAGGTTCGTCCTGGAGATAGTGCAAAAATTGTAGATTCCCCCCCATGCCCCAGCGCTGGGCAGAGCCCAGCCGCCAAGCACTATTTCTGGTATTGAAAGCCTACAAAATACATATTCTGAGGTATCTACAGTGCATTTTCCTGCTATTAAAAAGTTTTATTTCAAAAACCTAATGTGCTATTCTTACTGACTTCGACCCTCTCACGCCGTTCCTCGCATTTGCCGTCAAGCAAAAATCTGTCACTGGTAATGTCTGAAGCCTCTTCCCACCTGCTCTGAACACCTCCATGAATGTGTAGCGCCAAGTTGTACTAGGATGTCATCGCAACTCTTCTTATGCGTAATTCATTTTGTCGGAGAACATGTCCCGCAAACCTCATGCGACGCTCTGTCACAATCTTACTAAGGGGTCGACTCCCAGTTCGGCAAAGGAATTCTTTGATTTACACCCGATCTCTATTTCTGACTTCTAAAATCTGTCTTAGCCATTTAGTGTTTTTCAATTTCGGCAGATGACTATTCACTGCACTTTATTAATGAAGCCCCGCCAATGCTAAAAATGTGTAACCTCTCTTGAATACGCTCTTAGAAGTAAGTGACTGTAGTTTGCTTTAGATTTTATACCGAAAAGTGACGCTTTATCTTCAAAATCATCTGTTGGGGGTTTTAAACTAAAAAATCTCTGCAGTTTTTTATTAGTTTTTTTTATTCAAAACCCCAATTTAGCTACGGTTATAGAATTTAGTAACTTTAGTTTGCTTTAGAATAATATTGAAGATAGAGGTTTTCCACATCAAAACGCTCTGTAGGGGAATTTTAAACTCAAAACCATCTGGAGGGGTTGTAAACTTTTTAAAAAGCCATCTGTAGGAGAGGGGTTTAAACTCAAATTTTAGTGTGTAATTTGCTTTTTTTTTATATTGAAGTATATTTTTTTAGCATCAAACCCCTCTAAAAGGGGTTTAAACTCAAAACCCCTTTTGGCAACGCTCATAGCATTTTGAGTGCTTAATTTCCTTTTTTTCTCACACTGAAGATGTATTTTTTAGCTTCAAACCCCGCTGGCGGGGGGTTAAGTCAAAACCCCTTTGGCTAAGCTCACAGATTTTAGAGTGAGTAATTTCCTTTTTTTTTTATATTAAAGAGGTATTTGTAGCTTCAAACCCTACTGAAGAAAAAAAAAGGGGGGGGTAAACTCAAAATCCCTTTGGCTACGATCATAGAATTTTGAGTGTGTAAGTTGCTTTTTTTATATTGAAGGGGTTTATCGTAAATTTTGGAAGGTTTTAAAATCAAAATCTTCCTAAACTGTGCTCTTGGAATTTGGGGATTGTCGTTTGTAACAAAGCAAACACAAATATGTGTTTCATAGTAAGTAGTGTACCACAGATACACAGTTACAAACGTGGCTACACAGAAGCAATCATAAAATACAAGCATAGAGTGCAGTACAGTGTGGCTTGTATTGTGCCCTGATGAGAGTCATAGTCTAAAGAGAATATTCTGGTACGAAGAATAGGTTTTGAAAACTTGAATAAGTTTTGTTAGAAGCTCTACCTCAAGGCACGAGTCGCTCCTATTGTTTTACCAGTAGCCTACAAAATCAGCCGCGTACAAAATCACTTTATTCATTAGACCTTGTCATAGTCAAAAAAAAAAAAGTATCATTCTTGAAAGACAATATTTGCCCACACACTATTAGCTATAACGCTATGGGGACAGAGATATTGTGTGTGTGTGTGTTGTGGGGGGTGGGGGTCGATGTTTACAACAACAATTATCGCTATCTAAATAGCACCAGAAATAGTTCCCGTTATTTTGCAGCGTTCTGTGGTCCCAGGAAGTCTGTATTGTGGCAAGCTTTATTTGTTTATTTTTATCGCTGACACAGATGGACAAAAAAAAAGAAGAAAATCTACAGTTTTGGTATCTCTTGGATAAACTGACATTCACCCACGAAAACAAAGTCGCGAAAATAGCACTTCCTTGAAGAACTAAGAGAGAGAAAAAAGTGTTTTGTAAACTCTTACCAACTGAGTTTCAAGACGTCAAGCTTAAATCTTTCAGTTTTAATCACTTCAGGTCTAGGGCATGCCTGCCAACTCTGAAGATCACATTCGCTTTAAATACGCCTCGTTTTTAGAACCAATGACGTCGAGTGGCGTCCAGTTGAAGGCATACCTTCAACAAAACCATGTTGAAATTAATCTTCTTTGCCGAGCAGAAAATAAAGGGCACATTTGCTGATGTGCTCCACAGACCAACAATTCACTTTTACTATTATCTAAAAGATAATAAAGCACCAGCTCGTCGATTAATATGTCGTAGACTTTCGATATTGTTTATGTAAAACGTAATGTCATGGACGGAACGTCGCGGGCGGAATGTTGTGCGGGGAATGTCATGGACGGAATGTCGTGGACGGAATGTCGCGGGCGGAATGTCGTGGATGGAATGTCGTAGATGGAATGTCGCAGATGAAATGTCACAGGCGAAATGTTGACGTGGATGTAATGTCGTGTACGGGAGTTCCTGTAATGACTAAGACATTGAAGTTTTATTCTGACTGAGCTCAATTCAATAAACTATTATGCATGCTAAAAAATAGTCACACAATCGGCCTAAAAACTGTTTTATTCCATTGTGAGTGATTCGTGCCAGTGGTCAAGAAAGAACTTGAAACCTTCTTGTTCTTTTGTTCATTTATTTTCAATTTCAACTAACCAATTAATTTGATCAACAAACTCAATGTTGTTCCGAACTTTCTATTAGCTTCCACCTGCAGCTTCACACAATGGAAGTTCTAGTCAAACCCCCCCCCCAAGGCCAGTGCAGCTCAGTACATTCATGATGCATCTGTAAATGTATCCATGTGAACACTTTACACAGCTCCGACACTGGCCCCGAGCTCGCGAGAGTCAAACTAAAGAATTCTCTTCATGCTTCACACCCGTCTGCCATCATTGACGAAAAACACATTTAAATACACGGGAAACGTCTTCGGAAATTGAAACACATATCTGACATATCTCGTTCCTGGCGCGAGAGGGCGAGAAGTGACCGAGGGTCGCGATGACCTTTACGCAGGTATGAGAAATGCATGCGGATGTTTGAAGAGCTTCAACCCGTTACATGGTACCCTCCAGACATATTGTATCTCTTCATTGTCTGTTTCTTATAAGTGTTGTAACTTCGAAAGTAAAACTGTTACTTTTAAATGAAGTCGTCTTGATTTGGGGAATAAAATATTATGGGTAGATAAATGTCTGTTAACACCGTTAGGCACAAGTCTCCGGTAGCGTTCTCTTAAATAAGGTACAGCAGTAGAGGGTGCGAATCGCTGCTGCTGGAAAGAAATATGAGCTATCCATCAACTCCTTACGCCACCTGGCGGTGGTCAGTGTACAAACACGGGCACGATATCCCACCGCTATCTCAGATAGTAATTAGTACATCGAGGTGTGAATTAGTAGACGGGGGGGCGATATGTGTCGGCAGTCCATCAACGCCTAGATGAATGTTTCGTCTGTGGTCTTAATGACTGCCCACTTCGTAGCTGTGTGTGTGTTTGTGTGTGGTGGAGACAAGGGAAGTAAATCTCGTCCTGTTAGAGTTATCTGAATTGGGGGGAATTAAAGAGTTGGCACACTTCTTCCATCTCTATCAATCACGGGCATGTGCTCCAGAAGTGAGACGTCTGCTCCTGTAAGCTTCACCAGACATTAACGACCACAAAAGGTGGAGCCAGTTGGCGAGGGTGAAAAGTGTACGGCCCGCGGTCCAATCTATTGTGTAAAACAAAAAAGCTCCATATAACATCGGCTTTCAACACACGATAGTTAGTTGATTTTACTTGGCATCGAGTTTTCCTTTTTTTCTCTACGGAGGATCCTGTTTTAGAATGAACTGTGTGGCTGAGTAGTATAGACCGTTTGGATAGCTATCGTAGTGGATCGAGTTCGAATCCCAGCTTGAGCTGAGTTGTTTGCTGAGCGCCTAAAGGCAGCACGGAAACGTTCTCCTAAATACCCCCCTCCCTTCAGAGGTCCTCAAAAGAGATAAGAAAAGAGAGCATTGAGAATGCTATAGCGTGAAAGTTGCGCTTTATAAAATAATTTATAGAAATCCTTGATTGTAGTCTAGAAACAATTGCTAACTTTGATTCATAACATAAGGTCATAAAGTGAGCTACCAGCACATATAGAGCTAGAAGAAAATGAGAAGGCTGACACACTTACCAAGATTTGGAGAACAAACTCACAATAAAACATTGCACTCTATCCAGAAGAAATGAAGAAACTAATAGTAAATTTAAAAAAAAATGAAAAATGGACGAGCTCTCATCCAAATCACAAGAAAGATTATGCCTATTATAAGCTATCCCGACAAGACCAACGTCTAATCTTTCGACTCCGGACCGGACACAACAAAATGAGACAACGCATGTACCGGAAGCTCAAAATTGGAACCAGTGAAATCTGCCCATGTGAAGTGTCACCAGAGAATGCTGACCATGTCCTCCAAAACTGCTCCCTTTACCAAGAGGCTCGTACAAGACACTGGCCCCAAAACACCCATATAGAAAGATAATTATATGTAGAGCTCCCTGATTTGGAAACCACTGCGCAGTTCATCTCATGTATTGGTCTAGTCATCTGAACACTCCAACATAACAATGAGAACGAAGGAGAAGAAGGAAACCACTGCCCAGTTCATCTCATGTATTGGCCTAGTCATCTGAACACTCCAACATAACAATGAGAACGAAGGAGAAGAAGAAGGAAACCACTGCGCAGTTCATCTCATGTATTGGTCTAGTCATCTGAACACTCCAACATAACAATGAGAACGAAGGAGAAGAAGGAAACCACTGCCCAGTTCATCTCATGTATTGGCCTAGTCATCTGAACACTCCAACATAACAATGAGAACGAAGGAGAAGAAGAAGGAAACCACTGCGCAGTTCATCTCATGTATTGGTCTAGTCATCTGAACACTCCAACATAACAATGAGAACGAAGGAGAAGAAGAAGGAAACCACTGCCCAGTTCATCTCATGTATTGGTCTAGTCATCTGAACACTCCAACATAACAATGAGAACGAAGGAGAAGAAGGAAACCACTGCCCAGTTCATCTCATGTATTGGTCTAGTCATCTGAACACTCCAACATAACAATGAGAACGAAGGAGAAGAAGAAGGAAACCTCTGCGCAGTTCATCTCATTTATTGGTCTAGTCATCTGAACACTCCAACATAACAATGAGAACGAAGGAGAAGAAGAAGGAAACCACTGCGCAGTTCATCTCATGTATTGGTCTAGTCATCTGAACACTCCAACATAACAATGAGAACGAAGGAGAAGAAGAAGGAAACCACTGCGCAGTTCATCTCATGTATTGGTCTAGTCATCTGAACACTCCAACATAACAATGAGAACGAAGAAGAAGAAGGAAACCACTGCGGCAGTTCATCTCATGTATTGGTCTAGTCATCTGAACACTCCAACATAACAATGAGAACGAGGGAGAAGAAGAAGATAAAGTGAGCATCATAATAGTTACCTAAATCATAACTGTGGATGAGTCAATGAAATCTAGACAAATGCTGGTGTCATTACATATAAAGTAACACGTGATTTTACAATAATTCCATCACTGACCTTTCACAGAAATTCCGCCCCTTTGAAGTAACGTCTGTATTATATAAGATAAGATAAGAATAAAAAAATATTTTTGGGTCAAGGACGCTAACAGGTATCCTCTGTCTACCACATTGACCTTATTAATCAGATAATATTTGTCTAAATGGAAAGGAGTTGTATTTAAACAAAGTCCCTAGCACGTCACTTCTGCTAACCTACTTCTAGTTTAAACACATTTCTTTTTTTTGCCGAGATCTACGCGCTTAAGTTTACAGCCTGTTACAAATCAACAGCCTCGGCTGTCGTTTAGAAATTCTAGAAGGTACATTTTGTTAACTTGTCTTTTTGAAGAGTGTAAACTGGACCGGAAGACTTTCTTTCATTCTGGTAACGTTTGTTTGGAAGGGAGTTTATCCATGGGAGAATCTGTTGACTAGAGTAATGTCCCTTAGCTGACTATAAATAGATCTACATATTTGATTGGGAATCGTTTCTTAACCCTTTAAACTTGCGGAATTATTTGTAAGCTAATATTCTGTTTACGTTTTTCAATACTGATTGCTCGCCCTTGATTCTTTCGCAATGATTGCTTGCCCTTGATTCTCCAGCATCTTCAATCATGGCATGATGATTTTTAGCCCCCCGCAGTTTCTTTCACCTCCCCCATTTAACCACGCCCTTGGTCAGATCCAAGATTCTGAAATCTAAACTTTTTGACTTGAAGATTCCCCCTCCCCCCCCCCCCCCCGTATACCTGTGGCCGTAGACCGGCTTTGGGCACCTCCTTCCCTAATCCCCGCAAACCGAAGGAAGGAAAAAAAAATAGAGCGCCCTGCAGCCACGCTTGTAAATATTTAGACATAGAGCCGTGTTTTTTAACAGATATCCCGTCATTGGTTCGTGCGTGCGTGCGTGGGAGTGCGGGGAAAGAGGTTTCAAAGAAAGGAGGGCTCGGATGTTGAAGGGTAGAGGGTGGAGGAGATAGAGAAAATGAGTGTTGAGCTAATGTCCATCTCTTCATTGGCTAAGGAATTATTTGAAACCTTTGCATGATAGTGTGTGTCTAGCTGTGTGTATGTGTGTGTGTGAATGTGGTGGGAACTGTGTTTATATGAAGATTAGCCCACCAGGATAGATATATTAATTAAGACCAGATGCATCACCGAGTCCAGGGCCCGGATTCGGCGACTCTGCAAATGGACATACAAATTATATGTCCATGTTTCTACCTACCTCTCCCCTCCTCACCACACACACACACACACACAGTCACACTTTCTTCCAACTCTCATCACACAGACGGAATACTCACCGAGATCATGATTTCTGTAAACTTTGGAAGACAAGAGTGATCGATAAATCTGCAATCCAACAATGAAAACCTGCTGATTCATATTTTCATTTGAAACCAAACCAAAACAAAACAAAACGTCCAGAAATATGCAAAGCTAAAAGAAAGCGGTTGTTTTAGTTTTCATGTGTGGTCGTATGTGGTCCTATTTGGCCGCATGTGGTTGTGAATGGACCTAGGAGTAGCCCTATGTTGTTGCTTGCGTCAATGAGGTGCTTATGCAGTTGATTCCAACATTATTATAGAAGACTACGTCACCAATCCAAGATGGACACTCTAATAGTGCTCTAACTTTTTACTCTAGCTAGACAGACTACAATTTGAATCTCGTCACATGATCAAACTTTTCAAGGTAACCAACAACAACAAAAGTGTTATCAGAGTATTTGTCCAAAGCACTCTGAAAGCTCTTGGATGAGCTAAAATTAGATTGAAAGGCTTAAAAGGGAGATAAGCTTTAAATAAGCTGTAAAGAGAATCCAGATATGTCTGGAAGTATTTTGAGGTCGCAGACTATAATTTTTTGTTTATTGTTGTTCAAACTATCACTGTGGATGAATTATTGATACGGATCAATATTATGTCTTCAGACTTCAAGTATTGTGTGTGATTATTTAATAGGAATAAAGTCAGTCCTATTACAATATTATCACCTTCAGATCCAAACTTTTGCTTATATAATAAGAGTGCTCTTGTGTTCACAGTGGATGTAGTTATCCCATGTCTAGAATTACAAATTTGTATCAGCCACACAATACCAACGTTTATTAATCTAGCGTTTTACATTTTTATATTGTTGGGTAGTAAATATTCTTTAGTTGTTACATACTTCTTAGAAAAAAATTTAAGCATTCAACGCAAGGTATAAAGAAAGAGAGAGAGAGTGAGAGAGAGAGAGTGAGAGAGAGTCTAAGCTAAAAGAACTTCACTCCCATTCTGAAATGAACTGTGTCAAGCTCTCATTAGTGACAGTCATGAGGACAGCGGGTTTTGAACTTTTGGGGACGTCGCTAGGGCCACCGCTACCCAGACATGGAAGAAACACAATGCCAACGTGAGCGACAGATAGCAGGAGAGAGCCAAGTCATTAACCACGCTCCTCGCAGTCAAACTTGAAAAATGGCCTCAAATGAACCTTTTGAAAGATAATGAAGTCATCCCTAAGTACTGTTCCTTTTTAAACACGCACACACACACACACAAACACGCCTATCCGTATTATTATGAAATAGTACACGATCTATAAATAGATCTACGTCACGGCTGTCTAAAGTACAAAAGACTTCAAAACCCTAAAGCCAAATTTTGTAAAAAAAAAAAAAAAACATGTTTGTGAGTAAGGGTCAAAGGTGAACTCAATCTCTATCACACAGTAATTTGAAAACTAAATAAATCGTTTGGCAGCTGAAGATGAATTCTTGTGTTTTTCTTTAACTCAAGTCTGAGTTTTTTAGATTCACCCCCCCCCCCCGTTCCCATTTCGTCTTTATTTTGGTCGCGAAGGTTTGGCCCTATGATTGATTGGAAGCGTTATCTGGTATCTCAATTAGCATTTCCTGTTCAAATCTGTGCCAGGAACACGCCCTTAGACTATAAAGTTATGAGCCATAGCATGCAGGTTTAATGAGTAACACGTGACCAGCATAAAGCGCGCCAAGCCTTTGTTTACCGGAAGTACATTTCCACCATTTTGTTACAACAATGATATATAGCTAACTGTAGCATTTTTTTATTGCTCAAGTAGACTAATAATGTTTTTTAAAGTTCTTTGCAAATTTAAAAGTGGAACATACTATTTTGTGTTTAGACATTACGTTTGAAACATAGTGAATACTTGTATGGTCATGATGTTGAAAATGAACAGGTCACGTCAAACCTTGAGAGGACCATAGGACATTATAAGCGGGCAGACTACAACAAACCAGGGGAGGATCACGTGACATTTAAAGAGGACAGACCACAAAGATGACCACAAGACATTATAAATGGACAGACCGCAGTTGCCCTTGAAATGAACAAAGAGCATTCTAAGTGGACAAACCATCAGGAGAGGATCTCAGTACATGAGTGAACAGAGAACGGTTAACCTGTAAAAGACCACTGGACATTATAAGTGGACAAACCATCAGGAGAGGATCTCAGTACATGAGTGAACAGAGAACGGTTAACCTGTAAAAGACCACTGGACATTCTAAGTGAACAAACCATGGTAAATCAGGAGAGGATCTCAGTACATAAGTGAACAGAGAACGGTTAACCTGTAAAAGACCACTGGACATTATAAGTGGACAGTCTTCTGTATAGCCTGAAGGAGTATAATGTCAATAAAGAAGATTCTACAAATATTACACTTAGAGTCACACCGGCTCTCAGAGGTCTGAGGGATACGGTATAAACCTAGAAATTAGAAGAAAAGAACAAGACCAAAAAAGTAGATCTTTAAAGCACATTTCGTTGCTGTATTGCTGCTTCCTCCTAAGCAAGAGTAGAGACAACAAAACTAACAAGAAAGTACTAATTAACATAGTGAGCTGTGTGGAAATCATTGATGCCTGATTCCGACACACACACACACACGCGCCCACACACCTATTGCATTACCAGTTTCCTGCCCACAGGTCGCAATGTACGTGCAAGGAGAACAGATACAAACATGTGTTTTAAACAAATGCATGTACACACACAAACACTCAAACATACAAAAAAATACACATTCGTTCATTAGCACATAAAGAGAGAGAGAGGGACAGAGAGAAGGAGAGACAGGCAGACAGAGGGACAGATAGAGGGAGACTGTAAGGCGCTTCCGCACTGTGTCTTAGTCTAACGCAGATAAGTCAAACAGAGGTAACACTCAAATAACGAAATCCAATAACACAGGCGAAAGGCCAACACTAGAAGTTAGTCGACGCTGATAGCGAATGTCGAACAAGAAGTTTAATAATTATGAAGGGAACTGTCGAATGTCGTTAAGCTAAATCTCTACTTTAGTCACTAAAGCCGACCGTACTCAAGTCTCAATGTCTGCCAAAAGTCTTTTGTTTACTTCCTAAATCATAATCTTGTTCATTCGTCGCGTCATTGTCTCCAAGTCACAAACTTTTCCTTTTTTTTATTTATTTATTCTCAATTGTGCCATATCAGAGACACAAACAAGTGACAGAGATATAGTTTGGTCACAAAATTTTTACTTACGTTCGCTGTCATCATCTTTGAATATAAAAATAGAAGTTTTAGACATCTAGACTTTAAAAAAGGTTCGCGGGTCCTGGGCGAGTGTCATACCAGGGACACGGATATTTGTACGATTGGCTGACGGTGACAGAGGATTCTCTTAATCGCGGGCCTCCCTAAGACACGGTGAATAGGGCTTGGGCCCTGCTCGCCTACCCTAAGGGCGCTACTGTGGATGGTTTGATGAACGAAGCCTAGCATGGACTGTTTAACCTCCAGCAGATCAGTTGATTGTCATGGTGTTCTTACATCAAGTTTGCTGGAGAGATAAGTTATAGATTGCATTGTTAGACAAGATCATTATAAGGTTTGCCTTCGAGTCCGAAGATTAGTAAGGAATGCAGTATTTCCCGTGGATGCGCAGCCCCAGCTGTGACCTACATATTTTGCCACATCCAGGGCAGGCATAACCATTGTCCGAAGGTGGTCGCCGTCTGCGTTTGTCCTCTGCACCGGATTTTCTTTTGGTCACAAATGTGTATCCCGCGGCCTTCGTGAGTGACCTCCAGCTGTCTCGTACTGAGGCCGCATGCAACCAGGTGCTCACTTCTATGTCAGCCAAGGAAAGTTGACGCCTAAGCTGGTCTCTGAAGCGTTTCCGTGGGGCGCCTCTGTTTATGTTGACCTTTTAGCTCACCAAAAAGGACTGCCTTTGGCATACGTGCACTGCGTAACTGTCGGACCATAGGAAGTCCCTCTATACTGTCCATACCGGCGTTCGCAAGGACATCGCTGTTTGTAGTGCGGTCTTGCCACCGTATGCCCATGATGGAGCGCATGCATCTTTGGTGGAAGTGCTCAAGAACTTTGTTGTTTTCTGTATAGTGTCCATGTCTCAAAGCCATATAGATGGGTAGACATTGATTTTCGTAGGCAGAGCAAATTCTTTAATGTCACTTTAAATGCAAGTAATTTATAAATGCACCTTTTAACGAATGTTTTATAATGACCAGAAAGACTAACAGGTTGTTGAATCATTACAACACATGTAAAAAATCTACAACTTAGGATTGGTATTGAATTAATGTGTATGTTAGTATTTGTTTTAGATAACTAAATAAAAAGATGTACAAGAAAGTTACTTAAACGAGGTTAATTGCAAAGCATGTATACGCATTTATTTGTTTGTCTGTATGTCTTTATGTCTGTCTGGTAAAACGTTTGTATGTTATTTCTCACACTCATTCCCGGATCAAGTTGAAACTTTGCACAGTTGAATGAATCAATAAAAGAATATTAACCAATCAGCAAATTAATTATTGTAATTTTTTAAAAATATTAAACAAGGGAAAAAAACTTTTACATTATTGAGATGTATAGTCTTAAGAACAGAGTTCTTTTCCTTAGACAAGCTTATGTCTTTGTAAAGGATTTTTATATTTGGCTTGTTTTATTTGTTCCCTAGTTATGTGCATTGTATCCGGCATTGCGGTGTCTTGTTTCGTTTGGTTCTATTATAAAAGTACTAGTCGACCGGCGGCGTAGCATACGCCGCTATTTTGCGGGGCCGGCCTTGGGTGACCGCAGTGGGCTCCGCACTTATGCGACCGCAGTGGGCCCCGCACTTTCATAGGACCCGCGCTAAATCTATGTGTATAAATTATTAAATTAAACTATTATATAACTTATAACAGATTTCCCGCGGCCTCCTGTCGATTTACCTCCTGGAAATCTCCTGAAATTCTCGCGCCTCAAACTAATGAAGAATTAGTTCAACAATTCTCGTAGATAGATTGAAACAATTCATAATACTTGCTATTGAGCGTGATCTATGTAGGAAATAAAATGTTCATGATACACTGTATGACTTCGCTACACGCTAGGCTCGTAAAGTTCGTGGGATAACTCTATCCGCAGAAATAAGAGAGTGATCTTTCCTGTACTTCTTCTCGTCCAAACTCTTGAGCGAAGAAGAAAATTATATGGATAGAATACTACTTTTTGAAATAGTTAAAATCAATCTCAAGATCATCGACCAAAATCTAGTAAGCCTTCTTGTTATAGGGCTACTTTGCATACCCAAAGATTAACACAGACATCTACGGAACATTCATGCGAAGTTTTATTAACATTGGTCATGCGATCATGCGAAGTTTAATCAACATTGGTCATGCGATCATGCGAAGTTTAATCAACATTGGTCAAACAATTTTGATTTCTATTAAATGTGCAAATATAGAGATACGGGAATTTTTTAAAAAAGAGTGTTATTTAATGAGGAATGTGCCTAGTTTTGATTGTGAAGCTACGGATAAAAATAAAAAGGAAAGATGGCACTCCTTTCAGCCCTGACTATGTATAGGGGGGTGATGATTTGTTTATTTGTTACTAAGGCCGACGGTAAACGAGGATGTCATGTGGCCAGTAGAACGACCAAACGCCTTTACTGTACCCATGTATGCCAAGCACTCATGGCGTCCTAATAATCCTGAATTCAAAACGCCAGCCCTTATTGGTAGTAGAACTCGAGACCCTCGCTTCGGAAGCCAATAGTTCTACCACCCAGCTACCATGACATGTTGAAAGAAAGATCTACTTGTATTTAATTATACACTTTTATGCCCTAGCAATGTTCAACTAAATTTTTCTTTTACAAATGTATTTTTGATGTAGACTTACAAGTTGAGCCTATGTGAAGAAATCTGGCAATGCCAGTGCAACATCCGGTTTAATGGTTGCCATGTTTGCTGTATGACGTTTAAGTGAAAGTTTAGGTGAACATTTTTTTTTTACATCCGGGTCTGTGCAATGCAGATGTTATTTTTAGAAGTGTATCCCTCTGTCTGTTTATGTCGATGTGTCTGTTTTCAGGGCCGGCTCTAGTTTGTACAAGAATAAGGCGTATACGTTGATCAGGAGGCTTTCATCATGTCATGTCAACTAAATGTACGTCAATTGAAAATAATACAATTTGACACTTGACGTATATAATGGCAAGTCGGAAATTGAACTGGTTAATGTGTATGCTGGTAACTTTGTGGTTGTGGTATAGCGCTACGCGAGCTGTCAGCTGTCACCGACAAATCGTTCACGACTTTTAGTTCACGTGACTATTCGTTCACCAGACAACTTGTTCACCGACAACTTGTTCACCGACAGTTGGTTCACGACAAATCGTTCACGCGACAAATCGTTCACTAACAATTCGTTCACAGACAAATTGGTCACAGACAAATCGTTCACTGGATCTTTTCAACAACAAAAACTTGCTAGAGATCGGGCCTGAACCGAAATTCTTTGTTAATTTTTTTGTTTCTTTGTTGTTAATATTTTGTTAACGAGGAAAGTACCTTATGTGATAAAAAATTATACTTAAAAGAAAAAAGAGATCTTACAAGCAAGCTGAAACATTTAAATGGGCCCTCACTTTACTATAGGTAACATTTTTACTTTCAACATGTAGGCCTTCTTTTACACTCATGTCCATCATGTAGTCTTGTTCGACCAACTCATATTTGCTTATCTTCTTAATAGCGGTCCAGATGTTTTATTAACATACCCATTTTATTGACATCTTATTAACAAAAACAAATCTCATCTTATATAATACAGACGTTTCTTCAAAAAAGATGATGATTACGTCCTGCGCGTCATGCATTCTGTCAAGTCACTGGTTTTCCTGGCTAGCTCAGACACACTCGTATTTTTTCCACAATCCTTTCTGTGTTTTTACGAGAGATAATTTAGATTTTTAACAATGGTACTAGATTTGGTACAATATATGGTTTCACTGTTCAACTCTGAACGTCACATACTAGATACAGATCTAAGGTTAATACTTATCAATTAGGATATCTAAAAAAAAAACAAATAATAACATATACAACACTATGAAATATTTTGGTTCCATATCAAACAATTATAATTTATCGCAATACAAGAAAATAAAATTGTTTCAATAAATTTGTTATTGAAGTCCAAGCAATCAAATTAGTCTACCAATGGGTGGTCACATATAGAAACAAGTTAACTAAACTAAAATAAAATAAAATTTCTTTTAAACTTGATGGAAAGTACTATACTAATGTCTATTTGATATAGATATTTTCACTGTTAAGAGATTGAACATGTGTAGAGGCAATGTCCAATAAAGTTTTATTAGAACTAGGTGTTAACTAGAGTATCCAGATGAATGGGTAGTTTCCAGGTAGATGACAAAAAAGAGGGGGGTGTAAAGGTATATTAAAGGTGAAAGTAAAAATGTTACCCATTGTACAGTGATGGCCCGTTTACATTTTTCAGCTACAGCTTGTAAGATCTCTTTTTTTATTTTTTTTTAAATTTTAAGTATAATTTTTATCACCTACTGTCCTCATTAACAAAATATTAACATCAACAACAACAACGAAATGAAATCAACTCGTGTGTGACCTGATCTCTAGACATTTTTTTGTTTTTGGAAATAATAGCTACAGAAGTTTTAATGTAAATAAATTTAACACGCGACAAGAATATATAATATTAACAATATGTTACTATTCAGTGAACGATTTGTCTGTGAACAATTTGTCCGTGTCGTGAACGAATAGTCGCGTGAACGATTTGTCGTGAACCAACTGTCGGTGAACAAGTTGTCGGTGAACAAGTTGTCTGTGAGCGAATAGTCACGAGAACGAATTGTCGGGTGAACAAAATGTCTGGTGAACGAATAGTCGTGTGAACGAAAAGTCGTGAACGATTTGTCGGTGAACGAAATGTCAGTGAACGAATTGTCGTGGAACCCCCTTGAATGGTGGGGCCTTGGTTGGTAAGTTTAGTTTGAATCCACCCTAGAGCTCGTCCTGCTATCTTTTCTTATTTACATTGCCTCATTAATATATTGAACACAAGCTGGTACTATTCTTACGTATTAAAACTTTTATTAGACATCGTTTCTGTTCTTTAAAATCTCAACTTTTATCATTTGAGTAAAAAAAATTCGAAATTTCTAAATGTGTTTATTTTGTTAACGTATATAAAAATAGTTGAGATAATTTGGTAATATTCTGAAGGCCATACCCTAAAAATTTTGTAGATATCTTATGTGTGTGTGTGTGTGTGTGTGTGTGTGGTGGTGGTGGTCTAGACGTAGAGGAAAAAAGATGTATCGAGCTGATCGTTGACATATGTTCTCAAGTTTTCAAAAACAGATGTCAGATGTCAGATGCTCAACCTGTCAAAAAAATTAAAAAGAAAGAGAATTTACCAAAAAAATAGTTCAGAAAGATTGTTAAAACGTTTCGTTGCTTTTTTTAAATTCGATTTGTACACTCTTTCAGAAACGGCAGGATTTGAACTTTGGATAACCGTGACAATCCATCGCTCATTTCATACGACCATTTTTAATGACAACTATAGGACTATATAGTTTAAACAATGCGGCATACATATTAGTTATGCAAGTAAGAAAAAAAAAAAAAGAAAACAAACTTCATAAGCTCACAAATAAAAAACAAAGCTTTGGTTCAATTAAATATGGTCTTCTGCTAAACAGGAAGTAGTTGCTTTCCATATTCGCCCATTGTCGCTGTTCTTTGAAGACCGGGAACCGGAAGTCAGATTATGTTCTGTGATGGTTAACGTCTGCGCCCTTGTTGTTTTTTTTAATGAAAGACGAAAAAACTTAATGAGCTTCACAAAATGATTAGATCATGCTTCAGTATTCACTCCCATCCTAGAGGAGTTTCTAAAAAAATATGATCTACACCTTATCAATTGGCATGTCTATTTAGAAAGAAACACAACTGATAAAATACGTTATCAGATGTGTTTTTACTTCCTGCCTATGTTTGCTGGATGCCAAATAAAAAAATAAATAATACATTAATAAAAAGAATAATAAACTTTTAAAGATTGACGGCCAGCAGACGACCCAGTTAATCTTTAATTAACTGATGGGAATAATAATTTTTTTAAAATTTGTTTCGATAACTGTCAAGTAAGAAAAAAGTTTTGACTCTTCTTCTGTCATTACTGTACTCGACGTCAGGAAATTATCATAACTTGTAGGGTCGAAAATAAAATATGGGAATGAGGTCAAGGACAAACATTTGGAGCGTGGATTCTAAAATGTGTAATGAGAAAAAGACATTAGGTCTTCACAATTGGCTTATTTTTTTTGTACTTTTTTACACAAAAATAATTAAAATATCTGTACATATGAAGTCGCCCGCCTAAAACTTAGGTCATCTTATATTAGATCCTAAAAATAAATGGATAACATACTGGTTGTGTGGTGTCCGCTCTGGACTGCCGTATCGTTGTTCCTAGGATGTCATTGTAACGGTTTCGTTTTTGTGCTACTTTTGTGACGATGTTATATTTAAGATTGCGTAGACAGTACAGTGTTATTTCCCTTTGTGTATATTCATTGGTTCAAACATAACAGAATTAGACCCCAAAAATATATTAAATAGTTATAATGGAGTAAAATAGACTTTCATAGTCACTCAGAGAATTTGTAGCATTTTTTAGTTTTACCTCTAGATCTACTCGTGATGGAATAGCGCTTCAAATGCTAAAGACTTCATTCAGATATGCCTCATTATCGAAACCAATGAGTTGGTAAACATGCACATCTATACCCATTCTAGAAACAAAATAATAATTACAAATGAAGATACACAATACAGTATGTTATGGTATATTATCGACATGGGCGTAGCCAGTATATATTGTCTTTGGAGTGGGGATGTTTAAGGGGGGAGACTTTTTTTCTTACACTTTTTTTTATCAATAGATTTATTATTGTGCTTGAGATTGTATCAAAGGGGAACATCTCCAGTTTTATCATTGTTATTGAGACTGTATCAAACGGGAACATTTCCAGATTTATCATTGTGCTTGAGATTGTATAAAGCGGGATTATCTCCAGATTTTTCATAGTTATTGAGACTGTATAAAGCGGGAACATCTCCAGATTTATCATTGTTATTGAGACTGTATAAAGCGGGAACAACTCCAGATTTATCATTGTTATTGAGACTGTATAAAGCGGGAACAACTCCAGATTTACCGTGCCAATTCAAAGGATCGGAAAATGGCGGAAAAACTTGCTCTAATGAAAAGTACTTTATAAGCGGAGAAAACCAGACGTACAATGACGTCACTCGTTTAGTCCGGGGGGGGGGGGAGGTTGGGAGAAGTCGAGGGAGTGGAAAGAGCGATTCTCAATTGTTTTTTATTATTATTATTACAGTAGGAGGGTAGGGAAGAGGCGAATGTCTGAAGTGTGAGGCGGGGGATTGAGTTATTAATTTCCTGTATCGATGTCAAGAACTATAACAATAACTTCCCAGCAAGGGGCCTATCTCATTATCAAGGTGGTGAAGATTGGTTCGCACTGACCCCAAACTGTTGGACCCGAGGGTTCAAACTACCGGCTCAGCTGTTTCTACTTTTACTGACGGGTGAGAGAACAGACTGGTAGTCAGAGAGAACAGACTGGTAGTCAGAGATAACAGACTGGTAGTCAGAGAGAACAGACTGGTAGTCAGAGAGAACAGAATGTTAGTCAGAGAGAACAGACTGGTAGTCAGAGAGAACAGACTGGTAGTCAGAGAGAACTGACTGGTAGTCAGAGAGAACAGACTGGTAGTCAGAGAGAACAGACTGGTAGTCAGAGAGAACAGCCTGTTAGTCAGAGAGAACAGACTGGTAGTCAGAGAGAACAGACTGGTAGTCAGAGAGAACAGACTGGTAGTCAGAGAGAACAGACTGGTAGTCAGAGAGAACAGCCTGTTAGTCAGAGAGGACAGACTGGTAGTCAGAGAGAACAGACTGGTAGTCAGAGAGAACTGACTGGTAGTCAGTGAGAACAGACTGGTAGTCAGAGAGAACAGACTGGTAGTCAGAGAGAACAGACTGGTAGTCAGAGAGAACAGACTGGTAGTCAGAGAGAACAGACTGGTAGTCAGAGAGAACAGACTGGTAGTCAGAGATAACAGACTGGTAGTCAGAGAGAACAGACTGGTAGTCAGAGAGAAAAGACTGGTAGTCAGTGAGAACAGCCTGTTAGTCAGAGAGGACAGACTGGTAGTCAGAGAGAACAGACTGGTAGTCAGCGAGAACTGACTGGTAGTCAGTGAGAACAGACTGGTAGTCAGAGAGAACAGACTGGTAGTCAGAGAGAACAGACTGGTAGTCAGAGAGAACAGACTGGTAGTCAGAGAGAACAGACTGGTAGTCAGAGAGGACAGACTGGTAGTCAGAGAGTACAGACTGGTAGTCAGAGAGAACAGACTGGTAGTCAGAGAGAACAGACTGGTAGTCAGGGAGAACACTGGTAGTCAGAGAGTACAGACTAGTAGTCAGAGAGAACAGACTGGTAGTCAGAGAGAACAGACTAGTAGTCAGAGAGAACAGACTGGTAGTCAGAGAGAACAGACTAGTAGTCAGAGAGAACAGACTGAGACAACTTAAGATATAGTAATAGCTTTTAAAAAATAATTTTAAAAATATTTGATTCAATTCTGGTATCAAACCCGTGACACCTTCAGCTTCTTGAAAATACGATGTTTCTGATTCGCCAGCGGGCAAGACATCTTCATGCGATTATTTATCGGTATGTTCATTTAGGTGTAACATTAGGCCAATATGTTTGGTTTAGAGCTCTTAAAGGGAAACTCCGATGGTTTTGACAATTTTTGATATAATATGTGTTTTGATTTACAGATAATGAATATATTATTTGCAATAATAACTTAGTAATTGATATTTTTCTGACGTAATTTTCCTGCGCATCCAAAACGGTCATATCTCTCCGGGTTTCTATGTGACGTTACTCATGCCTATTAATTTAATCTATTGACTTACTGTATAACGGAAAACCATACAGTATCGTTTACATTCTCGTAAAAGAAATATATCTTTGTCTAAGCAGTTAGATCTAGATCTTGTAATCAAAGAAAAAAATGCGGGTTAAATTAGATTTACATGCTTGGCTAACCACGGCAGTGTGTATCTTCTCGCCTGACCACTCAACACACAACAAACACTATCGCTTGGTTGTCTTGTCATGACTGACTACACGTAGTCTAGACTAGCCTTACACTGACCAGTCAGACCTGCGATCTATTTACTTCTTGGGACAGGGAGGGGCTTAGATGAAAATTTTACTTTTTGTCTCGAGTTGATTGTCCTAATGCTTTTAAATCTATCTATCTATACATAACTGTACCATAGCGCTTGACTAGGCCGTCACTAAGCCTAACAGCTACTGTAAGAATGAAGCGATACGATTGGTCACATCTAGTTTCCCTTTCAGTATTGTTGAGGGAAGTGACGTATGCCTAACCTAAAAACAAAATCTCAAAGAACCCCGTTTTTTTTAGATGTCAAGAATTTACTGTCTAGTGTATTAAATATAAATGTTTCTAAGCATTTAAATAAAAAATGGAAAAATGTTTACTATTATAACTTTTTACGCAGAATTTAAATATGTCAATAACTCAAATTTGAAAAACCATTGGAGTTTCCCTTTAAGATCTAGTCTAGATATACTTTTAGATCTAGAAGCTAGATATAATCTTCGTTAGATTTACGTAAAATATAGAATAATTCCAATGATAGGCTTTGAAATCTAGAATTTTCCTGAACATTAATTTATTATTCCTTTGAATCAATAATGCCTTACATTTGGAAATTCCCGAACGCGATAGTCCCGAAGTAGGATCTAGACCTAGATTTAGTCTCTAGCCAATTTTACATTAACTTATTTTCGCCAACGAGCTAGTGATTCATTTCTCACTGATTAACTGAAAAAATAGAATTGTACCATTGATACTTGGATTTAGTTGATTGAAAATAGAATTGTACCATTGATACTTGGATTTAGTTGATTGAACATAGAATTGTACCATTGATACTTGGATTTAGTTGATTGAAAATAGAATTGTACCATTGATACTTGGATTTAGTTGATTGAAAATAGAATTGTACCATTGATACTTGGATTTAGTTGATTGAAAATAGAATTGTACCATTGATACTTGGATTTAGTTGATTGAAAATAGAATTGTACCATTGATATTTGGATTTTGTTGATTGAAAATAGAATTGATCCATTGATGTTTGGATTTTGTTGATTGAAAATAGAATTGATTCATTGATACTTGGAGTTTGTTGATTGAAAATAGAATTGATCCATTGATATTTGGATTTTGTTGATTGAATATAGAATTGATTCATTGATACTTGGAGTTTGTTGATTGAAAATAGAATTGATCCATTGATATTTGGATTTTGTTGATTGAAAATAGAATTGATCCATTGATACTTGGAGTTTGTTGATTGAAAATAGAATTGATCCATTGATATTTGGATTTTGTTGATTGAAAATAGAATTGATTCATTGATACTTGGAGTTTGTTGATTGAATATAGAATTGATTCATTGATACTTGGAGTTTGTTGATTGAAAATAGAATTGATCCATTGATATTTGGATTTTGTTGATTGAATATAGAATTGATTTATTGATACTTGGAGTTTGTTGATTGAAAATAGAATTGATCCATTGATATTTGGATTTTGTTGATTGAAAATAGAATTGATTCATTGATACTTGGAGTTTGTTGATTGAATATAGAATTGATCCATTGATACTTGGAGTTTGTTGATTGAATATAGAATTGATCCATTGATACTTGGAGTTTGTTGATTGAAAATAGAATTGATTCATTGATACTTGGAGTTTGTTGATTGAAAATAGAATTGATTCATTGATACTTGGAGTTTGTTGATTGAATATAGAATTGATCCATTGATACTTGGAGTTTGTTGATTGAATATAGAATTGATTCATTGATACTTGGAGTTTGTTGATTGAAAATAGAATTGATTCATTGATACTTGGATTTTGTTGATTGAAAATAGAATTGATCCATTGATACTTGGAGTTTGTTGATTGAAAATAGAATTGATCCATTGATACTTGGAGTTTGTTGATTGAATATAGAATTGATCCATTGATACTTGGAGTTTGTTGATTGAATATAGAATTGATTCATTGATACTTGGAGTTTGTTGATTGAAAATAGAATTGATTCATTGATACTTGGATTTTGTTGATTGAATATAGAATTGATTCATTGATACTTGGAGTTTGTTGATTGAATATAGAATTGATTCATTGATACTTGGAGTTTGTTGATTGAAAATAGAATTGATACTTGGATTTTGTTGATTGAAAATAGAATTTATACTTGGATTTTGTTGATTGAATATAGAATTGATTCATTGATACTTGGAGTTTGTTGATTGAAAATAGAATTGATTCATTGATACTTGGATTTTGTTGATTGAAAATAGAATTGATCCATTGATATTTGGATTTTGTTGATTGAAAATAGAATTGATTCATTGATACTTGGAGTTTGTTGATTGAATATAGAATTGATTCATTGATACTTGGAGTTTGTTGATTGAAAATAGAATTGATTCATTGATACTTGGAGTTTGTTGATTGAATATAGAATTGATCCATTGATATTTGGATTTTGTTGATTGAATATAGAATTGATCCATTGATACTTGGAGTTTGTTGATTGAATATAGAATTGATTCATTGATACTTGGAGTTTGTTGATTGAAAATAGAATTGATTCATTGATACTTGGATTTTGTTGATTGAAAATAGAATTGATTCATTGATACTTGGAGTTTGTTGATTGAATATAGAATTGATTCATTGATACTTGGAGTTTGTTGATTGAATATAGAATTGATTCATTGATACTTGGATTTTGTTGATTGAATATAGAATTGATTCATTGATACTTGGAGTTTGTTGATTGAATATAGAATTGATCCATTGATATTTGGATTTTGTTGATTGAAAATAGAATTGATTCATTGATACTTGGAGTTTGTTGATTGAATATAGAATTGATTCATTGATATTTGGATTTTGTTGATTGAATATAGAATTGATTCATTGATACTTGGAGTTTGTTGATTGAATATAGAATTGATCCATTGATACTTGGAGTTTGTTGATTGAATATAGAATTGATTCATTGATACTTGGAGTTTGTTGATTGAATATAGAATTGATTCATTGATACTTGGAGTTTGTTGATTGAAAATAGAATTGATTCATTGATACTTGGATTTTCTTGATTGAATACTTGTTGAACGAGTTCATTTATGACATGTATACAACGTTCTAGTTGTAGTGCCTGACTGATTCTTGCTCTCTTCAGCTCTTCAGCTCATTAATTTCGAACTGGACTTTTACAGTTTAACATTAGTTTGAATTGGTCGCCATCTCTGACTCACATACACACGTTATAAACAAACTGGTACCTTATATTTAACTACAGATACACACAAACTCAAACACACACACACAGACAAACGCATACCTTTGCTGCCTCAGACAGACTGTATCACTCCAAAACACTTACTAATGAACGGCCCTCCTGGTTCACATAAAAATGCCCTCTTGGTTCACATACAAATTAGCCATCTTCAGTTCAGGCTACCGCGAGTGGTCAAATCAATAGTGCTAACTATCCAAGTCTGCATACCACACTAAGAGGAGGAGGATTACGACCCGGCATTGTTGTCAAGAGGGGGGGGGGTGAGCAATGGTTGGTGGTGCTGTGTTTTTACCTGGACGATCTAGAGTACCGGATTTTATCTGATGAATTGTCTCATGTCTTATGTATCAATACTTTATACCTAAGTGTCTTCTACACGCGTTTTAGCAAAACTTATATCATTTTGAAATCTGATTTTTTGGGTCTAGAATAAGATTTAAACTAGAGCTAGTATTTGGTACCGTTCTAAAGAAAACAAAAAGAAATTGATTGTATTATTTTTAGGAATTTATTGATTCGATTTGGATTCACCAAGCGATCTATGGAGGGCAGATGATGGTTAACGAAGGTGTCATGTGGCCAGCACATTGACCAGCCACGTTTATTTTTTCCTTCTAGTTGGGCGGACCTAAGAATCCCCAATTTCAAAATTCATATCTTCACCGGGGTTTAAATTCGATAACCTTTGGTCTAGAAGCCAAGAGCTTAACCACTTGACCATTTGTAAGCCTCCATGCACTAAGTCTCCGCAATGGAATTAATCCCTTACAGCACAGTCCATGTATCTGGCAGCGTTCAGTAGGGTCAGTCTGTCTCCGTACAGGGCGAGACCCCCGCATGCATCAGTTCTATCTGTTTCAAGACTAGTGGTATCTTTGAATGTGTTTCTAAGCACTCTGCATTCGTAGAAGAATGGCAAATGGTAGAAATCACATGTACAAGATTTGTACCAGACAGAGAGTGAGTGATTATATAAGCTTTGTAAGAATCATATCAGATTGTTTGAACTTTCTATTTAAATCTTCTAAATGGTATTACCATCTAATCGTCTCAATGCAATATAATTTCGACTTGTCGCTCTATTAGCCACACAGTAAAGTGTTTCATTGATCAAGCCGCCATTTTGTTAAAAGTATCGAGTCATTATAACACATCCTGGCCAGATTATTTACTGATATGAACGCTAACTATAAAGGATGAGTTATAGTGGTGATAGATTCGTAATAGTGAAATGATGTATTGGTCCCATTGACATATTTTCGTGTTACTGATACAATTTAGTGATTGATATAAAATTTAGCCAAAAAAAAATATCAGCAACCTTTTTGTTAAGACAGCTGAGTTTGGTCGAATTTCTTTGTTCTGAAGTTAGATAGAAGAAGTTAGCTACTGCTCTTCAATTATCTTACTGCATCCATTATGGTCTCAATAAAGGCGCTTGATGAAGCGCCCGTGCTTGATGGGGCGCACAAGCATGATGGGGCGTAAGGATATTCATGGGTAACTTATGGCCAACATTATGTTCAGCCACTCTGGCAAGTGTATAGTCTGTCTAAATGTAGGCCTGGCTACCTGGCCTTAGTGTTCGCATTCAGCTATCCCCCTTTTTTTAGCCTCTTAGTGCTTGTTAAGCAATTATCTTCCCTTGCTCTGGTCTGCGTTATGCTCCAGAATGAAGAGATTTTTATTTTTAGCCTTCTTGAAGGTGCTTGTTAAGTCTTGGGTCCAGAAGGAGTCGTTCATTGTTTGAACAAAATTGTACACGAGTAAGGGCCTGAAGATCCGAACAGACCCTGCGTCCTATTTCACATAGTTACGTATTGTGGTTTAATTTATTTGTGAATAAAGTCTAGTTAAGTCGATATCTTTGTGCTTACTATAATTATCTCAACACTGACATTACGTCAAAGACCAACAGACTAGAACTCACGGAAGATATATCAATTTTTAGAATATTTAATAATGAAATGTGCAGAAGTGAAAATTAATTACACAAACATGGATTGGGGATAGTCGTAGAAACATCTATATAATTCATCTCAGTGTCAATAACTATTGATGACTGATAGAGCAGCTCCCATTTTGATAGATATAATCGTTAAAACCCAATGTAAAGAAAGTTTAAAGAAACAGAACTCTGCCAAAAAGTCACGCAATACTGTTATAGTTTCTTGTCTGAAGAAGATGAAAGATACTTAAGTTTGAAACATTTCAATCATAAAACTAAACTCATAGTAAATAAACGATATTTCTTTATCTTCATAAAGTGACAATGTAAAGTGTTTTTTTCTTCTTTTCTTGAAGCGCGGGTAATAGCTCTCTATCCAGACCCGCGGTCTCTGGGGGGCGCGCCCTAACAGTATTTTCCATCTCAAGATGACCATGGTGCTGAGTGACGTCTACACTGTTTTGCCAAGACCTCGTCAACAGCCTCTAGATTGTCCGGACTGACCCTTCTTCTAGACGGTCCAGCGTGGTCCCTTCTTGCCCCAGTTTACAATTCCCTCAACTCGTCCCCTGCTTCTTATTGGCTGACAATGTTTTTCTAGAAACACCTACTTGGGGGGGGGGGGGGGGGCATGTCGGTCATTCTGGCACGCGATAGGGAACAAGGTTAATAGGTAATTAGTCGATCTGATGTCGTTACCGAGTAACTGAGTTACGACATCAGATCGTTAAAAAAGAAAGAGAAAAAGAAGAAGAGGAGTCAACAATCTAAAAGCGGTGGTCTACAATTTCGTTTGGTCTAGATTTCTGGTAAATTTGTAGGAAATTGGCTCATGGTTATTATTTCTCTGAGACCGTCTGTTTCACACAGACACATATACGCTTATTGGGATTTACATTATAATAATAAAAACATTTCGTGAATAGATATAGAATATATATTCCTGACCTACGACCAGCGGGCCATATTTGGTCCAAGAACCGAAGATCTCCGATTTCTTGAGACTTCTACCCAACAACTGACCAAGAGAGATTAAAACGTCAGCCATTTTTCCTAAAAGCTTATCTAGATTATAAAACTTTATTCTATTACTTAGTATCAAAAAGATTGTAATTGTTGAAACTTTATTATAGCTAATGGACATGATGGAGTCACTGAGTCAGTAACAATGTTATGGCAACAATTCACACGGAACAAACGAGATTAGAGACATGTTCCCAAACATGACGTCATTAAAGCTTGAGGCAGAGCGTTGTCTAAAAAGTAACGAAACACATACAGGAAATGAATTTTAAGAAAAAGAAAAAAAAAGGAAATGGGGTGGATTGAGGAATGCGCGCCAAAAACATAAAGCGTTAAGAAAGTTTCCCAAAGCATAAAAATTTGATTGCCCTTACGGTCAACTTTATGTACAGCTTTTGGGCAATATCACAGGTTCGGGGCATCTGGTGTATTTTTATGGTTTATGGCCAACATATTGCAACTGGAGCAGACATTCAGTCGTCTGCAGGTTAGAATGGAACGGATGCTTTCCTTTTTTTTTAAACTGGTTGACCGTTTAGGATTGCTCACGTATGTGTTAAAGCCAGGTGAGCTGTGGGTGGGTAAAGGTGCAGGACTCAGCCATGTGTGCATCTTAGTCATAGATTGAGACAAAAACAAATTTTTTTTGGGACAATTTTATCAATTAAACATCTTTTTTTTTCCAGATGTAATCTATCTCTAGCGAAGTGCGTTGTTTTAAATTGAAGTGGACCAGTTAGACTTTGCAGTTCGTGGGGCAGATGGTATAAAAGCTCATCTGTTTCTATGGTCGACGGTTAACGAGGGTGTCATGTAGGCAGCACCACGCCCCCTCCCCCATTTAACTAATGTCATCTATCCATTAAAGCCATGGAGCTAGGAATGTTTTATAAAATCCTTAAGTTCATGATTCTAGTCTTCTTCGGAACACATACCAAATATGTAAATCTAATATATAAAGTAGAATGTAAGGAGTATGTATGTGTATATATTATGTATGTGTGTATGTATGTATGTATGTATGTATGTATGTATGTATGTTTGTATGTATGTATGTATGTATGTATGTATGTATGTATGTATAAAAGTATGTATGTATGTATGTATGTATGTTTTGGGGAGGGGGATGACAAGTGACTTGCGCTGGAATTTGGATTAAAGCGAGGAGGATTCGCGCAACACGTCGACCTAACTCTCTCGCCCTAAAGCCCGTCCTTTTCCGGAAGCAAGATTTGGTCGAGACGTCCGGGGACAAGTTTGGGTGCAGTGGATAACCAGAGACTTTCTGTGTGTTTTGTCCTGTTCTTGAGTGCTCCACAGCACTGTGCTGGTACTTGCCTTTCTATCCGATTAGTCTAGTTTTGTGACGTTACGCACAGGCCGCCAAGTCCAGACTTCACATGCTAGGTTTGACAGAACCTCAGTGTATGGGGTATCTAGGAGGGGTAGCACCTCTAGTGGACAGGCAGTCGTACCCTCTTTTTGAGGGTAGCTTGGCTCACTCTTGGTCCCCACTCGGTACCCAACACTCACTTGTGGCTCCCAGAAGCTGTAGCATGCGCAGCGGCCACACCCCGGAAACGGCTCTGACTGGATGGCTAAACCAGGTAGAGGGTATCTGACGTGTATGTATGTATGTATGAAATATATGTATGTATGTATGTATGTATGTATGTATGTATGTATGTATGTATGTATGTATGTATGTATGTATGTATGTATGTATGTATGTATGTATGTATGAAATATATGTATGTATGTATGTATGTATGTATGTATGTATGTATGTATGTATGTATGTATGTATGTATGTATGAAATATATGTATGTATGTATGTATGTATGTATGTATGTATGTATGTATGTATGTATGTATGTATGTATGTATGTATGAAATATATGTTGGTATGTATGCAGATGCCTTACACAACAGTAGTAGAAAGAAGGGTGAAAATGCAACGGCGACTTTTGATTATATATGCCCAACCTGTGACCGCAGCTGTGTATCAAGGATTGGCCTCTTTAGGCACAAAAGAGTTTTCAAAGGGAGACCACTCATAGTTCCGACGTAAAGTGCCGTAGATGTATGAATGTATGAAATGAAAACCATTTGACCAATCTTAATGAAACTCGGCATGAATGTTCCCTAGATAATAGCGGTGATCTTACAACATGCAAAGTTGGCCTACAATCAGAGAGTCTACTAGATTTAGGTATCTTATCATAGTGTTTGACTAGTATCTTCTTATCTTATATGATACAGACGTTACTTCAAAAAAAGAAGATGTTACGTCCTAGGCGTCATGCATTTAGTCATGCATGTTAACCAATGACCTAAATTCTGCCAAGTCACTGGTTTTCCTGGCTAGCTCAGGCAACCCATTCCATGCTCTAATAGCACTAGGGAAGAAGGAGTATTGGTACAAATTTGTCCTAGCATATGGGATGAGGAATGTGCCTTTATCTTTGTGTCTTTCTGAGTGTTTTATTCAATTTTGTTTTTGTATATGAAGATTATGGTTCATTGTTTTATGTAAAATTACTACTATACTTTTAAGTCTTCTATCCTGTATGTATGTATGTATTTCGTAAAAGAGAGCACAACAGTATAGATGCATTTGATTATATAATGAAACAAAGACAAAGAAGAACATGAAAAATAATTTTAAACAAAAAAAGGCAAAGCTTACAATAAGTGTAAGTGTATCAATTAGTTTGGAGGGTCATGAGATTACATTTTGTATAGCTGTAGACTTTCTGTTTGACCAATTGTTTTTGTTTAGCGCTATTTTATGCTTGCAGCTTTCTCTATACGCTCTGATTCTAGCACTTGTTTAGAGCTATTTTATGCTTGCAGCTTTCTCTATACGCTCTGATCCTAGCACTTGTTTAGAGCTATTTCATGCTTGCAGCTTTCTCACTACGCTCTGATCCTAGCACTTGTTTAGAGCTATTTCATGCTTGCAGCTTTCTCTATACGCTCTGATCCTAGCACTTGTTTAGAGCTATTTCATGCTTGCAGCTTTCTCTATACGCTCTGATCCTAGCACTTGTTTAGAGCTATTTCATGCTTGCAGCTTTCTCTATACGCTCTGATCCTAGCACTTGTTTAGAGCTATTTCATGCTTGCAGCTTTCTCTATACGCTCTGATCATAGCACTTGTTTAGAGCTATTTCATGCTTGCAGCTTTCTCTATACGCTCTGATCCTAGCACTTGTTTAGAGCTATTTCATGCTTGCAGCTTTCTCTATACGCTCTGATCCTAGCACTTGTTTAGAGCTATTTCATGCTTGCAGCTTTCTCTATACGCTCTGATCCTAGCACTTGTTTAGAGCTATTTCATGCTTGCAGCTTTCTCTATACGCTCTGATCCTAGCACTTGTTTAGAGCTATTTCATGCTTGCAGCTTTCTCTATACGCTCTGATCCTAGCACTTGTTTAGAGCTATTTCATGCTTGCAGCTTTCTCTATACGCTCTGATCCTAGCACTTGTTTAGAGCTATTTCATGCTTGCAGCTTTCTCTATACGCTCTGATCCTAGCACTTGTTTAGAGCTATTTCATGCTTGCAGCTTTCTCTATACGCTCTGATCCTAGCACTTGTTTAGAGCTATTTCATGCTTGCAGCTTTCTCTATACGCTCTGATCCTATCACTAATCTGGACCAGTTGGGTAAGGGTGGGGAAACGGGAGATCTGTGATCGCTTTTCAAATCAATAATAAACTTGTTCACTCAGGGCTCAAGCCTCCTAAAGAGAACTAATTCAACTTATTATAACACAACATCTGTTATAAACGATTTCTATTCCTTGTTCGATACCAAACAAAATAATTACCAATAGTTTATTAAATAATTAATTAGTTGTTTTTATTGGTTCTTTTTTTTTTTTGTCAAGTACAAAAAATAATTATGTAAAATTTCAACTAGATCCAAGATAGGGTGTGGGAGAAATAACGTGAGTAAAATTTCTCCCAGACAGACAGCGTGAGTTGATATGAGTTTTGTAAAGGCCAGTAATACAGTTTAGCGTGCTATATTAAAAGGCAATGGACAGTATTGGCATGAACTTTGCACGTGAATAGCGCCCGTGTTATGGTCATCTAATCATAAGCCTGCGTGGACTGAGACAGTGTGTAAGAAAGGGCAGTTCAAGATAGGACACGGGGGAGACCTGGACTGTTAGTCTGGCTATGAAGTCCGTCCTGATTGAGTCCTCAAGTGCTATGCAGTCTGGCTATGAAGTCCGTCCTGGTGGAGTCCTCAAGTGCTATGCAGTCTGGCTATGAAGTCGGTCCTGGTGGAGTCCTCAAGTGCTATGCAGTCTGGCTATGAAGTCCGTCCTGGTGGAGTCCTCAAGTGCTATGCAGTCTGGCTATGAAGTCTATCCTGGTGGAGTCCTCAAGTGCTATGCAGTCTGGCTATGAAGTCGGTCCTGGTGGAGTCCTCAAGTGCTATGCAGTCTGGCTATGAAGTCGGTCCTGGTGGAGTCCTCAAGTTCTATGCAGTATAGCTATGAAGTCGGTCCTGGTTGAGTCCTTAAGTGTTATGCACGAGTCCAGAAAGAGATAGAGACAGTAGAGTTTTGTACGCTGATGTACAGAGAAACATTTTAGTTGTTGATGTTTTTGTTGCCAATTGTGTCATATTGGCTGTTTTATTTGACCCTTATTAAAGTACCAGATTATTTGGAGCCTTGCTGTCAAGTTCTTGATGTGTTGTGTTGTGTTTAGCAGTGTTCACAGGTCTGATTAGGAAGAGATCGTAGCAATACATACAACCTTTTTTTTCTTCTGAAACCGTAAAATTGTATAATAATTCTATAACTATATATACATATTTACTAAATGGGAGAAAAGTTTCGTTTTTCATTTGGGAGGGGGGATGCTACTAGTAAAAGTTTGAGAACCACAGCATTAATCTACTCCATTACCAGCTTTCCCCAGTCAATCTTTCCCAAGACAAAAAGACAGTTTCAACTTGTAAGACTACATTTCTAACACCATCCCTTTTTCCGCAAGACTGCTGGCACGGGGTTCGAACCCGAAGTCATGGAGTTGACACGCTTGTCAAGGGCCACATCGCTGCGACAAATCGTCGATTCTAATGTAACCGAGCCCCTGAGGCTTCACTCAGCTCTGAGCAGTAGTTTCGAGAGGGCCGGGCCGCCGGATAGCTACTCGTCACGTGCCAGACATTGCTTGCTAGACTTAAGGTTAGTTGCTATGGTTTTCTGTAATTTTAGACTTTTCATAAATCCCATTAGGTCTAGATTATTTTATTGCTATTTTGTTGTTGTCTTTACATCTATAATAACAAATCAGGCAGTTACATATAAAAGTGATATGGCTTCCAATAAAAATCAGTATCGAAAAACACATTCATTTCATAAAGGTAATTCTCTCTAGATAAATGCTCAATACATCATGTTAACAACAAACATTATTCTAAAGAATGTAAAGAAACCCGCTGTCTTCTCTTGCCTTTTTTTTTAAATACTGTCGGTACAGTTTTATCAAGATTTTCAGTTCCGTCGCCGACCCAAATCGCTGCCCAGCGGGAAGCTTTCCACCAGACTCCCATGAAAGATCATGTTTTATTACATGGCCAGCAAGATGGCCAGACAGGAAGAGGATCACAAACAAACTGGGAAAACCGGAAGACATCATAACAAGGATATAATGATAGGCAACGCAGTGGTTCTAAACTTTTCTGCTCTTGGGCCTCTCAAATAAAATATAGAAATATAAATAATCTGCTATAAGCATTCAGCACAGTATTTCACCAACGTTCTTTGATGATGTCCCCCCTGTTGGATGGAAGAAATTGGAAATTCAGAGATATGGCTGAAATGGTAATCAAATTTAACTAAGTTATTAGAGAAAGGAAAAGGTCTAGCTAGCTTTTTGACGTATCCGGTGTACACAATACAGGAAGTGTCGATAAGCTATCTTTCAGAAAGTTATATGATGATTTGTGTACACTTTTTACAAAGCTTATACCAACTCTGTCTTTCTGTCTGTCTGGAAAAAAAAGTTTGTACACGTTATTTCTCCCACACCAATTCTCGGATCAAGTTGAAACTTTGCACAATTATTCATTGATATAGACAAGACATTAATCACTAAAAAATGATTTCTCCAACCAGCCCCTTTTCTGAAGATGTGGTAGTTTTGCAGCAGTACCGCCCTCTGACAGCCATGAGAGTCTTCTTAGGGATGCTAAGTGCCTTGATGGTGTCTGTGAGGTCAGCTGATTATAATTCACTTGACTTTTTGTTTCTAGCATCGAACTAGAAGAAGTTATAAATAGAGTTTTAAAATGTTCATTCATTTCTTTGTTAGTGAGTGAGTGAAAGAATCACACGTGTACACTGTCTCTCCAGGTTTCACTGTACTTGAAAATATAAAATCAAAGTGTACATGAAATTTGTATATAATAATCATACTTTTTCATATTTATCAGAAAATATCGCCGCCTGGTCCCGTGGTATGCAGTCAGGACTGTCGGCACGGTGGTCCCGAGTTCTAATCTTGCCAACTGAGATCTTTGTCGACCTGCTGGAGGTTTAGGCTTGGATGTCTTGACTTATCCTTTTGAATCCTAGTGGATCGTAGTTCTGCAACAGTACTTTTCACCACCGGATTCTGTTCTGGGAAGTCGCCCTCGGGTCCATGTCCTTAGTGTCTCCCAGCCTTTCTCTTTCCCCCTGGGTTCCATTGGGCTAGCAAGTGACAAGGTTCAATTCTGAAGAAAAGTTCTTAAACAGCGAGTCAAGTAAGGAGAACATGAGGCGGACGTGAGGAGGACATGAGGCGAACGTGAGGAGGACATGAGGAGGACATGAGGCGGAAGTGAAGAGGACATGAGGCGGACGTGAGGAGGACATGAGGCGGACGTGAGGAGGACATGAGGAGGATATACGCAACTATGTCATTTGCTAACATACTTGGAAAAGTTGTTAAATGACTGTTTAAGGGAGACGTTTCTTCAAGTCTGTTCAGGAAGTAGCGCACAAGTTTATTTCTTTGAACTGATAGCATCGGGAAACATTTCCTCTGCAGTTGGTCATCTGTCCAGCTGGCATTCTATAGACTCCAGTATTAGCATTAGACGACAGACTTGTTTAATCAAGTCCAGTCTGATTTGGGCATGCTCGCTTGAATATACTCACTCTACTCACTAATATAATACATAAAATTTGCCATTGAATAGTGGCTTTGAATGAATAACTTGAAATCTCGGATTGCAAAGCGAGTATTCGTATTCAGAATCAGCGAATTCAACTTAGTGGAATTTTTTTGTATTGTTAGAAAAACCATTTGTTGGCAGTGTTATTTGAAATGCGTATTAGGAAGTATATTGGCCATATTTATTCCAATGTTTATTCATCATCATCCATTCGAATGAGATCTTGATAGACTCAAATCCTCTAATACCAAAGCCCTGGACAAAAAATCCTGCTGTTACGCGTAGTGCTAGATGTCACCAGGTCGATAATTTGTGGTTTCCCGAACCTGTTCAGACGGAGGACAGTATGTCTGGGGCAATAGAAACAAAAACTTTGTTTGAAATGAGCAAATGAAATGTACATTTTTTTAAATGTTTAGCTCAAATGTATTTTTGAAATGTGTATTTGATATGTGTATTTAAAATGTTTATTTGAATTTTTGAAGTGCTAATATATATTTTAAATTTATATTCAAATTGTATATTTTAAATGTGTATTTGAGTTGTGTATTAAATTTTTTTTTACTAAATGTCTATTCGAAATGTGTATTTGAAATGTATATTTCAAATGTTTATTTGAAATGTGTCTGTTTATCCATGGTTTAACAAAGAAATCTAAAAATTGTAAAAAAAAAAAAATTGGTTTCCATATGAAAGTGTTACTTACATGAGAACCGGAAGCTGAAGGCTGAATGTTTGAAAGAGTTAGGAGAGAAAAAAAAAAAGCCCAATGGATATGATCCAGGTAAAGATAAAGGTGTGTAGGGTAATGATCTGTATCCAGTCATCCACTGCTGTGACTTCAGCAGCACCACTCAGTCAAACAGTTTATCACCAGACTGAGCCATGAAACTCCACACTTTTGAACAAAGAGAGAAAAAAAAAATCGTGACAAGCCACGTGACCGGAACTTCGCTTTGGATGATGGCGTGATATTTAGCAGACGATAAGTCTTATCTGCAGTCGAGATCTGCGCGTCTCACCTGACAGGAAGTTGGAAGGGTGAGGGAACTGTAAGGGATGGAAAGAGAACATTGAGTGTGGGGGGCGGTGCGTGGAGGGACCATGGCGCCTTATTTACATTTTTAATTACTGATTGAGTTCCACCTCGTTTCGTCCCACTTCTGTACCATGCACAAGAACTAGATTGTGGATATTTAGAGTGGATGTTTATATTTAAAAACAAAACAACGATATTTAGTCGATTAAAGCCAGGTCAATGAAAGTATCAATGTCACTGTGACCCAGGTTTATAAGTCATCGTTAAATGAGTCTCAGCTCAATGATTAGTTATTACGTGCCCCTGGGGAAAAAAACGCATTCATCTAATTTATTATACAAATAAGTCTATATATTGTAAAATCATATATCAGCCTATTCACAAGTCTAAAAATGTAGACTTTTAAAGCTTCGAAACCTTCAATTGGTTTTACTCTCGTTCCATTTGTTGTATAAAATAAATTTAATCTTTAAACAAGCTCAATGCACTTACGATGTCTTATAAAGGACAAACATGGGCGCCACTGTTGTCTAGTACCAATGTCTGTTGCATATTTTATACATATATACATTAACCGTTGAGTGCCCCATGACAGAAATTGACATGCATTATATTTAATAATAGGTAAAGATTGAGATTTGAATTTCGGTATTTAGAGGGACGCAACTCTAATTGGTACCTGACAGTAGATGAGGAAATTTAAAGCGGTTGGCCGTTGTGCTGGCCGCATGGCACCCTTGTTAAATGTCAGCCAAGGAAACATGTTTTTTTTTTAAATTTTTCTAATGTCTAAGTCATCGACCAATACTATTGACACAGGGGATCCATTTCATTAATCCAGTAAGGTGGATGGCCTTAAAAAGGGAGAGAACCTTTATGCTTTTTCTCTTTTAGCCATCCAAAGACGGACGTTATGGACAAATGATGATAGTGTTCGAGTCTGTGTGTCCGAACTATTCCAGCTTTAATATTAATCTCTACTTGTCACTTGTTGGACAATGTCCGGTTTACGGTACCTCTTGGATCCCAGTGGTCATCGAATGGGCCACTTTAAATGGTAGCAAGTCTTGACTATATGATAGCACGTCTTCTTACCTTTTAGAATAGATCTTAATGAAATTGGTTATAAAAAAGATAATACATTATTCTATTCATATTAAGGTTGTGATTGTACTGTAGATGCTTCGAAAAATGAGCTTGCGATGACAATCTAACTCTATCTTCATGGTCTTCCCTAGTGCTATTAGAGCATGGAATGGGTTGCCTTAGTCAGCCAGGAACACCAAAGACTTGCATGACGCGTAGGACGTAATCAGCTTCTTTTTTGGAAGTAACGTCTGTATTTGATAAGATAAGATAAGAAATAAATAAGATACACATACGTGTTTTATACGAACTTTTGCATGCACACGTTCAGGTTTCGCTGCTTCAACAAATTTTAATTCTTATTAGGCGGTAACCAATAGGTGCGCACCACGTGGTTAGCGATTAGCGGAGCAGACGTAGGTTACTGCCAGGGCAGATTATGAAACCCATTCCTCCCCTAGTAGCTATAGAATATTGTTAGTGAAAAAAAAAGCAACCATAGATCAAACTACGTTATCAGGTGGCGTTTCTGGACATTTAAAAACGACCAAGAATTATTATGATAAAAAATAAATAATCATAAAGCAATTAAGGTCCTTTGCATTATGTTCAAATTATTAGTACTGTAAAAGAAAAAGACTACAAAGAAGTTTGTTATAAGAACGTCATGTGTGGGCTGGGTTCGATAATTGTCACATCTCGTTCTCTCAATTATAACGTTAGAGCTAACAGGACATTTTATCGGCTAGTGACATTTAAGAGTTGGCAGTATACATCGTTCACTTCATTAGGGCGGGACACCATGCCCAGCTATTAGCTGCCCCCGTAGTGTTATTAGGATAATTAAGTAATAATGAGAGCTTATTGCGTGCTCTTTACTAAACCACGCGACTAATAAACGAACTTGGGGTGGGTGGGTGTAGGAGGACATGGCGAGTGGGTCTAAGTACCGGACACGTAAGTCTTAGCTAGTCATCTGGTATACAATGGACTTTATACGTTTTGGTACTAAGGGATTTGAGCTGTTACTCAATCCTATAAGAATGGTATGAAGGTGGGGGGGGGGCGGTGGCTGAGTGGTTAAGCGCTTGGCTTCCTAACCTAGGTTTCTGGGTTCGAATCTAGGTGAAGACGGTAATTTTAAAATACGGGATTTTTAGGTCGCCTCTGAGTCTACCCATTTCCAAAGGGCACCTGACTTTAGTTGGGGAAAGTAGTGGTGGTAGGTCGTTGTGGTGGCCACATGACAACCTGCTAGTTAACCGTTGGCCAAAGAATCTCGCTGGACCTTAACATCAGCTGCCCCATAGATCACAAGGTATAAAGGCGAACTTTACTTTATGGGTCCGAGACCATTCGTTATACAAGGCCTGAACACTGACCTACAACGTCGCAACCTGGGGGCAGTGGAGACCTGTGACGTTGCAACGAGCTTTTGGTTTCCACTGCCTACGGGTTGCGAAGTTGCTGATCAGTGTTCAGACCTTTGGTCTCGATTAATCTTGTTAAGGCTGAGACTGGAAACTAAAAGGAAAGTCGAAGGTACTGGTCAAGAGGTCTGCATTGAATGAACCGGAGCAAGAGAGAAAAGAAGATTTTAGAAAAGAGTTACCATAGATAAGAAAAAAAGTTTAAAGAAACATACTCCATATTGAGAGAAGGACAAGGTGTTTGTCAGTTGAAATGAGACCAATTGTTATAGTAGGCCCAAACACTAACCCGTGACGTTGCAATTTATGTTCATAGAAGACCAATAGCTTGTCGCCACGTCACAGGTCTGTAGTAGGCCTAAACACTAACCCGTGACTTCTCAATTATGCTCAGAGGAGACAAATAGCTCATTACACTTGTTAGATCTGTACGTCAGACCTGTGATTGGTCTCCATTGCCTGCGTGTTGCCACGTCACATGCCAGTGTTCAGGTCTACTATAACGATTGGTGTCGGTGTAAAGTGTTACTATGGAATATAGTGGTCAATGCTAAAAAAAAATAATAAAGCCTCAATGTCAAGTGTGGTAAGCGTCAAAGTTGCCAGAGAAGTGTAAACATAAATTTGTTTACACACTAGTAGCTTCCAGTTTCTACACAAAAGACTACATCTTGAAAGGGAGATAATTCCTTTATATGAAAAAAAATATTCCTGATTTCGGTTTGAAAAACCATATGTGCTTTGTAACTCCTCAAGAGACTGTGTTCACAAAATGTTTGGTTGTGTGTGTGGCGTGAAATTCATTCAGTGAATTCAGTGAATTAAAGCCTTACAATAGAGACTTGGTTTTTGATTCTTGTGTTTTATTATATCTATAACAGAAGCTGTTTACTTCAGTCTTCTAAAGAGATATTCAAACGTATAGACGAAATAAACGACACGTAATGACCTGGTGTCTGATATGAATGAGCTATATTTTCTCTTTGTGAGTTGGCTCGCGCGTGCGTGAATATATATTATTAAAATCATATTAATATTTCTTGTAAACTAGTTTAGATTTTTTTGTGGGAAATAACATTCCTGGAACAAAAAATGCCGTCTTAAAAAGTAAAAATGTTTGAAACATATAGAAATAAATATTATTAAAAGTATAGAATGAAAATTTTTTATAAAAATTCGTTTGTTTTTCATATTTTCGAGATTCACTTTTTTTTTCCATTTGTTTTCATTTTAATTTTATCTTCTTTTTATTTCCAGGTTTAATTTTTAATTGGAATTTACATCTGCTCGTATTTTGTCTTCTTTTTCTAACAATGTTCAGGCAGGTAGACTTTGGTGGGAGAGAAAGAAAGAGAGAGAGCAAGAGAGAAAGAGAGAGATGAGTAAATAATAAGATAAGATAAGATCTCTATATATAATTCTCTTGGTGGCCCAACCATGAGAGGACACCACAATGAAAAAGTCACTGAAAGATAGCTCTTTTATTTCTACAAGTCGGACTAGAGTTACCCCACGTAACTTTAGCGGTGACTAGGAACGAGGCTCAGAAAAAAAAGAGGGTGGGGCATATGCTACGGCGCGGGTTGGCTCGTTATAATATTTTTCAAACAGGTTTTTTTTTATTAATAAATTATTGTGTACTTTTTTTTTTCATCAAATAATACACACACAAAACAACTGTATATTTGCAGTGATATTTTTTTTATGTCCAAAATTCATCTATAGAAAAGGAAAGGTTTGAAGAATGGGGAAGGCTCTTCACTTCTCTTAATTAACTGACCGGAACCAGGACGTCTGGTCATCTCGCTGGACATCGGTGGACGTGGTCACTCCAGTTGGTCGTGACCTTGCTTCTGACCACATTGACATGACCTGTTTACACATTTTTAACTCTCGTCTCCAACCCCCCCCCCTTTCCCCCTCCTAAAATAGAATTTCCTTCGACAGACTCCCGACAAGGAAAAACCCAAAAATTGCAAGTGCAGATGACTTCAGTGATTCTACAGCACACAAAAAGCACGCGCTGCTAATTATATCTTCGTTTGGATGGGTCAACGGTCACAGAGGTCACATTTAATTGTGCCAGACATCTGCACTGGAAAAAGTAAAAAAAAAAGTGTTTATTGAGATTAATTTAATGAACTATAAATAAACTTGTTGGAAACGTTTCATCACGTGACGTCTAAATTTAAACAAAGACAAAAAATCTTTATGATCATGTGAAACTTGGGTTTTATTTTTGGGTTTTGCGTTGCTGTAGGTAGCTTTGTTTTTTATTTCTTTCCGAATTTTCGATTTTCATCTTTGTAGGATTTTATTATTCGGAATAGGTTTTGTTTGAGTAGATTTTGTACTGTATATGTTTGTCATTTCATTTTCTGGGTTTGTAGTTTCTGTTTTTGCTTAAGTCTGCCCTTGTAAGTTTTTTTTTGTCGGGGTATAATTTTATGTTAGTGCAGTTGTGTGATTTTCTATGTGGTTTTGTATTTTCTCTCTCTCTCTCTCTCTCTCTCTCTCTCTCTCTCTCTCTCTCTCTCTCTCTCTCTCTCTCTCTCTGTTATATATATATATCACTTTTGATATAGTGCTGAGAGTGCTTTGTAGACATATAAACGAAATAATAAAGCGGATGCGGAATGCGTGAATGTAAAAATAGTATGAATGGAGCTATCAAAATAGCTAATCGACTTAAATTCATTTTTCAAATAAAACATTAGCTTGTAGGCCTACCTATATTAAAATTTAAATTTTCTCTGTGTGTATTTGTGTTTTTCTTTGTAGCTTTATGTTTTTCTGTGTATTGTTTTTCCTCTGAAGATACCTTTTGTCTATGAATGTTTATGTTCTGTTAAAGACATTCTCATATGCCTTGAAGATATCTGGTCAGTATTAGACAGTGGAACGATAGAGTTAAATACATAGATAAAAGTGTGTGGTTGATTAATAAGAGTTTACTAATGAGTACAGACACAAAAGTAGGTGTGTGGATGTGTGTGTGTGTACTGTGTAGGCACTGTATGTGTGTGGTGTGTGGTATTTGTGTGTGGTAGGTATGTGTGGAGTATGTGTGTGGAGTGTGTGTGCTGTATGGTAAGTATGTGTGGTGTGTGTGTAGTGTGTGTGGTGTGTGTGTGGTATGTATGTGTGGTATGTTTGTGTGTGTTGTGTGTATGTATTATGTGTGTGTAGTGTACGTATGTGTGGTGTATGTATGTGTGATGTATGTGTGGTTTGTGTGTATGTGGTGTGTGTGGTATGTGTGTGGTGTGTGCGCGCGGTATGTGTGTGTGGTGTATGTGTGTGGTATATGTGTGTGGTGTGTTTGTAGTGTATGTGTGTGTATGTGGTGTGTGTGGTGTATATGCGTGGTGTGTGTGTGTGTAGTATGTGTGTGGTATGTGTGGTATTTATGTGGGTGTGATGTGTGGTGTGTGTGCTGTGTGTGGTATATGTGTGTGTGGTTTGTGTGTGGTGTGTTATTTATGTGGGTGTGTTGTGTGTGTGTGTTGTCTGTGTGTTGTCTGTGGTGTTTGGTGTGTGTGGGAACTACACACGCGATGGATCAAGCTTGAGAGACCATCTGCTGATTCCTATATTTGTTAACATTTTATACTAAACAAAAGAAACATTCAAAGCTATTCAAATTGCGTAACGTCTGTAATATATAAGATATCTAAAATGAATAAATATAAATGTGAGTTTAGTTTGGCTTTTTAAAGCTTAAAATTAAAAAAAGAAATATATAAAATACTCTGTGATATATATATACATACATACATATATATATATACATACATATATATATATATATATATCTTTACAATAAATACAATTAATTTTGTGTTTGTTAATAAATAATATTTCTGCAATTTAATTGGGAATGTGGTTTTTTTTATAGTTTGTTCGATTTTATTAAATTTTGATGAAGAAGAAAGTTTTTAATGAAAATATTATACTTATGGTAATGAACAAAAACTTATATTGGTTATTTTAAAAAGCTGAATAATATTCAATTAGGTCACCACCTCTAAATAGCTGCCGTGGATAAAAAAAAAGATAGCATTCCTGAACGCAACATTTGCCAATCACAATAGTTCAATATTCAATAATACATTGAGTTCGAATTGTCTTTCGAAATATTGAGATTAAATATTCATGGTGTGTTAAGGGTAATACATTAGTCAATTTGGTTGTAGTAATAGCTGCTTACAGGCAATAGAGTCTGATATTCATACCATAAATAGTAACTCCGCTGTGAAAAAGATTCTCTGTTGAGTTAAATACTTTTAAAACACGTTTTTACACATGTTGTCTTTCACCTTTACCCTATCGCTTCATCTCATCAACCATTGGAGCACAACACATCATCTAGTTTCTCCATTCCGCTCTGTCTTTTGCCTTGAATAGAATCTCTTTCAATGACATGCCCGTCCATACTTTGAAGTTGCCTGCCCATCGATTTCTCTGCCTTTTCTAGTTTAGTGCTGGTTTTTTTTTTAGAAGGAAGGTGCTTGCGAGCTCTGAGGACCCTGTCATAGTGCTATGATGTTTTTAGTTTGTGTTTTTAGACAGTGGTCAGCAGGTCATCATGAAGCCTAATTGCCATTGTGATCCTGTGTCTGGCCTGTTCCTGTTTCAAGTTTGTTTCATTCATCTACAATGTAGCTTTGACACTTGCCAACTGATCGCCTCTAAAAATAATGTCCATTTTAAAGCCCTGTCGGCTATTGTCAAAATTTGTCATTATGACAATTATGTATCATGTATGCATTCCATATTGTGAACATCCAATCTATAAAAGATGTCTGTTGACAAAACTTATTTATTATATAATTCACACACACACACAAAACTCTTTCAGACCATGCCATCAAAGGGTCGCCTGTTTCTATGTCCAACGGTTAACAAGAATTTCAGGTAACCATTAGAGTTGGGTTAAGTCAGGGGCATCCTAAAAATCACGAAAAATTTAAAATCCCAGTATTCAGCGAAATTCGAACCTGAGAACCCTCAGTACGGGAGCCAAGGGCGTTACCACTCAGCCACCACTAGACGGTAATTCATCGACTCTTTAATTTACTAGATTATGTAATGACTATATAATTCGTTACACTACATTATTCAATACTGTACTATTCACTAACTGCATAATTCACTGACTATATAACTTACTGCATTACATATTCTTCTTAAATCTACTAGTAGACTATATAATTGACTTTATAACTTATTAAATATAAATAATTCAATTTTTAATAACCGACTACATAATTACCATATAATTTAATAGACTGTTTTGTTTTGCATATCTTTACCTATAGAAATCGATATATATATATATATATATATATATATATATATATATATATATATATATATATATATATATATATATATATATATATATAATGTCGAGTGTGAACATGAGTTTACCGGTTTAGCACATTAATATCTAAAATAAAATATCAAATGAAAAGATGGATTTACCTGATCTGTTAAGAAGTTGCATTTTTAAACTGTAATGCTTAATGGCCTTACGGTATTGGGAGGAACATTAAACATGACCTATGGGACATTTATGTTGAGTTTTACTAAGATTGGTCTAACGGGTTCGATTTCTATGTGGAACATTAATACATAAATACACATACATACATACATACATACATACATGCATACATTCACACATACTTATGTACATACATACATACATACATACATACATACATACATACATACATACATACATACATGCATAGATACATACATACATACATACATACATACATACATGCATAGATACATACATACATGCATACATACATACATACATACATACATACATACATACATACATACATACATACATACATACATACATACATACACACATACAAACATACTTACATACATACATACTTACATACATACATACATACATTCAATCATATATATTACAAGATATGCACCAAGATCGTTCTTCTGGTCCTAAGCGTCTCTGCCTTCCAAAGTTACCAACGGGTGTTTGATATTAGCTGATATAAGTTTGACAACCTTGATTGAGGGGTTTGATATTAGCTGATATAAGTTTGACAACATTGATTGAGGGCCGATGTCAGAGTCTGCCTGTCTCAGGTCACAGTGACCCTGCGTGTTGTCTAAGCGCAAGGTGTAGACAGCAGGATTGCTTTGCTAAGCGTTGTTACAATATAAATACGTCAGCGCTGCGGGTGATGTCGTAACAAGAACTTTGTCTCGAATAAACCAACACGTTTTTGTCGTTTAACTTTTGGCCTGTATCTCAATGGAATGCAAAAAGTCTGATTGGATAATGAACTAAGTCGAGCCGTAAACAATAGCGAGGTAGCTCTTTTTTATATCAAAATAGAAAAAACTTATGTCTTAAAAGGACAGACTATTGTGTAATTGTAAATACAAAGGAAGGACTGGTAGCTACCTAACTTGAGCTTGGTGAAAGCAATGTTATATATTTGGTTTGCAGATTTGTTTGTGGTTGTGCTTATTTACAGGAGCTTATATCAACTCATTCGGTCTGTCTGGTACACAGCTTATATCAACTCATTCGGTCTGTCTGGTACACAGCTTATATCAACTCATTCGGTCTGTCTGGTACACAGCTTATATCAACTCACTTCGGTCTGTCTGTCTGGTACACAGCTTATATCAACTCACTTCGGTTTGTCTGGTACACAGCTTATATCAACTCACTTCGGTCTGTCTTGTACACAGCTTATATCAACTCACTTCGGTCTGTCTGGTACACAGCTTATATCAACTCACTTCGGTCTGTCTGGTACACAGCTTATATCAACTCACTTCGGTCTGTCTGGTACACAGCTTATATCAACTCACTTCGGTCTGTCTGGTACACAGCTTATATCAACTCACTCTGTCTGTCTGGTACACAGCTTATATCAACTCACTTCGGTCTGTCTGGTACACAGCTTATATCAACTCACTTCGGTCTGTCTGGTACACAGCTTATATCAACTCACTTCGGTCTGTCTGGTACACAGCTTATATCAACTCACTTCGGTCTGTCTGGTACACAGCTTATATCAACTCACTTCGGTCTGTCTGGTACACAGCTTATATCAACTCACTTCGGTCTGTCTGGTACACAGCTTATATCAACTCATTCGGTCTGTCTGGTACACAGCTTATATCAACTCATTCGGTCTGTCTGGTACACAGCTTATATCAACTCACTCTATCTGTCTGGTACACAGCTTATATCAACTCACTCTGTCTGTCTGGTACACAGCTTATATCAACTCACTTCGCTTTGTCTGGTACACAGCTTATATCAACTCACTTCGGTTTGTCTGGTACACAGCTTATATCAACTCACTTCGGTCTGTGTGGTACACAGCTTATATCAACTCACTTCGGTCTGTCTTGTACACAGCTTATATCAACTCACTTCGGTCTGTCTGGTACAAAGCTTATATCAACTCACTCTGTCTGTCTGGTACATAGCTTATATCAACTCACTCTGTCTGTCTGGTACATAGCTTATATCAACTCACTTCGGTCTGTCTGGTACATAGCTTGTGCACGTTGTTTCTACCACTGCCCAGTCTTGGGTCAAGTTGAACCTTTTCACAATTATTCAGACTCCATGACGATACACGAATCAATTTGAAAATTTAACCAATTTGTTAATCAATTAGTGGTTATTGATTAATCCCGTTTTATATAGTAAAAGGGATTTAATCCTTACAGTAATGAGAGATATGGCAGTGTTTTTTTTGCGGTTCTTTCCCGTAAGATAAGCATTTTATATTTTGCTTGTTTTTGTGTCTATTTATTTGTCATACGGTGTGCCTGCTGTGAGAGGCAGGCATGTTAAAGTAGAGAATAAGTTCCTCGGCCACATACCTGACACTTCATATTAACTCCGTACCACTACAGCCTGTCGTTAATAGTTTCTCTCTGTTCCCTCGAAGTGTAGGTGAAAAAAGGTTGGAAAAGAATTTAAAAATAACGTGGAAACTTAAACGTTTGAAACAATGAAATTATGTCAACAGTTTATGTCGCTCTCTCTCCAACTCTCGCTTTCTCTCACTATTACTTTCTCCAGGTCTCACTTTCTCTCACTATTACTTTCTCCAAGTCTCGCTTTCTCTCACTATTACTTTCTCCAAGTCTCACTTTCTCTCACTATTACTTTCTCCAAGTCTCACTTTCTCTCACTATTACTTTCTCCAAGTCTCACTTTCTCTCACTATTACTTTCTCCAACTCTCACTTTCTCTCACTATTACTTTCTCCAAGTCTCACTTTCTCTCACTATTACTTTCTCCAACTCTCACTTTCTCTCACTATTACTTTCTCCAACTCTCACTTTCTCTCACTCTTACTTTCTCCAAGTCTCACTTTCTCTCACTCTTACTTTCTCCAAGTCTCACTTTCTCTCACTATTACTTTCTCCAACTCTCACTTTCTCTCACTATTACTTTCTCCAAGTCTCACTTTCTCTCACTATTACTTTCTCCAACTCTCACTTTCTCTCACTATTACTTTCTCCAACTCTCACTTTCTCTCACTATTACTTTCTCCAACTCTCACTTTCTCTCACTCTTACTTTCTCCAAGTCTCACTTTCTCTCACTCTTACTTTCTCCAAGTCTCACTTTCTCTCACTATTACTTTCTCCAACTCTCACTTTCTCTCACTATTACTTTCTCCAACTCTCACTTTCTCTCACTATTACTTTCTCCAAGTCTCACTTTCTCTCACTATTACTTTCTCCAACTCTCACTTTCTCTCACTATTACTTTCTCCAACTCTCACTTTCTCTCACTCTTACTTTCTCCAAGTCTCACTTTCTCTCACTCTTACTTTCTCCAAGTCTCACTTTCTCTCACTATTACTTTCTCCAAGTCTCACTTTCTCTCACTATTACTTTCTCCAACTCTCACTTTCTCTCACTATTACTTTCTCCAAGTCTCACTTTCTCTCACTATTACTTTCTCCAACTCTCACTTTCTCTCACTATTACTTTCTCCAAGTCTCACTTTCTCTCACTATTACTTTTCTCCAACTCTCACTTTCTCTCACTATTACTTTCTCCAACTCTCACTTTCTCTCACTCTTACTTTCTCCAAGTCTCACTTTCTCTCACTATTACTTTCTCCAAGTCTCACTTTCTCTCACTATTACTTTCTCCAAGTCTCACTTTCTCTCACTATTACTTTCTCCAACTCTCACTTTCTCTCACTATTACTTTCTCCAAGTCTCACTTTCTCTCACTATTACTTTCTCCAACTCTCACTTTCTCTCACTCTTACTTTCTCCAAGTCTCACTTTCTCTCACTCTTACTTTCTCCAAGTCTCACTTTCTCTCACTATTACTTTCTCCAAGTCTCACTTTCTCTCACTATTACTTTCTCCAAGTCTCACTTTCTCTCACTATTACTTTCTCCAACTCTCACTTTCTCTCACTATTACTTTCTCCAAGTCTCACTTTTTCTCACTATTACTTTCTCCAACTCTCACTTTCTCTCACTATTACTTTCTCCAACTCTCACTTTCTCTCACTCTTACTTTCTCTTTTCATATTATTTTCTTTTCCTCTATTCCATTTCATTTCTTTCTTTCTGTCTGCCTATCACTTTCTTTTTGTTATTTCTTCCACTCTCACTCTTTCTTACTTTCTCTCTTCTTTCTCTCCTTCTCCTGTCGTTTTTTTTTGTTACTTATTCTTTCCCTCTATTTCATCACCTTTACCTCACAATCCCCTCCCTCTTTATTTTCAACTACCTCTCTCTAACACTTTCTCGTATTGTCTCCCTCCCCAGTCATGTAATCATTTTTACTCATCCTCTATTCTCACCTCCATCTTTTTTAAATCCCTTTTACCTCCTTTCGTATCTCCTCATCCCTTTCATCATCTTCATTCTTCTCTCCCCGTGTCTCTCTTTCTCTCCTTGTTTCTTTCTCACTCACTCTCTTCCCGTCTTTTCTCTCCTTTCAATCTTCTTCCGCTAGAAAGAACCATAACTCCAGCTCGCCTAATGTGGGTGAAAGCCTTTCATTGCTTTCAGTTGTCTTCTCTTTCCAAATCCTATTATCTCCCCTGAACATACGGCTTGCGTACTTTCCCTCGCACTGATCCTATCAAACAGGCTACTGGACAAAGTCCGAACAGCAGACGATATGAATTTAATGAATTGTTTCATCATCTTGCCTGCCCCCCCCCCTTCACCACCATAGAATACATGAAATATGTTGTTGTCTCCCTTGTGTTTGGTAACTGAGTTGTTTACAAGTTATCTTACACTGATGCAATACAGCCAGATGAAACTTAACATTATGTCCCAGCAAGCAGTTGTATGAAGGACTAACCGCCAGACACAAAAGAATGAAAGTTCAATGCAGGGTTTCTCAAACGAAATTACGCACATTCAGAAAATGTTTCTACCAATTGACAATCTCAAGCCTGTTTCTGTACTTTGACAATCTCAAGCCTGTTTCTGTACTTTGACAATCTCAAGCCTGTTTCTGTACTTTGACAATCTCAAGCCTGTTTCTGTACTTTGACAATCTCAAGCCTGTTTCTGTACTTTGACAATCTCAGGCCTGTTTCTGTACTTTGACAATCTCAAGCCTGTTTCTGTACTTTGACAATCTCAGGCCTGTTTCTGTACTTTGACAATCTCAGGCCTGTTTCTGTACTTTGACAATCTCAAGCCTGTTTCTGTACTTTGACAATCTCAAGCCTGTTTTGGTACTTTGACAATCTCAAACTGTTTCTGTACTTTGACAATCTCAGGCCTGTTTCTGTACTTTGACATTCTCAAACTGTTTCTGTACTTTGACAATCTCAAACTGTTTCTGTACTTTGACAATCTCAAACTGTTTCTGTACTTTGACAATCTCAAACTGTTTCTGTACTTTGACAATCTCAAGCCTGTTTCTGTACTTTGACAATCTCAAGCCTGTTTCTGTACTTTGACAATCTCAAGCCTGTTTCTGTACTTTGACAATCTCAAACTGTTTCTGTACTTTGACAATCTCAAGCCTGTTTCTGTACTTTGACAAACTCAAACTGTTTCTGTACTTTGACAATCTCAAACTGTTTCTGTACTTTGACATTCTCAAACTGTTTCTGTACTTTGACAATCTCAAGCCTGTATCTGTACTTTGACAATCTCAAACTGTTTCTGTACTTTGACAATCTCAAACTGTTTCTGTACTTTGACATTCTCAAACTGTTTCTGTACTTTGACAATCTCAAGCCTGTTTCTCTACTTTGACAATCTCAAGCCTGTTTCTATACTTTGACAATCTCAAGCGAGTTTCTGTACTTTGACAATCTCAGGCCTGTTTCTGTACTTTGACAATCTCAAGCCTGTTTCTGTACTTTGACAATCTCAAGCCTGTTTCTGTACTTTGACAATCTCAAGCCTGTTTCTGTACTTTGACAATCTCAAGCCTGTTTGGGTACTTTGACAATCTCAAACTGTTTCTGTACTTTGACAATCTCAGGCCTGTTTCTGTACTTTGACATTCTCAAACTGTTTCTGTACTTTGACAATCTCAAACTGTTTCTGTACTTTGACAATCTCAAACTGTTTCTGTACTTTGACAATCTCAAACTGTTTCTGTACTTTGACAATCTCAAGCCTGTTTCTGTACTTTGACAATCTCAAGCCTTTTTCTGTACTTTGACAATCTCAAGCCTGTTTCTGTACTTTGACAATCTCAAACTGTTTCTGTACTTTGACAATCTCAAGCCTGTTTCTGTACTTTGACAATCTCAAACTGTTTCTGTACTTTGACAATCTCAAACTGTTTCTGTACTTTGACAATCTCAAGCCTGTTTCTGTACTTTGACAATCTCAAACTGTTTCTGTACTTTGACAATCTCAAGCCTGTTTCTGTACTTTGACAATCTCAAACTGCTTCTGTACTTTGACAAACTCAAACTGTTTCTGTACTTTGACAATCTTAAACTGTTTCTGTACTTTGACAAACTCAAACTGTTTCTGTACTTTGACAATCTCAAGCGAGTTTCTGTACTTTGACAATCTCAAACTGTTTCTGCCCTTTGACATCGTTGCCAGTCCCTAAGAAGATATCGTTTTATAAAAGTATATAGTAGTAAACGTTAGTACAGAAACCATTGGTTGTTTTAAAATCTTGATGGACTCCTTGGAAAATCTTAACTTCTCATCTCAATGGCCATCTCACTTGACCTTCACATGTCCCTTAGTTGGAGTTTGAATTCTGGTCTCTCACTTTATTTTTTATAACTACATTTAAACGGCGCTGAATTCATTTATTGTACTTTGTATTGATGTTGTATTCAATTATTTACTGTTGAATTTTCTTTTTCCAACAAAACGATCAGCAGATTGGTAACTAGAGACTTAGGCGTCTGCAATGAGTTCATTCTGATTCGGTGGGTGAGCATATGGCTGTGGTTTGATATATGATATCCAGTGAGTACAATTACAACCACCCTTACCCCTTTCCCCAACTCAATTCTCTCTTTTCTTAATTATTTAGTAATCTGGCGTCATAAAATAAAAATGACGCCCCTCCCTCGCAGACTTGAAATTAAGAACCATTAGGTGCACCCCAGGTTTTTAGTGTCGCCACTTTTGTGCAGCGATAGAACACTGGGACTCATTGGAGCAGATGGTGACCGAGATTAACGTGGAGTTGGGGTTAGCACTGTCAGGAACTAGGGCTCTACGGAACTAGGGCTCTATAAAACAAGATGGCTGCATGGTCATACGGAATACGCTCTGGGCTGTTGTCTCGATCGACCCGGGTTCGAACCCTGTTCCTCGCCACCTCTTCAGTCCTAAGAGATGTTTAGGCTGGTATGTAATAATCTTCATTTTTTAAGAAACATCCAAAACATGTAAAACATATATAAAACATATGGAACAAAAGGTTTATTTAGAATACAGTCCTTGTCTGGCTTGGCCACGTTCATAGAATGCCACCAGGTCGACTTCCACAAGACATTCTGTATTGTGATCTAACAGAAGTCAGGACAGCCGCTAGCATCTGGGAAAAAGCGGCACTGGAAATATCCACATGGAGGGCGAGCATAAAAGAAGGGTCCAAGATTGCAGATGCTACACACAACAGCAGCAGAAAGAAGGGTGAAAGTACATAGGCACCTGGTGATTACAGATGCCCCAACCTGTGATCGCAGCTGTGTATCAAGGATTGGCCTCTTTAGTCACACAAATAGATGCAAAGGGAAAAGCCCATAGCCTCTGACGTAAGTTGCTACAGAGATTGTCTGTAATACATGATAGGAAAATCATATTTATTTGTTATATACTATTGGTTCAGACCTAAGAAATACTTTTGTAGACAAAATAGCGGACTGAGCTCTGACTATAACCATGGACGTTGCTCTATACATAGACAAAATAGCGGACTGAGCTCTGACTATAACCATGGACGTTGCTCTATACATAGACAAAATAGCGGACTGAGCTCTGACTATAACCATGGACGTTGCTCTATACATAGACAAAATAGCGGACTGAGCTCTGACTATAACCATGGACGTTGCTCTATACATAGACAAAATAGCGGACTGAGCTCTGACTATAACCATGGACGTTGCTCTATACATAGACAAAATAGCGGACTGAGCTCTGACTATAACCATGGACGTTGCTCTATACATAGACAAAATAGCGGACTGAGCTCTGACTATAACCATGGACGTTGCTCTATACATAGACAAAATAGCGGACTGAGCTCTGACTATAACCATGGACGTTGCGCTATACATAGACAAAATAGCGGACTGAGCTCTGACTATAACCATGGACGTTGCTCTATACATAGACAAAATAGCGGACTGAGCTCTGACTATAACCATGGACGTTGCTCTATACATAGACAAAATAGCGGACTGAGCTCTGACTATAACCATGGACGTTGCGCTATACATAGACAAAATAGCGGACTGAGCTCTGACTATAACCATGGACGTTGCTCTATACATAGACAAAATAGCGGACTGAGCTCTGACTATAACCATGGACGTTGCTCTATACATAGACAAAATAGCGGACTGAGCTCTGACTATAACCATGGACGTTGCTCTATACATAGACAAAATAGCGGACTGAGCTCTGACTATAACCATGGACGTTGCTCTATACATAGACAAAATAGCGGACTGAGCTCTGACTATAACCATGGACGTTGCTCTATACATAGACAAAATAGCGGACTGAGCTCTGACAATAACCATGGACGTTGCTCTATACATAGACAAAATAGCGGACTGAGCTCTGACTATAACCATGGACGTTGCTCTATACATAGACAAAATAGCGGACTGAGCTCTGACTATAACCATGGACGTTGCTCTATACATAGACAAAATAGCGGACTGAGCTCTGACTATAACCATGGACGTTGCTCTATACATAGACAAAATAGCGGACTGAGCTCTGACTATAACCATGGACGTTGCTCTATACATAGACAAAATAGCGGACTGAGCTCTGACTATAACCATGGACGTTGCTCTATACATAGACAAAATAGCGGACTGAGCTCTGACTATAACCATGGACGTTGCTCTATACATAGACAAAATAGCGGACTGAGCTCTGACTATAACCATGGACGTTGCGCTATACATAGACAAAATAGCGGACTGAGCTCTGACTATAACCATGGACGTTGCTCTATACATAGACAAAATAGCGGACTGAGCTCTGACTATAACCATGGACGTTGCTCTATACATAGACAAAATAATTCAGTAGTGGTGAAATGAAAAGTATAAATTGTCAGTGTGCCCTAGCCTTAAGTAGGTCAGAGTAACACCATTAATGTATGTGTGTACACATTATTATTAATTAACTAGATATATCAGTTTCTATGTTTAAAAAATTGTGTTAATGTAAACTAGTGCGCTCCTATTATATTCTCGCATTGTGAGACGATGTCATTGTTGTCTACATCTTTAAACACTGTCAATTTCAATCTAAAAAAAGCTGTTCTAAAAATGTTTTAAAACATTTTTAATTGACAAAAATATTTGTCTCTAGTTCAAGGTTGTCTGTTTGTTTCAAAATATTTATGAAAATGATTCAACTGACAGAAATAGACAAATGCCATGTCGCAATTACAACTGAATGGCACATAACGGATATAATAATGCCCTGGAATTGGTTGGAAGAAGACACCGGCCGGGAGGAACTCTTCTGGGAATGGAGGGAAATTTTTCTGTTTGTTTGAAGCGTCGCGATGAAACCAAGCGATAATGTGAATTTGCTGCAGGATTGTGAAATAACAAAACATTGTCATTTGTATCTGATCTAGCTTTTCAGATTTCAAAAATAGTATTACATTGAATTATTCACAAGCGCTGTCGATATTGGTTTTAAGTAAAATAGCCGTGGATAAACAGTTTGATAGTAAGTCTCGTATAACGGACTGAATTTAGAAAGTGAAAACTAAGAATATCAATCAATGGAACGGCTAGTAATAGAACTATGACTAATGAGCAGTGCTTGATTTTAGTAAGTGTAGATCCAGTGGAAGATTTGTGCGTAGGTCTCGTGCCCTCTTCACGTTTTAATATCCCACCTTCACCTTCACTTTAGTCTGTTGGACCGTTGGGGCACCACACAAGAACTGTCATCCGAATTTCTCCATTCCTCTCTGTCGTTTGCCTTGGATAGAATTTCATTAACTGAAGCGCCTGTCCATTCTTTGATTTTGTAGTCCCGTCGCTTTCTCTGTCTTCCTCTTCTTCTTTTTCTTGGTAATGTTCCCTGAAGGAAGGTCTTTGCGAGCCTTGAGGACCGTGTGATGTGCCATAGAGTTTTAATAAACATGCACTGTAAAATATGAATAAATCCAAAAGCATTTCATCTTTGATAAGAAAGAAATATGGTACATTTAATATCATTTTCTCTTATTTTCTTATATTTAAAATATTGTTGTTTTAAATTATGTTTTTGAAATATAGAGTAGCACTTTAACGGTAAAGCCCTTTGCTATGGTGTAAATCTGGCACTGCTAATGTGCTACTTAAAACTACAGATAATGACGCCAAAAAATGAACTAATAAAATGAGAAGACAGGTACTTGCGACAATGGATATCAACAGATAGAACTCAATACAAAATTTTAGGCCGATAATATAAGTTAAAGTAAAGTTCCCCTTTCAGACCTTGCGATCTATCAGGCAGATGATGTAAGGGTCATCTGTTTCTGTGTCCCGCGGCTTACGAGGGTTTCATGTGGCCAGCACAACGACCAACCGCTATCACCTTTACCCGACTAATGTCAGGTACCCATTAGAGCTGAGTGTACACAGAGGCGCCTTAAAGATCCCGAAATTAAAAATCCCGGCTTTACCACTCGGCCATCGCGCCTTGATAATATTAGGTACATGCTACACATACAATAAGGGATGTGCAGTCTAATCTTATCTTATATAATACAGACGTTTCTTCAAAAAAGAAGATGATTACATTCTACGTGTCATGCATTTAGTCATTCATGTTAACCAATGACTTAAATTCTGCCATGTCATTGGTTTTCCTGGTTGGTTTAGGCAACCCGTTAGATGCCTTTTAGTACTAGGGAAAAATGAGCATTTGTACAAATTTGTCCTAGCGTTTGGAAGGAGGAATGTGCCTTATAGCAACAAAAATCAATGTTTATAAAGCAGTGGCTCTTAGCATACTTTTGTATGGCTCTGAGACTTTGGTGCTCTAACGAAAGTATTAAGGCTCCTTCAACGCTTCCATCAAAGGTGCCTTCGCTTCATGATGGCCACCGCTGGCAAGACTTCATTACAAATAACTATGTTACATAACTGATCCAAAATAATTGATACGACTATACTTAATATAAGCTTTGTTTTTTTGTGAAATAAATGTGTTTATATTTTAGTGTTTCTTCCCCAAACAAAAGCACCAAAAGCTTATATTTTTCGCCTCTGTATTTATCTAATGCTGTCTTCATTGCGGCATTTAAATAAATGTCTATTATATAGATCTAAAACAGCGCAGTGCGTAGAGTGGCTCCTACGTCTAGTGTTATAGATTAACTCCGAATAGTCCCAATGGAGCCAAGTTGCTGACGCGGAGCCAAGGGGGGAAAAATAGGCCCCTGTGATTTCCAGTGGGCCAACAATTCCATTAAGTGGGAAGTTGAGTTCATTTGAGTGAGGGGAGGGGGGGGGGGCGCCGGGGAGAGAAAATTTCATTAAGACTGACAGGGTATGTCTTGGGGCGCCGGTGATTTAATGTTCTCCCTTCCTTCTTTCTCCACTTTCCAGTCCCCCCCCCTCTCCCCTTCAACCCCATCCTCTTGTCCAGCAGTTTACCGGCCAAATATGAACATTTTGGTAGAGACAGTCCACGAGAAAATATAAATAGCTACAAGATTTATTTATTAATTTCCATGAAATAATACAAGTTAATCTCATACATAGAATAACCTTGATCTAATTATATAGTATTATAAGGGAAGAGAAACCACAAAAAGTTTCTTCAATAAGTACACTTACACCAATAATAGACTGATTAATAGATACAGTAACACACTATAAATCGATGTTTTCTTTGAATCTCTAACAATGTACGTAAATGCAAAACAACTTTTATTGTCATGTATTACTATTAATGGCATAATGCCTAGCTATATTGTCTTTTAAATAAACAGAAACATAACACAATATATCTTCTATATCCGAATGCGTGGCTAAAGCGTGACAATAACATTTAAAAACAAAAACAACATAAGACAAATTTAATCTAGAAGTAAACATTTTATTGCCGAAATTAAGATCCAGCAAGGTTACAAAGACAGTTTGTGCGGAGACAAACTCAAAATGGTCCCTCGAAGTGGTCCACCAAGGCAGGTAAACAGACAGGTTTCGATATTTTCAGAAAGAACATCAGAATGAAATTCTATCAAAGACAAATGACAGAGGAGAATGGAGAAAGAAGGTTGACGGATCTTGTGTGGTGCCCCAACGGTCCAGCAGACCAAAAGATAGGTGAAAGTGAATGTGAAGTTAGATGTCAACCTGGCCTAACTAATGTCTTATAATGAATATATAATTGCTCTAATTATTTTATAAAGGGACAATCTCTTATTCCTTAAGAAAAAACAAAAAAAAAAACATTTCCGTTTCGTTTAGTTAAAGTGTTCTGTGGCTATAGTGCAAACCTGCAGTTCACGCGATAATATGAAAATCTACCAATTAATTGTTGTTTCAAATAATGTCCAACTTATATGCATACTAAATAAATTTTTTCTCTAAAAAACAGAAAACATATTTTTGTGTAAATGTGTTTATTACTATAACAGAACTTACTTAACTTGGCAATTCAATTTTAAAAATGTGTTGATAATATGGTATACGGTAATCTACCATATTGAGGAGCCTTCCGTGTTTATTACTATTAATAGTGAATAGTTGTAAAAGTGGTGTGTATTTTTATGAAAAAACTGCTTGCAGAAAAGAAAAAAGAACTTTGAATAGTCTAAAATATTATGATGTCGGATTTTCACTATCTTTTCTAGTTTACTAGATCTAAACGGGACGGACGAACAGAAACACAGACAGACAGACGGACGGACGGACAGACATTCCACACAAAACTAATAGGGTCTATTCCCCTTTCGGGAGCCGCTAAAAAAGAATTTTATATTATTAGAATGTAGTTCAAATTGATGAATTAAAATAGCAAAAAAACTCCAGTTTTCAGTATTTAAAAATTGTAGTTGTTTTTTTTTTGTAAAGAGAAGAAAAAGCATGAATAAAACGTATACTCATTGAATCGATCTATTTATCAATATATCTATCACACACACGCATATATACATTCATACAGACAGATGGATAGATAGATAGATAGATAGATAGCTAGATAGATAATAGATAGATAGATAGATAGATAGATAGATAGATAGATAGATGGTAGATAGATAGTTATATAAATAGATAGATAGCTAGATAGATAGATTGATAGATAGATAACTCTCTCTGCAGATATATTCAATATGAACTAAGATTTACTCTATGTCAAAGATAAAATTAAGAGTTTCTAATTAAAACTGTTTAATAGAATAATTTACTATAATTATTTAAGTACAACTACCTTCCCTCTGCAAACCAATCCACGCCATCAAAACTCCCCCCCCCCAAAAAAAAAAAAATATTTAGTAAATTGTGTGCACAGTGTAATAATATTACATTAAAAACAAAAATTAAAAAGCCATGAAACCTAGCCACTAGCATTGATTTAATCAAGGAAAACACTTACTAAAAATTGAAATAATTATATTATAAGAAAGAAAAAGTTATTTTCAAAGAAAAAGAAAGTAAAGTTTATATAGGTAAGGCATGAAAGAAAATAATTTAGAAGGGAGATAACACTGAGATGTTTAAGAAATAATATATGAAGACAAACAACGAAAATAAATTACGTGCCCCTGACACAGAAATACAACGAATGTTAAAACAGAGTTATCGGTAATGACTACACAGAAATGAGAGAAAAGTGCTCCAGATAATACCATTTGTTTGTCCTAGTTAAAAGCTGTATTGAGGATGATTCAATAGAACTCGGAGAGAATGTCTCAGCGAATTGAAAGATTCATACCAGAAACAGAAATAAATGTTACATTCGCCCCCCTGGGGGATAGTTCGCCCTGAGTCTCAGAATTATTTCTGTATGTAGATTTGCTCTGGAGGAATGGCATCAAAATACGGTGTCCATTTTGTTGGGTTTTTTCTTCTAGTGCCTGGGGATGTCACGTGATGTCACGTCTGCTAGACTGTGCTCATGAGAAGGAAGAGAACTACGTCATCCTTGACGTCACACAGGCACGTGACACGCCTGCCTTACAAACAAAAAGAACAAAAAAAAAGTTACAAAAACAGTTTGTGTGGAAACACAAACTCAAAATTCCACCCCCCCCCCCCCGCAGTGGTCCACCTAGAGTCTTCACCAGGACTTCCGGTTCCAAGTTCTATACCCCTCATCCACAAAATCTCCATATATTCATTTAGCGTACACTTATCATTTTTTAAATAATAATTACAAGTCGACCGGCGGGGTAGCATACGCAGCTATTTTCCAGGCCCGGCCCTAGGCTACTGCAACCTATGCGACCGCAGTGGACCCCGCACTTTCATTGGACCCGCACTAATTCTAGGTGTAAATTATTAAATTAAACCATTTTATAACTTATAACAGATTTCTCGCGGCCTACTAATTTACCAGGAGCTCCTTGAAATCTCTTGAAATTGCAAAAGTCCTGGAAATTACGAAAATTATTGAAATCTTTTGAAAACTCATACAAATCTCCAGAAATATTTAGACAAAAATTGTCATTTTAAGGTGTCATTCAATATGGAAAAGGCCAATCCTACGCGCGATAAAAAAAATATTATGCAATACCTGTGATCTATGTAGGAAACAGAATTCTCATGATATACTGTATGACTTTGCTACACGCAAGGCTCGTAAAGTAATTCTGTACGTAGTAAAGAATGAATAAAATGCTAAGACGAATTTATTTTCTAATACAAACTCTTAAATTTCACTTATTATCCGTTTCTCTACCCAAACTTGGCCACGCGAAAACTGTTTCGCATAGCGCCCAACAACGGTTGAGTCCGGCACTGCTATTTGGTGACGGGTGAATACAGAGTAGATTACTTGTTCTCCCTCTCCCCCCTCTTTTCTCGCGCTAAATTTACGTGGGGTAGAAAAACAAAAGTGAACTTGCCTGGTCACAACGGTTAAGTCCGGCCCTGTTATTTAGTGACGGGTGAATACCACTTGTTCTCCCACCCCCACCCCCTCTTTTTTTTGTGGGGTAACTCTAGTCTTTAGAAATAAAAGTGAGATCTTTCCTCTACTTCTTGTCCAAACTGTTGAGCATTATATATATAGATTTGTTTAAAATCAGATTATACTTTCCCTTACAATAACACACAAGACAAGCACGTTAACACATCCACGTCCTGGTCATGTAATACTGTTGAGCAGTCAGGTGACTGAGAAGTTGCATATATAGTTCATGATCATTTACACTGTTTATCCAGTGTCTGAGTGATGAAGCGCTTTGTTTCCGAACCAGGAGTCCTGGGTTCGAATCCTGGTAAAGACTGTGATTTTTACTTTCGGGAGCTTTAAGACTCCTTCGAGTCCACCCAGCCGTAATGGATACCTGACATTTGATGGTGAAAAGTAAAGATGGTTGAAGGATCATTTTAATGATCATCACTTCCTGTTGCAAACGCAAGAACGTCTTCAACCATTCCACAGGTTAAAACACTGAATGAACATTTCGAATCTCTATACGTTAAATACTTTAGTAACGACATATGAAATAGTATAAAATGTTTGTGCCTTTTTAGGTTATAAAAAGATGAATACAGTGACAGTAAAAAATATTGGTGAATCGAGGTGACGAATGAATAATCATTGTCACCATGGAAACGACATCCAGGGACCAACTTTTTTTTTTCTGGAATACAATGTTTTTGCGAATTTAGAGCTGAAATCACCCCAGCCCCTTCATAACCTCCTTATTCCAGTCTTAGCCATCAAGATTCCTTAATGACGTCATTGCAACATCCTCCCCAGGAAAGACTAATTTAGTTTGCCGTTTCAATGGTCCAATCAGCCTGTCTCGACTATCATCAAGTTTTTTTTTTTTCCCTGGCTCCAAACATGGTTAGTGCTGGCGTTGTAGTAGTAGCTGTGCTTCTTGTGTGAGGTTGTTGTTGCTGAGGAAGGTTGTGGTTAGGGTTCTCTACGCTTTTTTTTCTTCTAAAAATAAAAATTCCTTGTGGTTTGGCGAGGAGAGAGAAAACAGTTTTTAGATAGCTTATATTAAGTCACTTTATGTCTGTCTGACTGTCTGTCTGGGACGATAATTTAACTTGTTGTTTTTTTCTGCTCCTTTCCATTCTCGGATCAAGTTGAAAATGTGCATAATTATTCATAGTGGAAGACAATACATGAATTAATAAAAAAAATTACCAACTAGTCAATCAATTATGTGGTGTAGTCTTTATATATGCTGATTAACTCCCCGTTGTGGAGACCTGTAAAGAAACACTTAGGAAGTACCTTTGTGTATTTGTATTACTACTGTGAACAACAGTTTCCATTTCTCCAGATGGGGAACAGAACCCCAGCCCAGGGCTTTCATTTACTTAAATCCGGCACTGCTTTGAGTTCTTTGGGGCATGGCAACTTAAAAAAGAAATCCTTTAATGATCTATTACCATGTCGGCTGTGAATAGTTTTAACCACTGTAAGTAAAAATTGCTTGGCTGCTTGAGGGGCTCCGGGTTCGAGTCCCGATGTAGACTAGTACTAGTGATTTTTCATTTGAGATTTGATCTGACATTTTTATTTTGCTTAAAGGCAGCACAGAAACCTTCTCCCTGGTCCCCCCCACCCCCGCCCTTTTCCCTTTCTCCCACATGTCCTGAGCACCCTGAGCACGCTGTCGAAGTAGAAAAAACAATTTACATAAACAATAATTATAATAATTCCGCATTAGTTACAGTATATAACACAACTGTACTGGCTAGCCTTATAAATCATGAATCTAGTCACACATTTTTCATTCAGCATTTCAGTTGAATTGTCAATCAGATCAATTGATCAATGAACTTTTGATGTTCTTCGATCTCCACCTCCCCCTCCTTTTTTTTGATTTTCGGCCTAGTAAATTCTTTGTTGTTGTTTATTTTTCAGTTACGCCCCTGCTTATATTATCACGACTATCTAAGCAGCACGTTAAAACTCGTAGTTGGGATTTAGAAACAGTCTTCGCCAGGACCGGCCCTAAAAATTGCGGGGACCTATTCCAAACGGATTGCGCGGAGGCCCAGTCTGGGTACAGAGAAAAGGATATAGTAATGAACATTGAAGATTTTGTTTTTCAAAATCAATTCGTCTTTGTATTACGTTTTACCCTAAACTATAATCTAGTCTATGCTTTTGATTAAATGAAAGCTGACAATGACTTTTTTTTTCTTTATCGAGAGTAGGATTGGCGTTTTCCATATTGAATGACACCCCAAAATGACAAGTTTTCATAATTTCAGGAGATTTCCAGGAGCTCGTCGAAAATCAGGAGGCATTGAGAAACCTGTTATAAGTTACAATGGCTTGATTTAATAATTTACACCTAGAATTATCGCGGGACCAAACGAGGGAAAGCTCATAGGTTGCAGAGGCCTACTGCTATTGTTCGCTACAACCAAAAGTTCAGAGTATTGAATACAAAACAATTGGGGACGTAAGCGTAGAGAATACTCAGCCAGGGAAGCAAGATCAGAGGGGGGGGGGGGGGGGCAGAGTTACGCTCCCCTCTCGAACGGCCAGGATGTTGATACATGTATACATTTATATATGAAAACAAAATCGCGGTCCAGGTCCTACCAGAGCTCATTAGTATCTGGGCAGGTTGAACGCTAAGAGGGGGGGGGGGGTGACGGGGAGAACCGTGAATGTCTGGACACGGGAGAAGGGCGGAGTAACATTCGGCCAACAAATTAGTTTGCTATCTATGTCGCTCCTTCTTCTCGCCTGCCAGTGCACGTAGACCTGACGACGCTCCTGCGCTTGCAGGGCCGTCTCTCACCTGCCAGCCGATGTCACAGGTGAGCGACTGATGTCACAGGTGAGAGAGGGAAATACAAGGCAACGACTTTAGGTAGGTCTGGGTTCAGTGAACCCCCACGTTTCTCCCACGATGACAGTCTATGATGATTTCATAAGTGGAGGAGAGATCCATTGTTGATATGAGAAACACATTGTGAGAGAGAGCTAGGGGACTGAGCTCACCAGCTAGCCTAGTCTGATATGTATCATGAAGATTTTGAGAAACACAATATTATTTTAGTTAATTTAATTTTAATTTCTGCTTGCGAAATCACAAGCTTATAAAATGTCAAATAATTCTAGAATAGAGGACATGATTTGGAAGATGAGTGCAGTATTTCACTTAATCACTCAAACCCAGCTGCAATCTACATATTTTGCAACATCTGATGCAGACAAAACCGTTGTGCACAGTGGATTTATTTATGTCTTCTTTCCGCCTTCTGTACCTGTCTTAATATGATACACAAAAATACAAAGATGGTCGAAGACTGAAAGAAGCTATTGCTGGCGTAATTATGAATTCACAAACGCTATGTACATTTTGAATTAGTGTTATGGAGAGTGTGTGAGAGTCAAATTATGGCGGGTGATTTGCGGTAGTGGAGGTGAGGAATAGAGCAGTGAACGTTGAAGTCGGGGAGAAGGAGCGTGAATCGAGTCACAGAAAGACGTGTTCATTTTTGTTACAGTGTGTTGTACAATGTTTAATATTTCATATGTTAATTTCTACATACGTGGGCATTGATGTTGATCTGGGTATATTTGTGAATAAAAGTTAAGGTTCTTTTTGGTTTGAAAAGCGAAGTTATAAATTTTATTTAAAAAATGTATTAAGAAATGAATACGTCTGCAACAGTTTTGTTGTACTAGTGGTTTGAAGCTACAACCCAACGACATTGCATCAACAACTGGCACAATTTTTCCCATACTTTATAATTTAACTTTTAAAAAAACTTTGCTGCACGATTGTTTGGGATGGCGATTAAACGAAGACGCCAGTACAAAGCTGCCAGGTTGATGTTTTATGCGATGATAGGCTTCAGAAAAACTTCAAAAAACGTGAGAAAACTATAAGATATTACCTACTAAACAACAATTTTTAAAGACGTACTTTACATTCTGGATGAGGCCTCTCAACCTCACGCACTTTAATCTTAGGCCCTGGACAGGAAATCTTTAGAAGACTTTAGACATTCCAGCTCCAATGGCGCCCTACCAGAATGAAAATAGACCGATTAAAGAAAGGTGCGAAGTCAATAGTAAAGACAGATCGTGTTTCGACGTTCTTTGAAGTTCAGGAATTGCCAAGGGGGAATTGTGTAAAATAGAACACAAAATGGACCTCAAAGTCTAACTTGTCCTAAAGACAGGAGGAGTTAACTCAGAAAGTACTTGTTGTTTTAGTGTGTGTCACGACCATACCTTACATTCAAACATAGTAAAAGATATAGACATCTTTATCAAATGATTCTATCGCTTGGTATATGTCACAGCCTGGTTTTTGTTATAGGCGTGATGACGCGAATGTCGTGTTATGTAGATCTTGTAGATGATATAATAATCCTTTGTATTGTTATTTAAATACTTTCACTCGCGCACTAGATTTGCTAGTGCGTGAGAACACCAACAAATTGAATTCTCTGACCACAATATTTATAATAATCAATAGACTCACTTGTAGCAGACATGGTTTTTATTACATGTAAAATAATTCACAAACGATATTGGCGACTTCAGCCATCACAAAATACATCCAAGAAAATTAGTCCTGAATACAAATCAATTCTAATTACTTTCCTACTTGTACGTTATACTACTTGTCAATAACAATCATAACACTCCGCTCTCTACCAGAGTCTAAAATCAACTGACTTGTCCACCTCGTGGTCAGCTTCCGACCAAAAAACAAAATCTCGTGCGAATCGTGCACGGAATGGTTCAGTGATTACTAGTCACAAAATATTACAGGGGTTCTAAAACTATGACATACGCCCCTTCCCCTGGAAAAGAGTACATATGATAGTAATGTTCTATATATATGTCCAGTAGCTTAATCAATCATGTCAAGCTGATCTAATTAATCACCTCAATACTGCTTGCTCAATTATACATAAATATTAATGTTATGTCATTCTAACTATGAATGGTTCCATATACTAATTAACAAATGCATTGTTCAACTTTCAAAATGTTTGCTTAGAAAAATATACATTATTATGATTACATCTACTGTACAAGTACGTTATTGAAAAAAAATATATCAATACAAGTTAAGACTTTATTCTCCTGAAGTATAGTTACATTATATTGAAATGTTTTGCATGAGCATGTTTAATTGTTACGTGCTCATTCTGTTAACAAACATTGACATCTCAATTCTGAGAGGAGAAAAAAAAAAAATTTAAAGTTATTTTACATCAAATTATTTCTATGATATAACACAACCAATGTGTATCATTTTACACATTAAGTGAATTTATTGAAGAAGTTCCCAAAAATTTACATACATCTATACAAGTATATTTGTGTTCAGTATTACTTTAAGTTCTGTCACCATTATAAAAGGTTACCGTGACATTGTCTATAATTGCTATTGCTAGCACACATATGTGGTATTTAAAGTAGAATAGCATAAAAAATGATAGCATTCAAATGTGTACCACTTGGAAAAAAAATCAACAATATTTACATTTGTGAGTTTCCAAAAAAAAAATTTAGGTCAACAGTTCAAGTAGTTTACTGTTGTTTACAATGTGTTTGTTTACATTACTGTATTTACTAACCATATAAATTATTAGCACATCTAGTTATTGTGATATTCTATGTTATTGACAAATTGTGATAAATAAATATGTAATGCACAGTTAATCAAAAATGATTGTACAATAGCATCAATGAAAGGTAAAATGTTATCATGACCCAATAAAATGATACAAGTGTAACAAAAATATGTCATGACCTAGTTACATAATAATTAGAAAAAAATGACAAGTTTCTAATTGTATTGTGAAGTTAAACATTTTCATAGCTAACAGTAATGTATCTTCCTCTAAATAACTTGTTATTGAATGCTTTAATAATTCTATAACAATCTTCTACTGTGTTTAAGTGTACAAATGCAATTTTATTTGATCTATCTTGAGTTCTTATATCTACCCATTTAACATGTGCAACATTGCTAAATTCTCTCATGATAGTTTGCCATCTAGTAAATCCTGATAAATTTTCTACTCTAATAATGTTGTCAGCATTAGTTAAAATGTTTCTAGTGAGACTTGTATCTTGTGCGACAGATAGTTCACAAATTTCTCCCTTCTTTGCTGTCCATTCAATAATTTCTTCTTTACTTATATCATTTACACCATTAACATGACCAATTATTAAATCTTGGGCTGGTGTATCTAAAATAATAACATCTACTTCTCCAGTTATCCATGGGGTATCTAAGTGTACTCTGACTGTATCACAAATATCAAATTTCTTTTGATTGGCATATATCAGTTTGATTTTTTCTGGCAGTTTTTGATTTGGTTTTATTAGTTTTGAATGTACTAAAATAGCACTGCTTCCTGTATCTCTGATGGCTTCTATTTTAATTCCATTTACATATGAGGGGTATAGGTTTAACTTTGGCTTATTGTACTGCATGTAGGCTGTCAATTCTTCTCTATTGCCCTGACTATTACTATTGTTATTATTTGGACTGTGATTGCCTCTATCATTTCTATTTCTGTTTTGCTGGCTAGTATTGTAGTTAGACTGATGGTTGTATGTGTCCCTCCTTGATTGTCTGAATACAAATCAATTCTAATTACTTTCCTACTTGTACGTTACACTACTTGTCAATAACAATCATAACACTCCGCTCTCTACCAGAGTCTAAAATCAACTGACTTGTCCACCTCGTGGTCAGCTTCCGACCAAAAAAACAAAATCTCGTGCGAATCGTGCACGGAATGGTTCAGTGATTACTAGTCACAAAATATTACAGGGGTTCTAAAACTATGACGGTATATTAAACTGGGTCTGGGTATTTTGGTTCTAGACATCTTCTTAAAAATCAAAATATCCAAAAGACGTTTTTTTAAATTGAGTTTAACCAAGATAAATGTCATCTTTCGGACCCAAAACCCCTAGCTAGTAAAAATGCTTGGAGTGTTAACAAACTATTAAATAACACAGTGGCGTAGCTAGGGTTTAGGGGGCCCGGGGGCCTGCCTCTTTAGGGGGCCCGCGGGCTGGCCTCTTTAGGGGCCCCTGCATTTTTTTACATTCGACATCATGACATGAGATAATGGCGTAATATTTAATATTTAATGTAAAAACTATTCTAAACACTCATTTGGGGGACCGCTCATATGGATAGCCGGTGGATTTCCAAATTTGGACCCCTCCTCACCCCCCCCCCCAATAGCTACGCCTCTGACTTAACAATATATGCTAAACTTTTATTACTTACAGGAGGGACTAAAAATCTAGGAATAGTGTAAGCTTACAGTCTAAAATATCAAAACAGTGTCCATCTGTTTCAGTCAGAACTCCACAACTCACTCCCCGGGCAGCCTACCATGACTTACCCCGCCATGTAGTTTAATCATTTCTGACATTATTAAATGATCCATCAAGCTAACGACGCGCTCAATCAAGGGATTCCAAATCACCTTCCACTCACTCACTCACTCCGTGTGTGTGCGAGTGTTTCTGTGGGCGTGTGTGTGTATGTAGCACCAGAGAGGGAAAAAAGCAGGAATCGATTGAAGACTTTCCATTATGTCTTTCAGAGCTAGGTGTGTTTGGAGTCGAGGCTTAATGCCAAGGTCTTAAGGACATCACATAGCTATAATAGATAAGGTTCTCAAGATGTTATAGTGTTTTCAGCACTGGTTCTGGTCTTGTCAATACCTTATCCATTTGTTAACATATAACTAGAATATTTTTCACACAGACTCAGCACTCACAAGTGCGCATTACAATGAAGACATTGCAAGAAACTCTCATCTGGGGCACTGACCATTCCACGAGGGAACCGTTGGGGCTCTCGCCCACCACTATTGGAACCAGGGGGGAAGAGATTTCTAATTTTGATATTACACAATTTTCTTCAAATAGCTATTATTCTAAATTATATTAGTTAGTTATTGATGATTTTAATCCGTTCTTATAACGTATCGTTCCCGCCTCACAACTAATCTAAAATTCTTTCATTGATAACTGTAAAATAATGAGAAGCTGGTACAAGATTAAGAGTTTCCGTTCAACGCCACGCATGCGCTTTCCACTCGGCTACCGTGATATTCATATAAATATTTTGTTCTGAGTTGATGGGGAATACATACAACAGACTACGCATACATTTTCTAAAGCAGTGGTTCCCAAACTTTTTCCTAAACGGAACACTTCGTACATTTTGGGTATGTAGCGGAACACTTCGCACATTTTGAGTATTTAGCGGAACATTTTGTTTATGTTTTTATAGACAGTAATGCACGTGGCGGCCTAGTAGCTAATTATTCCAGCAGTTCGTGGAACACCTATTCGGGGGTCGCGAAACACCAAGGGTTCCGCGGAACACAGTCTGAGAATCACTGTCTTAAAGCATTATAAAACAGATAGCAAGAAGCATTAGAGCTGATTTTGAAAGCAATAAACTCAGTTGTCAGAGCAAAGCCACTTTTCTTAGCCAAAGTTTTCCAAGGGAAAAGTGTAGCCTTCACAAAGACCAATGGTGTTTGTTTATCATGTCATCCCCCCCCCAACACACACACACGTCTTAACAGTACGCGGAGCTCCGGGCGAGTCACATACGAGGGTCCAGGAGCAGTAAGAGTAGATTGTTTTTTATATTCCGTACCACATTATGCTAACGGTCTCGACAGCCTCTAAGGCTGTAAGACTTATTATTGTTACAAAACATAAGACCTTAAGTAGGTATTGACAGACGGTATTTCGAAACACAAAGAGACTTCCGCTGGAATTGGTATTATACAGATACCAGGAAAGGTTTACATAATATTTGAGTCCTCGTTTATGAAAACCTGGTCTGGGTTACGAAGCTGACGGTGACAAGTGAATCTCCTATCGCTGTGTTTCCCAAATATCCACACCTCCTAAGGCCTCCTAAGGCAAGCACCGGTAAACTAACCAGGCCATCACTCACTATCCAGCAACAAAGTGTAATGAATGTATTACGAGAGAAACAAAATACCTAGAACCGAACTCAGGACATTTGGTCTGATTGATCTGGTGGTACCCTACTCCACCGTCAAAGTAACTGAAAATGAAAAAAATAAAAAAAAAGCTTTTATTATGTGTAGTTGCGTCAATTAATTTGGCCCAGCTTTGTGTCTATATGTATTATCGACCTAGACATAATAAATCTGTACGATTAGAAATATTTGTACCACTTGTTTTCGTTTAGCTTTGAGCTTTCTCAGTGCGCTCTGATCCTATCACGTGACTTGACCAGTTGGGAAAAGGGTTGGGGGAAAAGACGGGGGTTTCTTGGTGAATGTTTACAAAATCGTTTTTTTTTTTTTTTTATGCATTAAAAAAAATTCAATCAGGGCTCGAGTCTTTAAGAGGACTAATTCAACTTATACTACCATATCTGTCAAGTACAATTTCTTTCATTGTTCAAGATAACTAATTACCTTTAGTGTATTAACTAATTGGTTAATGTTTTTATTGATTCTTGTGTTATCAGGTAAAAGAAATAATTGTCTAAAATTTTATTCAGCTTAATCCGAGATTGGGTGTGGGAGAAATAACGTGTACAAACTTTTTACCAGACAGACAGACAGAGTGAGTTGGTATAAGCTTTGTAATAAAATAAGAATAAAGTAATTCTCAAAATATCAACCATTTCGCGTTGGTTTGCTGATCTGCTTTCAATGGTTGATTGCCTGTTCTAAATATTTTTTTAATGCCCAATTAAAAACTAAAAACAAAAACACTTAACGGCGCTCTGGAAGAAAATGTCGTTACCATAGCAACAGTAAACAAGTACTACGTCACAACGAGTCAAAACAAAACAAAACCACACCAAAAAAACAAAAACAAACTATAACTCGATTTCCAGATTGTGCTTTGGAAATTTGTGTTTGAAGCTTCAGAACGTCTGGAATTAGTTATTCTCTGACTCATTCATTGCGCATGCGTCTAATTCATTAAGACACAGGGGCAGAAAATTAAAGCCAACAAACTAATTAACAAAGGATTGAATGGAATGACTTCTATTTCACTGCTACATTTATTATTTGAAACATTAATTCAGGATGCAGCTTAAAAGGCAGTTTAAAGATAAGACGAAAAATGGCCAGGTAAACAAACTGGCTTGTCGCAGTAGCAAAGAGCTGAGAAAAAAAAATTGTATTTATAAAATGTTGCTGAGGGTAGGGTCGAGGTTGGTTTGCAGGGTTTATAAAGTAAGACTCAACAAAAGATAAGTAAAACATTAGGGGGAAAAAAAAACTATAGAGTATATTTAGCAGAATAATAATAATAACAAGGTTACAAAAGACAGTTTGTGTGGAAACACAAACTCAAAATCGGCCCCCGAAGTGGTCCACCCAAGCAGGCTTCAATATTTTGAGAAAGAACATCCGAATGAAATTATATCAAAGACAAATGAGAGATAAGAATTGAGAAAGAAGGTTAACAGATCTTGTGTAGTGCCCCAACGGTCCCGCAGATCAAAGGATAGGTGAAAGTAAATGTAAAATTAGATGTGAACCTGGCCTAACTAGTTCTCCTTTCAGACCTTGTGGTCTATAGGGCAGATGATGTAAAGTTCATCTGTTTTTGTGGCCTACGGTTAACGAGGGTGTCATGTAGCCAGCACAACGACCAACCGCCTTTACTTTTCCCCAACTAATGTCAGGTACCCATTAGAGCTGAGTGGACTCAGAGGCGCCCAAAGATGGAAATCCCAGTCTTCACCAGGATTCGAACCCGGGACCCCCGGTTCGGAATCCAAGCGCTTTACCGCTCAGCCACCGCGCCTCCCCTGGTCTAACTGATGTCTTAAAATTGATGTAATTGTTTTGAAAAAGCTCAATCTCGAATTCGAATCTTCGAAAAAAAATAATTCCCGCAATAAAAAAAAGTTTAGGAAAATAAAGTTTACAAGATTACTATTCGTTTAAAATTAGGTCTAACTTATAATGCATACTAATTAGCTTTTTCTCTTTAAAAAACTGATTGCATAACTGATTTTAAAAATTAGATTTTTCGCTTTCAGAAAAAAAAAATAGCCGTTGCATCAGAACTTTGAATAGTCTAAAATATTGTGATGTCGGATTTTCAATATCTTTTCTAGTTTACGAGATCTAAATGGGACAGACGGACAGACGGACAGACATTTCGCACAACACTAATAGCGTCTTTTTTCCCTTTCGGGGGCGCTAATAAGGTTTGCTTCGAGTATGAAGATTAATGAGGAATGCCATATTTCTCGTGGCTACGCAATCCCAGCTTTGGCCTACATATTTTGACACATCTAGGGCAAGCATGACCATTGTCCGCTGGTGGTCGATAAAGATTTTCTTTTCGCCGTCTGCGTCTGTCCTAGGCAGCGAATTTTCCTTTGGTCTCAAATGTGTATCCCGCGGCCTTTATGAGTGACCTTCAGCTGTGCTAAGGTCGCATGCAACCAGGTGCTCTCTTCTATGTCTGCTAAGGCAAGTTGGCACCTAAGCTGGTTTTTAAAGCGTTTCCGTGGGGCACCTCTGTTACGTCGACCAGAAGAACGAATCACATTAATACTTGACTTTCGTCGTATGGTGTGCTGTGACAAAGTCTTTATGGTTCGAAAAACTTTCCATCAGGGCACAGTACCAGGATAAAGAAGAGGCACACAGATAAAGCAATGGGAATACCACATAAAAGTCATTGAAAAAGAGATTCTATCAAAGGCAATTAAAAGAGAGGAATGGATATTGACGGTCAGTAGATCTTTTGGTGTCCCCAACAGTCCACAACAGACTAAGGGGTGAAGGTGAAGAGATGTCCAGATACTGTAGTTTGGCATCAGAAGTTGACACTATTTGCTTGACCATCAGTCACGGAGCTGTGCAGTACCATTCCTCCAAATCAGATTATTCAGCTTCGGATCACCAATTAAAGTTCCTCTAACCATCTTTCAGTCATAGTCAAACTGTACACTAATGTTCTTACACCGCCCAAAACCGCCTATATATGGGGGTTGTCCAGGCTGGTTGTGATGTGTTGTAGCTCTTCCGCCGTGTGAAATACAAACAATAAAATAAGCGAAGACATTGGATATAGCAATGCTTTATATAGGCATTGACTCGGGTCGCTCTCAAACAGAACTGTGTTCCCACAGGTTTTTTTTTTTTCTACTGTTACGGCTGGACGACCTAACAGGTTTTTTTTCAAACTTTGAGCTCGAAGAGCCTTCGGCTCAGCTCAGACGACAATCAAACGGAGTTAACCTTCAAACACCGGCGAAATGCCAAAACAATCAAGATAGGTATTTGACACTAGTGTAAAAATAGGAAACACTTTTAATCCTCAAGAATGGACCCGTCTAATGTCCTCGGTTACTAGCCGTCTGGATCTAACTTCTTATTTTCACTGCCCTAATGAAAAGCGTCTTGTTGATAGTGTCGAATAGAGCGTCCTTACTTTTAAACAAACTTGACATCATCGTTGCTAAGTAAAACTTTCCCCCTATTCCCGAAACAAATAACTAAATCTTAATCATGTCATAACAGATGGTGGTTGTCTAGTGAGTTGGATCACTGGGAAGCTACTCCAAGCCCCAGTTCAATTATTTGACGACATGACATCTTAATTTTCCCAATGAAACACTATCATCCAATCCAAAGCAACTCGAAACATAGGTATAACTTTATTCAATAACTTTATTCAACTATAACCTATTTACACATGTAGATCATAAAATAAACTCAAAGGCAATACAATGTCCAACAAGTACCATCCAGTATTGACTACATTCTACATGTGCTGGAAAATGCACACACAAATATAATATGGTTTTTCAATACTTCCGTATTCTGTACACCGGATATACCAAAACAAAAAGCGAGCTATTTTATTTATGGATTGGTCTCAACGATTAAAAATCACCAAATACCAACATCATAGGTAATGAAACTCAGGAAAAAAATCTGAAAACACATAATAATAAGTGTCAAGGTTGTTTTAATCAGGGCCGCCGCTACCTATTGTGCAATGTGTGCATCGCACGCAGGCGGCCGAATGTTGGGGGCGGCCAAATCATTATTTCAAGGTTATCTTTATTTTTTTAAATTTTTAGTTCCATAAAAAATTAATCAAATATTTTAATATTTTATATAAATGTTAATTATTTCATTATCCTTTTTAAACTATTTAAAAAAAACAACAACACGATATTCGTACATAAGAAGCGTAGAATATTCTTGGGTCATCATAGATGTAGATCTACATTAAGTTGTAGGCTGTTTGATGCAAAAAGCCAACGACCGACTTACAACAAAGGGGGGAGGGCGGCGAAAAAATGTTTTATTTTCATTGTAGTTATTAATCCGTGTCTGAATATTACCAATGTTTACAAATTAAAATATCTTCAGTAAGAGACGTCGTTTCATCTTTTAATAAGACCTTGTCAAATGTAGACCCGAGAGAGGCGCATGCAACAATAAGAGTTGTAACTTTTTGAAGAAAATATTTCAAAACGTCTCCGTCAGTGTGATTCTTCTAGATTTTCTTATCTGAGATTGGTCGAATTTCTTCAGACAATTGTAGGCCTACTTCTTTATAGTGACGATTTTTTGTGGGGAAAAGGTCTGCGACAGAGACGTCTTACTTAGCACGAAGATAATTGTTTAAAAAAATCTCGCCCATTACAGAAGTACGTATGCTATATATACACCTAGAATAAATACTATTGACCAGGGCGGCCTCTTTATTACTAGATTTTGTTCTTTCTTGGATGAATAGCGCGTTCTAAAGAAAACTTATTAATGTTGTGACCTTTTTTGTATTCTTTCTTCTTATGAGTCTTATTCTCTGAGTCTACCAAGCTCTAATGGGTACATGACATTAGTTGGGGAAAAAGTAAAGGCGGTTGGTCGTTGTGCTGGCTACATGATACCCTCGTTAACCGTAGGCCACAGAAACAGATGACCTTTACATCATCTGCCCTATAGACTACAAGGTCTGAAAGGGCAACTTTACTTTTTTTTACTTTTTATTTTTATTACATCACAATCAAAGGTCCCCCCCCCCCAGGTTCTAGAAGGGGAAGGGGAGCTCAAACGAAAATTTCATCAGATAGGGGGGTCGCCATCTGGAAATGTTTGAGAAACACTGCCTTAATGTGTTTTATTTCAAGTAACTTTGTAAGTGACCTTTAGTTAGGATGATTTATTTTTAATCAATTCAAGAAAAATACTCAGCGCTGAGTTGCTTCATTTTGTCGTAGTGGTGTGTTGGATACATTTGTAGGCACCTCCAAATCCGCGTAGATCAGATGATTGTGGACACAATGCACATCTCTCCAAAATACAAGCGTGATAATCCTAATCAAAGTTTACTGAACGTTGAACAAGTTTCACCGTCAATGGCTTTGTGTATTTCGAGTCACTTTATTCTGCAGAAAATGGTCCAAGTCGTTTTTTTTTAGGAATAAATAAATAAAGGCGACATTACAGGTACAACAGGAGTAAATGATTAGGGCCATAGTAATTGTGAAAAGACACGAATATAATACAGAAAGAATTTTTTTTTAAATGCTCTTAAAGAATGCATGATTTTGAAAAGCAGCCTTGGCAATCCTTTATAGAATGAATTATTATCGGCAATGTCTCGCTTTTAAAGGATTCACAAATAGTTTATTTGACACACACACACACAAAAGGGTATTTGTATCAATTAATAAAGGCAATTTCGAAATTTGAATGAAATAGAAAATAAAATCCTTAAATTGTATAAACACATAAATACTTTCACAAAACATTAGGTTGTACACCAGATATGTCTCATACCGAACAAATCACTAGGCCTACTATTATTGCCTCTTTTTCATATATATCTCATGTTTCAATACAAGAACATTTTCTGGAGTTTTGCCCAATTACTGGTACAACTGCAGAAGGACTTTATAACGTCGTAATAGAAAACAATGCAAAGTTAAAATTGGAAATAAAACATCGAGAGGTCACGTGACAACGGTGCGAATATGAAAGGGAAAAAAAAAGGGAATAATCTACGAACATGGATTTAAATTGGTTCAGTGTCCAGCTCAGTCGTAATACATTTTTTTTTGTAGAGAAAAAAAGGGTTGGGGGGGGGGGGGAGCGGCGTTTTTTGAATTTGGCACGCAGGCGGCCACAATCCTCGCGGCGGCCCTGGTTTTAATTATATAAAAATTAACAGCATGTTTACATTTCGAGATACGGCAGTAATTTTCCAATAGTACTAAAAATAGAAATTTCCGCCTAAGTGAACATACAAACCGAACAAGTTCTACAGCTTGGTTCAATCATCGCCAATAGACAGGCCAACAAGGGCACCAGGACTGTTCCAATGACTGATACGAATCTTGATGTCTGAAAACAAACAACACGAGAAGCACTGACCTAGGCAGAGTGTAAATAACTGATCTATATATTTAGCTGCTTGGTGGGTAAGACAAAGCTGATGGCAAAAATCCAATAATGACATCGGGGAAATATTAGAACACATCAGATACACTACAACACACTGGAAACATTACAACACACTGGATACATTACAACACACTCTGGTTAGGACGGTGTCTGTAAGTGTGAAACTGGAAAGGTCGTTCCTGGTAGTTTCAGAAGGCAACCGTTTTTGTGACAACCAGAAGATAGTCAGGAACTGTGACCCCCATGGTAGTGGCGACAGTGGTGACATAGGTGGCAATAGTGAACTGCCTAGGAAGATGAAGAAAGAGGCGGTGAAAATGGACCTCGTAGACAAGATCGGAAGACGAAGACTGCAATCTATGTTTTTGGTGTAAAAAAACAGACATCATTTTTTACCTTAATACTTGCTAAGTTGCCTCGCTTAAGTCTATTACGATAGACTCAACAAACGTCTTTGTCTGATTTCTAGAGACTTGTTCTGTTAGAAAAAGTAGGGGGGGGGGGGATTTATTTATTTTTGGCTTTTGGTTAAGCCAGTACGGAATAGAGGATAAACAAATCTGTCCTGCCACTAAAGACAAAAACAGAGTCACCATTGGTAACACCTTGCCCAGATCTCGTTCTCAACACGTGGGAGCGATACAAAAACCAACTTTAGTCAAAGTAAATGCCAATATCTCAGTTTCTTTTAATCACCTCCCTTTGCCTTATCTCTCATGTACTCCGGGTTATCCGCCCCTGAAAGCCTTATGACCTTTCCTATCATCGCGCCAGAAAATAGAAGAAACACGATCCATACGTAGCCAGCAGACGTCTCTACGGAATTAGACACTTTTTTCCCTCCATTTTTTTTTTTAACTTCCAGACGACACTAATAAAGGAAGAGAAGAGTAAAAGAACATACTAGGATAAATATGAGAGTATTGCTCGCTGGGTTAAATATAGAAGTATACAGTTCTGTCATGCGCACGAATATCGTATACATTTTTTTGTCCTACATGTGAACAGTCTCCTTTCAGTACAGTTTTCTATAAGTACAATTGAAATCATCAGACTTCAAGAAAAAAGAAGGGTGACACACAAGCTGGAATATTTGTAAACAGTAAAAGTTCCCATTTTACACCTTGCGATCTATAGGACAGATGATGTTAATGTTAAGGTCATCTGTTTCTTTGCCCAACGGTTAACGAGGAGGATGTTATGTGGCCAGCACAACGACCAAACACCTTTACTTTTCCCAGCTAAAGTCAGGTACCCCATTGAGTTGGGTGGACTCAGGGGCGCCCTAACAATTCCGGAATTCAAAATCACAGCCTTCACCGAGATTCGAACACAGGAACAAAGGTTCAGAAGGCATGCGCTTTATCACTCAGCAACTCATAGATATTTAAAAAATACTTTTTAATGGGTGTCCACTGTCCAGTGTATTGTTTTTCTATCTATTAGCATTTACAGGGCCGGTCTTAGGCCACTGCAACCTATGCGGTCGCAGTGGGCCCCGCGCTTTCATAGGCCCACGCTAATTCTAGGTGTAATTAAATTGCAAAAAATATACGAAAAATTCCTGGAAATCTCCTGAATTTATTATAATCTCCTGAAAACACATGAAATTCTCCTTAATAATAGACAAAATTGTCATTTGTGGGCGACATTCATTGCGCAAAACGCCAATCCTAACGCGCTATAAAAGAAAAAAAGGCATTGTCAGCTTTCATGTAATAAAATGTAATAATCGGGCGAATTCTCACCTGAATCGGAAGCTACAACACTTTATTTACTTTTATAGTTACTGGCATATAAATATGCCATAGGTTGCAAGGTTCGTAAAGTGAAGTTAGTTTGAATACAAAATCTTAATTTTCACTTATTATCCTTATTCCCACTTAGACTAGGCCCCGCGCAATCAGTTTCGCATAGGACCCGCTATTGTTAGGACCGGCCCTGAGCATTTAGTACAAGTTACGATTAATTTGGACATTGGTTAATGAATCCCCCATATTACTTTATATAGTGCATACAATGGGGATAATTTCTTTTTCTCTTCTTCTGCATTATTTTGTGGTTGATATTTTTGAATGTCTCTCTCTATAAACTACCAAAATATTAAAACATTGCTAAGGCATATTTGTAACATCACTAGAGTATATCACATAAAGATGTCAACGTTAAGGATTTTATATAAATGGATATATAGATTGTATAGATAGGTGGATGGGTGGATAAATAGGTATGTCACAAATCACAATGATGTAAAAGTCCTGTTGGTGAGCTAGCTATATCGAAGTATTAGCAGATGTTAGGGTTCCTTGTTAGAACATTACAGTATCAATGTACAGTTTGAATTCTGTGAATTATTTCCCTTTAAAAGTCCTGATTTGTTTGTACTTAGTCTCTACCGATATATAAACCTATAAATGGTCAGTGGCGTCTCTAGTGTTTGTGTCAACCAGTGCGGCCCGCACCCCTATAGTGAAGCCAATAATGCAAAGGTAATTTATATTGAAAACAAACAGAATGGTGAATTTAGCAGACTATAAGTAGCCGTTGTATTTATTTCGAGCATTACAGAGATACCGAGGAATAAATTTATGTTAACGCTTTTCGTTTCGGGCAATACAATCTGCAAACATAAACAGCAAGAACAATAACTCAACTCTTTACGTTGAGGCATAAAAAGTCTTATAAATACATTGCGTCTGTTGAAATTTTCAAAGGAGTATAAATAAGTGTACTGTGTACAATATGTTACTATACAAAAAGACAAAGAATTAGAACACACGAGGACAAAGAACCAGAGACAAAGCAGACGTCACAGTATTCCATGCCCGGAGAGAAGACTGTAAACAGAGCAACCGTGTTGCGGTGTCTGTCCTCCGTGGGTCACGGGTGAAGCCGTCTCATCCCCCACTTCCAACTCCACCCCACCACAGCCACGACCCTCGAAGAGCCTGCGAACATCTGTTGACAAGTTGTCGGAATATTTCGCTCCATTACCGAAACCCAGCACGGTCATGTCTCGCTCAGTGGAACCATCAGCCATAGTTTACTGTACAGTCAGGACGGTTCTCAATCTAATCACCATGTGCCAACACAAGGTTAAGTGATACCATCCAACCAATTTTCAGACTCCTCTTTTAGTCCTTTTTTGTTGGTTTGTTTGTTAGTTTTCTATGTCTGAAATTTTCCTCCCTATACTACCGATTGTAATCATTCGTAACTGGTTGAATAATGAAACATAAATGGAGCTGAGGACGTCAGTGCTGAAACAAATGATGACTAAGCGTGTCATGAACATATAACAGATGCACTGGGATACAATTGTTATTAAAGTACCTTTCAAGTAGTTATCTGGACCCCGTGCCCTCAAATATTAGCCTTGTACCTGGTGGCTGGTAGGCCGTTTCCGTAGTTCGAGCCAGTGGCGGAGCAGCCTGGGCAAGAAGATATTCATTCTCCCGGGCCCATACCAATTGGGGCCCATCACCAATTGGGGCCCATCACCAATTGGGGACAATCACCTATTGGGGCCCATCACCAATTGGGGCCCATCATCAATTGGGGCCCATCACCAAATAGGGCCCACACAGGGAATGGAAAAAAGAACGAATAAAAACGTATCCCTTTTTTTATTCAAATACTTTCAATTTTCTCAATAATTTTACTTAGTATTAATGTGTATTTGTCGTTGTTAAAGACATTTCGGGCATACTTGATAGTGCCTGCATTGAAATGTCTTTTTGTAAGTGCACCGACATTCTGCATGATTCAATGGTGTTTTTTTTTGTCCCACTCAAAGGAAAGGGGGCCCAAGATCATATTCTGAACCCGAGATCACGGATACCTTCTACGCTACTGGTTCCAGTCCAATCTATGCTTAACAATTTACTTTGCCCTCTTCTTGTTTAATTATCATTGTGCCCTAATGTTTCTGTTATATGTTCATGCCATGTTTATCTAATAATGAAGAAACTATTTTAAACCAATAGTAAGTATTCACCTCTAAGCTTCAAGAGAGATAACTGAAGCAGTCTTGAGAACCAGTATATTAGTTATGCCTCTTCTTCCTCTACCTCTACTGGAGCCGCCGCCTCTAGCCCTCCAGCTGACGTGTCCATCAAAAAACCTGGGCTCCGAGATTGTTTTTCAAGTGGCCTGACGATGTTGTGTCGGCCCTGAACTTGTAGACCCGGTCTGGTAGACCCGACGAATAGAGAAAAAAAAAAATCAACGTATATTAGCCCTGACATGGCAAAAGGATTCTGGGAATATTACATTCACCTTGCGTTTGAGTTCTTCCGTTCGTATTAAGATGAAATATTTCAAAGACAACGAGCATTTGTCAAACTCGGGAGAAGAATAAAGGGGCAATCACTGCGATAGTAATAAGACATAAAGCTGAGCAGACGGTATGGAGACTTGAATAAAGTTTGTCTCAGATGATTGTCTAGGTGCACAAAGTTAACGTCACTATAACTGTCGGATAAGTTATAGATAACTGTCAGTGTTACATGAGATAGTAGCGCAAAAGGTGGGCCTTTCGAGAAGTGGTATGTGGGTACTGAACCTTACCAAAAGTAATACCAGGTCCTTGAATGTCAATGAAGTGAATAGATCTTAAAATTATTGTAAGCCTTCGTGTGTCTATTGATGCCTAGGACACGGTGTTATGAAATTGGCAAAGCTTCCTCCTCCCACACCCAATCATCTACTACCCGTCTCTTCTTACATCCATCGCAAAAAATAAATAAATATGTAAACAATACAACATGTTCTTTTATAATTTTCAAAAACATCTGTCATTGTAACAGGTCTTGTGGTATGCGCTCTGGACTGTCGTCTTGATTGACCCGGGTTCAAACCCTACGTCAGGTGGTAGGTTTGGGATAGAATGTTTGATGCGTGGTCGAGAGGCTAAGTTCGCTTGAACTTGGCTGGGGGGCTCGAGGTTCGACACTCGACTGGAGCTGTGTTTACTGAGCGCCTAGAGGCAGCACGGAAAAAAAAACCTTCTCCCAGATACCTCTAACCCCCACTGGTCCACAAATGAGATTGAACCATAACGCTCTGAGCAAGCTATCAGCATGAAAGTTGCGCTATATAAAATTTAATCTAATGTAGAAATCTACATTTCTGATTGAACATTCGAAACATTTAGGACATAGGTGATTGTGAAATATATTGACATATTTAAACTATGTTATTATACAAAAACGAAGAATAAATGAATAATTTTTTTTAAAAAAAGGCTTAATAACGTGTCTCAATACTATAAGATCCGTTTCTCTTTTTCGTATCAAACAAAATTATTTAATTACCACTATTTAATTTGATAATTGGTTAACTGTTTGATTGATACATGTGATGTCATCAGCAATGAATAATTGTGTAAAGTTTCAACTTGATTCTAGAAAAGCAAATGTTGTACCAGACACAGACTCAGTTAATATAAGACTTTAAGTAATTAGCATTGCCTAGTTGACCATTGATATAATACTTTTAGTAATTAGCATTACCTAGTTGACCATTGATATAAGACTTTTAGTAATTAGCATTGCCTAGTTGACCATTGATATAAGACTTTTAGTAATTAGCATTGCCTAGTTGACCATTGATATAATACTTTTAGTAATTAGCATTGCCTAGTTGACCATTGATAACTATGTGGTGGGAAGTGGTTGGGGCACTGTTCCAATGACTGATTCAAATCTTTCACTTGATGTCTGAAAACAAACAACACGAGAAGCACTGACCTAAATAGAGAGAGTGTAAATAACTGATCTATATATTTAGCTGCTTGGTGGGTAAGACAAAGCTGATGGCAAAAATCAAACAATGACATCATGGAAACATTAGAACACAGTGGAGACATTAGAACACATTGGAAACATTAGAACACAGTGGAAACATTAGAACACAGTGGAAACATTAGAACACAGTGGAGACATTAGAACACAGTGGAAACATTAGAACACAGTGGAAACATTAGAACACAGTGGAGACATTAGAACACAGTGGAAACATTAGAACACAGTGGAAACATTAGAACACAGTGGAGACATTAGAACACAGTGGAAACATTAGTACACAGTGGAGACATTAGAACACAGTGGAAACATTAGAACACGAGTATTGTGGTATCAGCAAAAAGATTGAATTTATACTTTTAAAAATTATTATTAATGTAAGGGACTGGTGTCTAATTAGTAAGGTTAGATTATACCTGGTGTCTGTTGATTTATGTAAGATTATATATCGTGTCTAATTAGTCAAGTAAGTTTATACCTGGTGCCTGTTGATTAATGTAAGATTATATCTCGTGTCTAATTAGTAAGGTAAGATTATGCCTGGTGTCTGTTGATTAATGTAAGATTATATCTTGTGTCTAGTTGGTAAGGTAAGATCATACCTGTTGTCTGTTTATTAATGAAACATTATATATCGTGTCTAATTAGTGAAGTAAGATTATACTTTGTATCTATTGATTTTTGTAAGATTATATCTCGTGTCAAATTAGTAGGCAAAAATATTATCTAATGTCTGTTGATTAATGAAGATTATATCTCGTGTCTGATTATTATGGTAAGGTTGTAACTGGATTTTGTTGATTCAAGTAGAAAAAAATTAAGTTGTTAGTTTTATTGAACCAGATTGATCTGTCCAGATTGACGTGTCCAGACTGACCTGTCCACGGCTCTAGTGAATGGTCGCTTCAGGTGCAAAGCGGGTGGCTACAAACACGAACATCTTTTTTGAGATTTTTGAACTTAGAAATTGACGGGCACCTGATATTACGATTGTAAAGGTTCAGGGGACTTGGAACAAAATCTCGCTATAGAACAGCTCATTATCTAGTGGCTAAGAAAACGGACGAGCTCCAGAACGTAAGAACCCTTGTGAACGCTATAAACCTTGCCACATAGACCTTCACATTTAGGAGTAACTTTCATGATGTTTGATTTCAAACTCTAAGAAAAACAAACAAAAAATTCAATTAGACTAGATTTACTTAGCCATTAGCCCATCGTTTCTCAAACTGTGGTCAAGGGGATAAGGGTTTAGTGGAGAACATACATTTTCACACCAGTGGGGCCTCGCAGGTAAATGTTTGAGAAACACTGCACTGACCTAAATTGTCAAAATAAGACATGTATCTTTTCCAATCGTAATTTCAAACATTTAATAAGTTTCCTGCCAAAATACATGGAAGCCTTGTGACAAACCAAATAGCTAAGTATGGGTTGTCCCCCATAACAAAGACGCCTTTGGCAGGCGCGGGTTCGATTGACACTAGCGCGCGTAATTTGTGTCGCGTCGTCATCCATTATATCACCTAATCCCTGACACCGTATAGTCACACTCCATTAGTACGATATCCCCTCCTCCCCCTCCTCCCCCTCCTCCTCTTTCAGGAGTAACAAAAGATACCATTTATCACCATTACTTTTTTTTTAACAATAGCGCACACACGCACACACGCGCGCACACAAACATACACAGAAACGTTAACTTCTGCCTCACTTTCCACTAATCAGATATTTTATGTGCAACCACTTCTTGGGCTAATCGATATACCCTCTAAGTTCGATACCCCCTGAGTTCGATACCCTGGTGTTCCAGGCGAAGCCGAAGAAAAGAAAAGGGGGTAAAAAAAGCTTATAACAGCGCCACCCGGCGAGTGTTAATCTCTATAAAGTCTGTATATGACATGTTGCTATGGTTACTGCATTAAGTTGTCCTGGCATTGTGAGGGTTTGTTTTTGAAACAAGACCGCATCTTGACAAATGTACTTGTTGAGATAAGGAATTCTCTTTTTCTTTTTTGTATTCCTTAAATATATTTTGTTTGAGGTTATTAATTGCTCGCGCGTTCAATAACTCACTCACTAGACCCTTGACTTGTATCTCAGAAGTGAAGCAAACCCAAGCTCTATGCTGCTCTCGGTCACACGCCACAAGTATCAGTCGACAAGCAGATCCATTCTTTCATGTTGCCCAAACAATTTTTTCTTTCTCTGGCGATCAGGTCAGATGGTACTTGGAACATGATACCCTTGACCTTTATTGTTAGTTTAATGATATTTATACTAGTGATGGTACATACATATATTTAACATAAATGAATAACAGCACCAGGGACCAAGTTTTTAAGAGAGAAAGTAGTGAATTAAAATGCAACGAAAAAAAGGGCATGCGCCGACCGAGGCTCGAACCTGTGACTCTGGATTCGACACCACCGCCTAGCGATAACGCACCAAGTGAAACTAGCCTCTAGACCATCGGAATGTCCTAATGCTAATTACTCTGGATCAGAAGAATGTTTTTTTGGACATTCCTAATACCACAAAAGTGATGTCGTGATAGCTTTCAGGAAGTGACGACAGAGTTGTTAGGTAAACAAGATGGAAATTAGATCCTAGACAACTGACAAGACACAGCTTTACCTCGCGATTGAGAGTACGCCATGTTGTTGTTTTTTTAAAAGGATCCACCTTGCAGGTCTATCTGTTTCTAATTACGCAGTATGCTGGTGGTGGATGTCAAAGATTTATTTACCTGGTAATTACATATCATCACATTAATTAATTTTAAATTGCGTTCTTATCAAATCTCTTCGTAGTCATTACTTGCTAAGCTGCTTTTTTTTTTTAAAGGATCTCCTAAAGCTTATGATTATGAATACGACACCACGAAGGTAGCATGAGGCAGCACTATTTTAGGTATCCTTAACTGGCATAGAGAACACCTGGCTGCAGACGACTGCCGAAAGAAATGGCTGGAAATCGGTTAACAAAGACCAAAAGTATGATATCACTTACGACAGACTGACACTACAAAATAGCGAACGACAAATAGGCGCCGGCAAAATAGCGATGACAAAATAGCGATGATAAAATAGCGATGACAAAATAGCGATGACAAAATGGCGATGACAAAATAGCGATGACAAAATAGCCATGACAAAATAGCGATGACAAAATGGCGATGACAAAATGGCGATGATAAAATAGCGATGACAAAATAGCGATGACAAAATTACGATGACAAAATAGCGATGACAAAATAGCGATGACAAAATGGCGATGACAAAATAGCGATGACAAAATAGCGATGACAAAATAGCGCCTATAGTTATTATCGTTTTATCTTAATTGTTTTTTAATCTTTCAGTAATGACTTCAAATATTGTAAAATATAAATGCACAAACATAATAGAATGCAACTCATAACACGTAAGAATAATGATATATAGAATCCTGCTCTCATGGAGAGTCTGTTTGGGAGAGTCTGTTTGGGAGAGTCTGTTTGGGAGAGTCTGTTTGGGAGAGTCTGTTTGGGAGAGTCTGTTTGGGAGAGTCTGTTTGGGAGAGTCTGAAAGTCGGTTTACAATCCAATAATTGAGTCTTCGACAGAGACACGGGAAACCGCGAAATGAAAGTTTGAATTACTCGCAGTCTGAGATTAACGAAACATATTGGGGAGCGAGATAGCAAGCTTGACTAATCCTGCCAACGTCTGATGAAAGGAAGGGCTGGCTTTACACTAATATACATAATGGTGTTAACTTTCTTTAAGAACTATGAACCAAATACTAAGCATTGGTCAGAGAAAGACAATATTCCATAACTAGATCGGTTATCTTTCCATCTTCTACATCTTTGTTATGGGTTAGGAGTTGGGGCTCCCCACTTTGGTTTCGCCATTCCTTGTAACACAAGAAACATTTCAATTTTAACGGTACATATGTAACTTACTCTGGTGTTTGGTTTCCTTGCTAAATATTTCATGTTATTTTATTTAGATTTCATCTCCTTTTTATTTTATTGTGTTGTAATGATGACATTAACATTGTTTGTACACTATACAGAGACAACAAAGCATTGTGATGAAGACTTCCGAGAACGCTGTCGTCCTACATGAGTGTCTACTTCATTAACTCGGATTCAAAAGTTTTAGAATCACAGATATCGTAACAGTTTGGTTACTCAGCTTATATACTACTCAGTAACGGAAAATGAAGACCTCAAATTTTAAATACAGAAAAAAAAAGAAACAAATTGAGCTTTAAAACAATTGAATAATTAGCAGCTGTGTTGAAACTAATTCGTGAACAGCAGGACTTTAGTGTCATCCGTAAGTTCCCACGTGGGCCCCAACTAGTCAAGAGTCATGGGCCCAAGTGCAATGAATCCTTTGCGCCATTGTTGCTACTCCACAGGTTGTGGGCCCCCTAATTGTCGTGGGTCCGGGTTCATTGAACTTCTTCGCGCCATGAATGCTACGCCACTGGGATTAACACTTAAATAGAAGTAGGGGCCTAACACTTTAATAGAGGTAGGGGCCTAACACTTTAATAGAAGTAGGGGCCTAACACTTTAATAGAAGTAGGGGCCTAACACTTTAATAGCAGTAGGGGCCTAGCACTTTAATAAGAGTAGGGGCCTAACACTTTAATAGAAGTAGGGGCCTAACACTTTAATAAAAGTAGGGGCCTAGCGCTTTAATAGAAGTAGGGGCCTAACGCTTTAATAGAAGTAGGGGCCTAACACTTTAATAGAAGTAGGGGCCTAACACTTTAATAGAAGTAGGGGCCTAACACTTTAAAAGACGAACGTTTTGATGCATAAAATGAACAAATTTCCAAATTTTAAAATGTGAGTGTGGTGCATGAAGTTCGATCACACATACACGTCCGCACATGTACCCACAGGTTCACACATCTACTCACACACACATGATGCTACAGAAACGAATGTCTCTTCTTCTAATTCTATTAAAATCAAGCTAAGAAAAAAGTGTCACTTCATTTGGCGTTGCCGGCAAAATTCATGGTTTCTGTCAGATTCTCGTCACGCCCGACTGAACCTGACGTTACGTGTGATGAGGATGTGCATCCCAGGTCTTAATGCATCATTGTCCATCTTACCCAGCGCGGTCCCACCTCTTTCCTCTCTCCCCTACCCCAGCACGAGCTGCTCACTTGCTGGTTCGGTGCTCTTTAAAAAGCTCCAAAAGTTGCAGCATCAATTTCGCTTTCGAGTTCGCCCATGTATACACCGCTGGTCAAACTGAGAAATAATTTCTAGACACGAGGGAAAATAAAAAGGAAAAAACTGATGAAAACATTTTGAAGAATGAAATTTAAAAAAAGATCTACATTCCTGCAGAAAGAAAAAAACTGAAGCATTTCAATTTGCTTTTATTGGTGTGTTTGTTTTTTGTGGCTTTTTTTGATGTTTTTTTGGGGTTTTTTTTTTGTCTGTTTCGATATTATAGATGCATTCCTGTAAGTTTTTGATGAAGGTCTTCTTTCTATTAAACTAATGATATTAAGATATACATTAAATGTATAGGAGACGCGGTGGCTGAGCGGTAAAGCGCATGGCATCCGGAACGGGGTCCCTGGTTCGATTCCTGGTGAAGAGTGGGATTTTAATTTTCAGGATCTTTGGGAACCTTTGATTCCACCCAGCTCTAATGGATACCTGACATTAGTTGGGGAAAAGTAAAGGCGGTTGATCGTAGTGCTGCCACATGACACCCTTGTTAACCGTGGGCCAAATAAATAGATGCCCTTTACATCATCTGCCATAAAGACCACAAGGTCTGAAAAGGGAACAACTGCTACTTACTTTAATGTATAAAATAAGTTTTTGTTCACCGGCATCAACAAGTCTTTTGAACCTGATAATTATTTGAGTTAATATGTCTCTGCATTCCACACACCCCCCTCCCATTTTGTTATTACATTCTCTACACTACTTCAGACTCTTTGGAACGTATGTGCTGCCATTCAACATTAATCATCCCACAAGTAAATTAATGTCTTTGGTAATTATTTTACCATAATCGTAACCACTATGTACCATATAAAAGTAGAAGGAAGTAGGCATTAAACTATAGAAGAGCACAGTTTAAGGCTCTGAAGAAAAGTAACCCGATTATTTCGTGTTTATTTCACGTATTTTCTAGCTTACAATGGTGAATAAGGTAACAGGCAACATGCTAACACAAAATTCGGTTCTTGAAATGAAACAATATTAAAAGTCAGTTTAAAGACGAACATTAAACACCCAATTTTGTTTAGGATTTGACTAAGGTTAACACACAATCAATTTTATAATAAGGAACAAGTTATCTCCTCATTTCAATAATAGACGAAAACAGCAATATTTGTATCATGTCATGTCGGTCAGCACCAGTGCAACATAATATCATCTCGTCATCTGTCCCTTGACTTTCGTCTAAGGGGGCGCTGTGACAGTTGGCGAAGCCAAATCCTTCCACTTTTCTTTTTCTGTGAAGTTCCGGGAAAAAGTCAGAATTAGGAAACACAAATATTGCACGTAATTAGATAAATACTTGAAATCCAGGAAAGTCTTAAGTTTTAAAGCCGGCCAGCAGCAGTTCTTAGCAGGATATCAAGAGATAGGCCGGTCCATTCTTTTATGTTATCCAGCCAGAGAGAGGCCGGTCCATTCTTTGATGTTATCCAGCAGGCGTTTTTTCGGACAACCCCTTCTTCGTGGCTGTTGATTTGTCAAAGTACAAAAACGTATTTGTCTATGTCAATGAAATGGAACATATTTACTTCTGCTGTTCAAATTCATATAATTTCAATATGTACAAAACTCTCACAATGACACAAGTGTCGGGACAAAAGTAAAAGTAAAGTTTCGATTTCAGACCTTGCCATCTGTAGGGCAGATGATGTAAAGGTCATCTGTTTATGTTGCCCATGGTTAACGAGGGCGCTATGTGGCCAGCATTATGACCAACCGCCTTTACTTTTCCTCAACTAATTTATGGTACCCATTAGAGCTGAGTGGACTCAGAGCCGCCCTAAAGATTCAAACTTTGACCCCTTGGTTTGGAAGCCAAGGGCTTTACCTGCCAGCCACCGCGCCTCCAGTGTAGCGGAAGGGAATATGCGATTTCACTTTGCTAGTTTCCATAAAGGAACATTTCCACGACAGGAAGTTAAATCAGAGAGCTTTCCTGTCTAAATCTCACAATGTCACGACAGGGAACATGCCCCCCCGCTCAATATTATGTCATCCAATGTCAAAATTCCATATCGTCACTTCAGTATATCATTTTATTGAAAGACGGATACACGTCAGTTGTACACAATGTACAGGTTAAAATTTTCGCTAAGCCAAACTTAAAGTGCATTTCTCTGCCATTTCACTCTACGTTAACCCTAAGCACTTCATTTTTTTTTCATTTTATTTTTTTTTTGTTGTTAACTTGTGCACGGGAAACACTAACAACAACCAAACTTGCTGGAAACACGCGCTCAGGATAAAGGAAGTTTACTCCTGGTTCAAGACCTCTCTAGCCAATTCCTTTTATCCTTTTTTCTCTTCCCTTCCCTGTTAAGTATTGCACGGGTCAAGAGAGACGGCAAAATTCCTGGCTTTAAAACTACAAGAGCTTCCTGGATTCCAAGTATTTATCTAATTACATGCAATAGTTGTGTTTCCTAATTCTGACTTTTTCCCGGAAGGTCACCAAGAAAGAGAATACAAAGTAAGAAAAGATAACTCTTGGAGTTTACAACCTTGTAATGCCTGGATAGTGGCGAGCAGGAATATAGAGTTAACTACCTTACTTTTCTCTCAAGACTTTAAACAAAAAATGTGGATTGGTTGTTTTAGAGTTAAACAATTATCTTCCAGCTTAAAAATGTGGACAGGGAAAAGGAAGAAAGAAAAATGTCTGGTTTCAGAAGACCTTTTCTAACACCACAACATCGACCTAGTTTTCAGAACTTTTCAAACAATTTCACTTGCCTCTAGGCTATTTATTAGACTCGGGCATGCGCGTGAAGTCTACGCACGTGAACCTTTTTTTAAAGTACATAGTCTTCTTAATAGATTTTGTGTGTGTGTGTGTGTGAAGAGCATGGCCTCAAAACTTGACCAAAAAAAAGAAAGAAAGACGAGACGAAAGAAAAATAAATTATGAAACTTCCTGCTTAAGACTCACTAAATCAAAAAAAGTTGTGTTGCACTAAAGGTTGTGTTGCATATATTTTGACGTTAAGGGTGAGTCTTAAACATGAATATTTCAAGAAAATATTTCAAAGCACATCGTGACATCCGGATGTATTTTAAAAACATAAAATTTTGACACGACAGAGGACGCTGGAAACATCGTGATGTTTTAAAAAAAACTGAAAAATAAAAAAAAAAAAAGCTTCTACGTTTCTAGCAGATTTACTTCAAAAAGACCGGAAAATGTGTGATGTCCACAGAAGAAAACAAATCTTCAAACTTAGAGAGTTAAGACAGTACGTTTTTAAGGCATTGTGTCTGAAGGCACTGGGTTTTAAGACAAAGCCTTTTAACTCAGCTTATGTTGTAGCACTTGATAAGACACTACATTGCAAGATTTTTGGTTTTTAGACACTGTAAATTAAGACACTCCTAGTTAAGACACTGCGCATTATAATACTTTTAATTTACGACGTATTCTGTTAAGAGTCGGTGATACTGGATTTTATCATGTTTAAATCTAATGAATGAAAACTTCCAAAACTTCATCTCAATAATAAACTTTGTAGTTCGTTTGGTCAAAGAAAAAATTTCGTACATAAATGTATAAAGAGTTTTTTAAATAAACTTTTGGTTACATGAACACCTGGAATCAGGGGTTAAAAATTAATAAATAAGGTGATATGCGTACTAAAATCCTACCCATTGGCGTTACAACCCATTATGGGCTCTAGCCTGCTTCAGCATATCCTTCCATTCAGATCTCTCCTGGGCCTTTTGTCTCCATGCCCAAACTTTAAGTTTTTGTAGATCCGCCTCTTAATTGACAATCCATTGGATTCGTGGTCTGCCTATGGGTCACCTGCCTTTTTTTTTCCAGGTATACATTTTTTTTTCTTTTATCTGCCATTCTTTCCAGGTGACCTTGCCCATCGAAGTCAGTTCTTTTTTATTGTCCTCACTAAGTCAAAAGCCTACAGCCAGTCTAAGATTTTTAAAGTCATATAACTACAATTAGGTGGGTCTTGTAACAAAAAAAAAAGATCAGTTACTATAAATGGAGATTCAATGTGTACTAAGTCTGACTGAGGAGCCCGTCCCTGGAGATGTGTACTAAGTCTGACTGAGGAGCCCGTCCCTGGAGATGTGTACTAAGTCTGACTGAGGAGCCCGTCCGTGGAGATGTGTACTAAGTCTGACTGAGGAGCCCGTCCCTGGAGATGTGTACTAAGTCTGACTGAGGAGCCCGTCCCTGGAGATGTGTACTAAGTCTGACTGAGGAGCCCGTCCCTGGAGATGTGTACTAAGTCTGACTGAGGAGCCCGTCCCTGGAGATGTGTACTAAGTCTCACTGAGGAGCCCGTCCCTGGAGATGTGTACTAAGTCTGACTGAGGAGCCCGTCCCTGGAGATGTGTACTAAGTCTGACTGAGGAGCCCGTCCCTGGAGATGTGTACTAAGTCTCACTGAGGAGCCCGTCCCTGGAGATGTGTACTAAGTCTGACTGAGGAGCCCGTCCCTGGAAATGTGTACTAAGTCTGACTGAGGAGCCCGTCCCTGGAGATGTGTACTAAGTCTGACTGAGGAGCCCGTCCCTGGAGATGTGTACTAAGTCTGACTGAGGAGCCCGTCCATATCACTTTTCATAATGAGCATGGTGCACTTTGAAGTTGTATTAACTTGCTTAATAGACAAACAATGATGGCTCTGAAATGTATATCTCCAAATGTTTGTTAAGATGCTACGAATTGAGCTTTAGTATTTTGACGAACCGTAGGTTGCAGAGAGAGAGAGATAAAGAACATCAATGTAGAGAAAGTCTAATAGTCCGTCAGAGGGGACATTAGTTGATTTCCTTGGTGGACTTGAGAAGTGGGTGGGGGGAGGGGGAGAGAACCGAGTGTAAGGAGACAGCTGGTAAGGAAAGTTTGTAAGCTATATGTTCAGTAGTTCAAGAAATACAAATACAAAGTCCCATTCTTACATATTGGGTAGTTTCCCTTGATCTATGTTTTAATGACGTTAATATCGCATGTTGTACATTTCGCTTGATTTCCCCTGGAACTGTTAGTGAAAACAAAAACATTGATTTGCTGTTTTAAAGTTTTGGGATCTGAAAGTAAGGAAGTAGCTAAGTCAGTTTCTTACATGGAATTATTTTCTGTGATACGCAAACTATCCGCCCCCCACCCCTTTTATTTTTTACCCTGATGCTGAACGAGCAGCTGGTTCCAGGTGTATACTTTTGGTTCTCGGTCTTAGGGTTGCGTTGTCAAATGTTACCTATGTGACATCTTTCTTCCCTGGTTCCACTCGGGTGATTTAATTTTCGATTCTTTGTGGGTAGTCTTAAACACGATCATTCCACCTCGCCCAATCCGCCTGTTCATTCTTTCCTCGGCCCACTTCCCCAAGTTAACAAGCTCTTGGCTCGCCTTCTTTGTCCTGACTTGGGACACGCCATATTTCCACAGATCCTCTACTTAGAAAAATATTTATAATAAGACTTGTCTTAGAGCCCGAAAAACGTCCCTGACAGGCGAAATTTAAAATCTACGGCCTTGCCATTTGATAAAAGTGTAAAAACTGAAGCAGATAAAGTTCATAGTATGCTTGTACCATTAGAGAATGGAATGGGTTGCTTGAATCAGCCAAGAAAAACCAACGACTTAGCAGAGTTTAGGTCATTGACTATCATTCATGACTAGATTGACGCATGAAATGCGTATGACGTAAGTATCTCCTTTTTTTTTAAAGTAACGTCTGTAATATATAAGATAAGATATCAAAACACTAATTGGATCATTTCTGTTGACCTTTTTTTTCCCCCAGTCTAATTGCTAGATCGAGATCTATATATTCTGCCAAGAGTAAATCCTCTAAGTCGTGAGTCCATATGAAGTCTGAGAGCTGATTCAATAGTATTAGTTATGTGCATGCCAGATTGGGGTCATTTCATTTCACTTAAATACTACACCTCGGACCCGAGACAATGTCTGGCGCTGTTCCAATGATGGAGATCGAATTCTACACTGGCTTAAGGCGTTGCGTAAGAAACTGGTGCACTGATGGGGAAATGAGTATTGGGCGGCAAAGGATCTCAAAGTGGCAGTGGGCTGGACTATTTTAGGTAACTAGCTAACTTATTTGCCTGAATACTTTAAATCAGCTTAATACAAAATATTTTTTTGTACACTGCCAAATCATATTTAAGCTTTTGATTTGTTTATTTTTAAGTTGTACAATAGACATAAATAAAAAAAAACATTTATTGTGTTAAATAAAACCATTAACCCTTACGATGCGTGTCGCTGTTTAACCTTTAAAAATCATAATTGTAATTTCATTTTTGCATGCACTCATTGTTAAACTGCTTAGCACTTTAAGGGTTAAAAATGATTTCGGATTAAAATGTGGTGTCTTTGACTAATGCTAGAATGTCGGACTAGTCATGGCGTGTCGAAATGCTCAAAATGTCACGCGTTTCAATCCAGTTAAACATTCGTCTATTACTTTGTATTTAATAATGTTATTGTAAAGGAATATGTTGTTCGTATTTGGCTTGGTTGAACAGATTCTGAAGTTAACCACGAGTAAAATCCATTAGATGACAAACAAGGGGGGTGAACTACAGATAAAAGTCAGTTAATGTTGAAGTGTGAGCTAGGAACTAACAAACAGCAAGACGTGGGTTTATTATAGTTAAGGAGTGATTTGTTTTTTTTGGGTTGTTGCTGTTTTGTGTTTAAATTGTTCAACAATCAAGTATTTCTTTTGTGTTTCTACATAAACATTGGAGATGGAAGCTGGAGATGGAAGCTGGAGATGGAAGCTAGAGATGGAAGCTGGAGATGGAAGCTGGAGATGGAAGCTGGAGATGGAAGCTGGAGATGGAAGCTGGAGATGGAAGCTGGAGATGGAAGCTGGAGATGGAAGCTGGAGATGGAAGCTGGAGATCGAAGCTGGAGATCGAAGCTGAGATGGAAGCTGGAGATGGAAGCTGGAGATGGAAGCTGGAGATCGAAGCTGGAGATCGAAGCTGGAGATGGAAGCTGGAGATGGAAGCTGGAGATGGAAGCTGGAGATGGAAGCTGGAGATGGAAGCTGGAGATGGAAGCTGGAGATGGAAGCTGGAGATGGAAGCTGGAGATGGAAGCTGGAGATCGAAGCTGGAGATCGAAGCTGGAGATGGAAGCTGGAGATGGAAGCTGGAGATGGAAGCTGGAGATGGAAGCTGGAGATGGAAGCTGGAGATGGAAGCTGGAGATCGAAGCTGGAGATGCAAGCTGGAGATGGAAGCTGGAGATGGAAGCTGGAGATGGAAGCTGGAGATGGAAGCTGTATATATCTATAAACGATCAATTCATTTTTGTTTAAAAAGAAGTTTATTTAACTTTTTTTCAAGTTTGGCTTTACGAAATTACAACACCTTCAACAGTTTAGTTGAACTAGCTGTCTGGGGGAACTACAACCTAACAACCGTATATCAGCATCTATAAAAGCTCGTTTGGGTGGATTTTTGACGTCTGCAAGGGAAAAAGAAAGTGGATAGTCCTGTATTCAAATAACACCATAGTTAACCTTGGCCCACAAGCAAAGAAGAGCTGCATCTCTCATATAGATCTTTAATTAAATGCTGAAGGACAAGCTATAAACTTTTTCTTCCAAACTCAATAATTTTTTTTTTGTTATTCAGTAAATGAATACTTTACGGCCCTTTCAAGTATCATCGGTAGTTTTAAGAAGTGCGTGTTTCAAACATTAATTCGGCCCTACTATTGGCTACTATACGGTATAGAGACTTGGAGAAACACGAAAACACATCTGGAAAAAACTCCAGACCTTCGCAAACAGTTGCCTACGCCGGATATTGGGAATTAGGAGGCCGAAAAAGGTTAACTACTGTCAACTTTTGCGAAAGAACCAGGCAAAGGCCCATAGCCCAAGATATCAAAAAATCGAGCTGGATAGGACATACCCTCGCGAAACCTAGTTACCAATGTTGCAGTTGATTTGGAATCCGAAAAGAGGAAAGTGGGCAGGCCAAAGCAAACCTGAAGGAGGTCAATCATCATTGAAGCTGAGGGTACTGGAAGGACATGAAAGCAGGTAAAGAAGCTGCTCAGAACTGAGTTCAATGGAGAGGTGTGAATGCTGCTCTATGCTCCCTGGGAGCTCATGGGATTAAGTCAGTCAGTCAGTCATGTTTAAAATATGGTCTATTTAAAAAACAAATTATGGTTAGTACTCCCTATTCACTCCGTTCTGACGTCTCGGCACCACGCTTCGGCAAAAAGTGGTTTAAAAAAAAGAAACTGTAAGTATCTTTTTGTGAGCCTTTCATCCTTTTACCTAAGTTTTGTGCTGAAGTAATAGTGCACATCAGTAGCCAAGAGCCTCTCCTGTGTCAATGTGCTCAGAACCAGCCAGCAAAACATAGTTTATGTGTTTTAAAAGGCATTCTGACATCCACTATTCCTCTCATGCCCATATTACACCTGGCTGTGCTAAATTCTATCTATGAATAGTTGTCAGTAGTCCATAAGTACTTTTCATTCCAAGGTTAGGAGATCTCTGAAACACAACTACGATGCAATGATGTGAATCAAACGAGCCGTACTTTTGTGATATTTGTTTTCCTGGGGGTGATAGTCCTAAAGTTCTTTTGACTAAGTCAAGAGTTCGAAAACCAATGCGTTAAATAATCCAGCGTAACGATATATCGATATTGGATTATCGGATTTGATAAACACTTGTTTTTTTAACGCCCCTTTGTCTCTCTCCTCCACGCTTGGGTAGCAATGAAGTGGAGGGAAGAGGGGGAGGGAGGCCTGTAGATTATTGTCACATTTTTATATTAGTTTAAGTTGTTTTGTTTTTTAAATGTAAAAATAGGCCTTCGAACAAACTTCACCGAATTAGAGCTACATCAAAACTAATGTCTTATTTAAGTTGGTACTTTAATTTGCCTAGGCAGTTGGAAAACGACACGACAACAGACGCTAGCTCTTGCTACCCGTGTGCTACCTTCACCTCAATGTAGCTGAAAATAGATGACAATATTCCTAGCTGGAACTGATTCTGAAATCAATACACCAACTCCAAACAACGGTCACGTGACATGCAAAAGCAGAGAGTCTCAAGTTTCAACTCACCTGGAGATGGTATAATTAGACGAGACGCTTTTCCCAAATTTAAACCCAGAGGCTTAAGTATGCATACAGCATAACTTAAGTTTAAACCCAAATACCACAATATACATACATTATTAATAACTTAAGTTTAAACCCAGAGGTTACAGTTTACCCCAGCATTGTGTTTCAATGTTTAGTTGTTTTTTTTTTAGGGTTCTTTTCAGTTTATCATCTGTGCTTTCATCTAGGTTTTGTTTTCTGTTTAAAGTAAAAGTACCCAGAATTTAAATCTATGAATTGTACATACCATCAAAAAATGTTTTTGTTTTTGTTTTTAATTCATTTTTTGATTCTTATGTCGACTTTTACTTTTCGGCATTCACAGCAGCAGCCAAATAAAAAAAAATCCAGATGTAATTGAAAAAAAAAGTGTCTTTGCTATTCAGAGACTGAACTCGTATGAACAGCCATTTGTTTTTTAACGTTGGAATATGCCTTTATGAAGCTGAAGTCAATTTGTGTTTTATAGACTTCCATTTAGGGGAGTTAATAAGCGATGCGAACCGTAATAGGGGACACCCATGAGGGGGGGGGGCTAAAAAGAAAGATATAACTAACTAATTAAAAAGGCACAGTTTTGTGCCGGTCAATCAATATAGGTACTAGTTCTTTATATCATGTTTCAAAAAAGAAAAAAAATAGTAGATTTTATTCGGTAAGGCATGACAGATGAGTGTTACCATTGGCTAATCGCACCGCGTGACACCAATCCTAAAAACTCCTCTGCTTCTATTGAAAAATAATATATAAGTTACACCAATCATCTTTTCTTTTTACACAAGTGTATATGGTCTACTTGCAAGTCAAGGATGTTGTCCAATGTAATTTTTTTTTTAAAAGCCCTTTTTTAAATTACTATTTAATCAAGGATCTCTGGACTCTTTCATGTTGTGTTCGTGTCAGCAAGATAACTTTGTAAAAATTAAGATAAAAAAGATCATATATAAAAAAAACAATCAGTGCAAATATTGGTATCATGTAATTTTGGTAAGCAAAGCTTTAATTTTATAGACAATTTCTTGAAATAAACTGCATGGCACATTAATCAATAAGAAATTGCCCAGTGCTATTCTTCCATACTGTTTGTCATGTCTCGTCTTAATTTATAAATGACAGACGTTATTTCATAAGAGAATATAATGACGTCCTAGGCCTAATCTAATGTCTCAATCTAGTCATGCATTGTAAATCAGCGACTTTAAATCTTCCAAGTCGTTGATATTCCTGGCTGATTCAGCTTGACATTCTATTGAAGGCGAGGTACTTAAACACTACATAGAGAACCGCTACTATAAACGACAGGGTATGGTCGATTTCATCATCTTAATTTAATACCTTTAAAAAAAAATGTAATAGCTGCTTGCGTCTGCTGTCGTATCCCTGAAGAAAAGAAAAAAAAACATTATTAGAGTCAGCCACTGGTCGATATGAGCCGAACACTTTAAGTGATTAGTAGGCATATTTCAAACTTAAGATGACTATAATTAAACTTTGATTTCAGCGTCTGCATGAATGAACAGCAGACTACATTTCGCAACTACAGTAGCGCTCTCCAGAACTGAAATATCCCCCACAAGACCTTCTGGTGTTGTAACTTGTCAGAAACAAAAAGCCAACAATAGAACGTCCTAATTATCTTATTTTGATGATCTGATAAAAAAAAAAAAAAACAAGGTCGATAATAAGCAAAACATTGCTCTGACGGGACATTATTAGATTTTAAAAATTGATTTAAGAGAAGAAAAAAAGAGAAAGAATAAGAGATAACACACACACACACACAAAGAGAGAGAGAGAGAAAGAGAGAGAGACTAGAATGGAAGGCGTGGAAAGGGGGGGGGTTTGGTAGAGTTTAAGGCTTTCAATCATAATATTCTGCAATTAACTTTTTAAATATTTATTTTTTTGTTTTTTTTTTTTGTTGCACATCGGCACAATTGAGGCCATGTCGTGCCCCATTGAACTTTTTGCTCTTCTCTAAAAGGATTCTGTCCTATCATTTGTTTACAGCTCAATGACGTTCATACAACGGCTGCGAGAGAACTAAAACTAAAAGGAATGCTATTTTGTGTTTGTCTAACTCAATCCCTCGGACTGGCAGCATGTCTTCTAGAATCGAAACTTGTTTATGGCGGTGGCGATTTCTCATCCTCTGGCGACTTCCTGGTTAGCTTCTTGAAACTGAATGTGTTGTCATGCAAAGTTGACTATTGCAGACGTGAGGTTATTTTATCTAGTGTAGAGTACTTGATCAAAACTTTAACCATACTTTGTCGGCGCCACGTAGCAGAAGTAATATAGACCTGCTAGTTAACCCTTTCTCTCCTAACTAACGATACCAGCGTTAATTTGAGCCCATTAAATTAAATTATTTTTTGGTTTTATAAACTTTTATTATTGTTATATAAAAAGTACATGCATTTTCCTACAATTCTTTACCTAACGTAACATTTCCTGATTACATAAAAGAAGTTTTGGAAGTTAAATCTTAACCTCGATAGTAAAACACCAATGAACAAAATGGATTATTCCATAGGAACGTGGAAAATAATTACGGAGAGAAAGAGTTAAGTGCATTACTTCAAATACTATATCAAGAGGCCCGAACAAGACTTTTGTTCCCCTGGCAATCAAATCATTAAATAAGAACAATCTGACATAAACTTTGTCACATGTAAATTATGAGTGAGTCTGGTGTGAATGTACACTTTGATTTCTTATAGTTATAATGTTTTTTGTTTGGTGTAATGCACAAATTGTAAGACAAATTTCCATACGGACAATAAAGATTATTATTATTATTATTATTATTATTATGATTATCTCAGATATTGGATTACTGATCTGAACCCTACGACATCTCAGATATTGGATTACTGATCTGAAACCTACGACATCTCAGATATTGGATTACTGATCTGAACCCTACGACATCTCAGATATTGGATTACTGATCTGAACCCTACGACATCTCAGATATTGGATTACTGATCTGAACCCTACGACATATCAGATATTGGATTACTGATCTGAACCCTACGACATATCAGATATTGGATTACTGATCTGAACACTACGACATGTAAAATTAGAACGAAGAAGAAGTAGAAATCACACATGACACCACCTATATAACAATACACACACGGCACTCACTGCCCTGGATAATTATTCAGAATACTCTCTAAACATTTTGGTTTCAATCCGGAATCCACGTGACTAGTTTTTAAAACGTGTCTTCTATTTTGTAAATAGTTACTCGTGAGCTACTTTTGAATTAAAACTTATTGACTAACTGAACTCTTGAAATAATGTTTTTATTTTGTCGCCTAGAGGGCCTCTTTGAAAACTTTGTGCGTTGAAATGATTGGATATAAACGTATCAAATTCATTCTGAAAACGAGGCTTCTGTTGACTGACTGGTTATTTTTCTTTTTTTATCTTTAAACATCATTCCACAAAGAAGACATAGGTAAAGGAAATGGTGATCCACTTAGAAAACATGTTAGTTCCGCTTCTGTCTAATTTAAACCGACACAGTAGTTGATCAGGGGCGTTACTTGCCAAACAATCGTCCCCCTTACCCCCCTCCACACTCATAGAGTCCAGGGAGACGAGCAGTTATCTCCTGACCCGATGACCTCTGTTTGCGAGCCTGGACTCATCAGGCGCTAAGTCTGGGCCGGGCATTAGCCCTTGGGAAGTCATCGAAGCGGAAAATGCGAATTAGGAATGGTCATGGGTTTGACTAATGACAAGGTCAGCTGTGACTATGTACTAGTGAACAGGATGGGAAGAGAAGGGCGTAGGTAGGCATCATGACATGCACTGCGCGTTGTAGTCATTTATCAACATACAGTTTTCTAGGCTTCTGACCTAAAGTTCGGGTCATAAGGCATGTATCTCACAGAGTTAGTATTGCGCACGCCTATCTATATTGCATACCTAACAGAAGCAGTCAAGGTTGGATGCGTTATAAATATTACTTTTTAAAAGTTTCACATTATGTAAAAAAAATAAATAATCATAAATAGCTTTTTTGGTGTATCCGGTGTACACAATAGGCCTATGACTAGTGATAATAAAGGAAACTTGATACGACGATTGACTGCCATGCATCGAGATATTAAAATTTTGGCTAAATTCTTTTATTTTTTTATTTAGTTGCGTCCTTGACATGGCGTCCTTGACATGGCTTCTTTTATCGGGAAAATTATTATACCCTCTATATCAGTGTTTCCCAAACTGTTTCCGCTGAACCCTAGGGCTCCGCGAGGCCTGAAAAGGTGTTCCACGAACTACTGGAATAATTAAGTAGACTAGAAGGCCACCACGTGAATGAATTTCTATAGAAATAAGCAAAGTGTTCCGTTAAATACTCAGAAAGTGCAAAGTGTTCCGTTAAAGAAAACATTAGGGAAACAGTGCTCTAGGCCAATCAAAGGAAGGATCCATCTCAAGCAACTAGGGAGGGTCTATGATTATCTGAGCGAAGTTTTAATTATATTGTTATAAGCTTGCATGCACACTGCCATCCAAGACAGTGCAGAAGGTGCGCACTATTTACGACTAGACTTGGAAGGATGTTGACATTAGCGAAAGATAGAACAATTTCCGCCCAAGTCTAAAGCCGAGATGAAGATGCTATGCTCAAGGCAGATGTCCTAAGTGTTTGTCATGTCTCCATGTAATTAAACATCTATATCTTGCCTCCATTCAGTGATTACAATACGAAGAGGTGAGAGAGAAAGCCGCGACCTGTCAAATTAAATACAATGAAAATAATTTGTTTTATTTTCATTTTTTGTTGTTTGTTCTATAAGTTAAATACGTTAATGGTAAAATGACGACAGTGGCTTCGAACTTAAAACCATCGCGACGGTAGTCCAAAGCACAAATCCCACGGCCAGGCTCCCATCCTATTTCTCAATGCTGTGTCTAATTATTGTCTCTAATGATCGTGGAAATTAAAATAACATCAAACAGAAATGTTTCCATGAAAAGAATAACTAAAACTGAGCTATCACTAGCTAGAGAAGTCCGACCACAGACGTTGTGTTCTTCTGGAAGTAAACAAAATATATGTTTGTTTGTTTAGTGATCGTCTATAGGGCAGATGGTGTAAATGTCATCTGTTTATGTGGCCTACGGTTAACCAGGGTGTCATGTGACCAGCACAACGACCAACCGCCTTTACTTTCCCCCAACGAATGTCAGGTAACCACTAGAGCTGGGTGGACTCAGAGGCGCCCAAAGATCCCTAACTTAAAAATCCGAGTCTTCACCAGGATTCGAACCCGGTTCAGAAGCCAAGCGCTTTACCGCTCAGCCACCGCGCCTCAGCAATCGTCTGTACAGCAGATATGTTGGATGGTTGGACGTTGAAGAAACAAGAATGTCGCAGGTAGGCGTAGCAGAAGTCAGATCTAGATCTACGGGTGTATCAGAGAGCAGACGAGAGAATGTTTCTAGAAGAATGACATGCGCAGCGTAGCTCGTGAGATGTTACGTTTTATTCAGATTCCTGCTTCACTGCCAGTGAGGTCTAAAAAAAAAAAGGGGGGGGGACATCAAAATTTTCTATCAGCGCAATTCTTACCCCACCCAATTTCCTTTACTTGCAGACAGAAGCAATTATCATTCCAGGAATTCCTAAATTGTAAATTCTCAATCAAGCTAGATCTATATACGCTTAAAAATACGACGTCAAGAATGCGTGTTATGAGATGTAAAAGTGAAGTATTTTTGAAAGATTTTGTTGTTGACAGGCTTTTATTATAATAGTTATTACATTTCAGGAATGCAAATGAATGAAAATGACAATCTTCAGGAATTTTAAAGTTTTACTACTGTTGTAAGTCCAAGGCAGACAACTCAATGATATGTAGGAGGTAATACTAAACGATGTATTGATTAGAAGCTATCAACAAATAGTCAGACTTGGACTTCCGCTATCAAGTCACAGGGAGTAATGTCTTAAGTTCTAATAGTCCTAATTAATACCAGAACAGCAGAACAGACCACCGACACACTTCCCATTGTCACTCCAGGTCTTCCAAACAGTTCACTAGTATCACAAAGGACAGCACTTAGCCCCAGACTGTTCAGACTCCCATATTTTCATCCAGATCCACAACAGTCCTTCCTCCTGTAGAATGAACATGTCTTCTCCACTACTTGTGTTTAATTGTGCTCTGATGCGCAACATCAGTGTGTCGCGGGAGTGAAGTTATAACGATACGGTGATGTTTTTTTAAAAAAAACAAAAAACAATGACAGTGCAGTATTTAACTCCATGGAATCTCGCTTAGTACATTTACGCTAAGCCCAATATGGTCAATAGTTTGCAATATTTTATAGATTTTATTTGTGGTTTTTTTTTCTCCGTGTAAACCATCTACGAGTTGAGGGAGTGGACAGCACGATGTGACTGATGACAACTGAGATTTATTTTACTGGAAGTTTGTGGACACAACTTTTAATGGTAGCCTACCCCTGAGCAGTCTAAAATTAGACCGACTTCTAATGGGTGACCTACTAGTAGACAGTCTGCTATTGGGCTACCTATTAAAGCGAAGCCTGTTAAAGTGACGCCTATTAAAGTGAGGCCTGTTGAAGTGAAACCTTATTAAAGTGAGGCCTGTTAAAGTAAAGCCTGTTAAAGTGAAGCCTATTAAATTGAGGCCTGTTAAAGTGAAGCCTATTAAAGTGAGGCCTACTAAAGTGAGGCCTATTAAAGTGAGACCTGTTGTAGTGAAGCCTATTAAAGAGAGGCCTATTAAAGCGAGGCTTATTAAAGTGAAGCTTCTTAAGTGAAGCCTATTAAACTTATGCCTATTATAGTGAAGCCTGTTAAAGTGAAGCCTATTAAACTTATGCCTATTATAGTGAAGCCTGTTAAAGTGAAGCCTATTAAAGTGAGAACTTTTAAAGTGAAGCCTGTTAAAGTCCTGTGGCATTTTACGTCTCGAGAGACGATCTTTTCCCTTTGCAACTTCTTGTGTGACTAAAGAGGCCAATCCTTGATACACAGCTGCGATCGCAGGTTGGGCATATATAATCACCAGCCGCCGTTGCATTTTCACCCTTCTTTCTGCTTCTGTTGTGTATGACATCTGCAATCCGTGATCCTTCCTTTATGCTCTCTCTCCATGTGGATCTATCCAGTGCCACCTCTTCCCAGCTGCCAGTGTCAATTTTGAAGAGCTTAATGTCGCGTTTGCATACATCCGTATAACGTAAAAGTGGGCGACCAGCGGCTCTCCTGCTAAAGTAAAGCCTATTAAAGTGAGGCCTATTAAAGCGAACCCTGTTTATGTGAAGCCTATTAAAGCGAAGCCTATTAAAGTGAAGCCTGTTTAAGTGAAGCCTATTAAAGTGAAGCCTTCTTAAGTGAAGCCTATTAAAGTGAAGTCTACTAAAATGACACCGACTAAAGCCTCCTGGAGAGTTGCTCGGGAAAGTAGAGCTTGACAACCATTATGCTGGAGACTCAGCCCGATATCAATCGTCATAGCAGGCCTGGACACTGACCTGTGACGTGGTAATATGTGGTCAGTGGAGACCAATGGCTCGTTGTCACATGACAAGACAGTCTTGTTCAGCCTGGTCAATCTGTAAACATTAAAAAAATATGATGACCATTGCTTCCATTGTCTACTGCAATTTTAAATCCCCCCCCAAATAAAAGAAGACAAAAAAAATTAAAAAGTCTTTTCACGTTCACAAAATGTGAAACTAAACGCCTTGAGATTTGTCTCTAGACGACCAATGTACAGGGGTGCCCAACCTTTTTTCGTTTTAGGGGAGCCATATAACTTTATTACACTGGCTGCATTACCGCAAAATAAACTGACCCTAAGTAGCCCTATTATGCACTGCGAACAGAAGTTTATTGGGCCCGGAAAGCAACTTGCCACGGACCGGATGTGACCCACTGGGCCTAGTTTGGGTATCACTGGCGTAGAATACGGAGGGGAGCTAATCGCCTTTTTAACGATCCAGGGAAACATTTTAATGAACGATCCACTTATTGACATTTTAAATTGTTCTAATTAAAACACATTCATTTTCAGAGTAGAAAACAAAAAAAGAGCGCATTTAATGATAATTTATTTTGCGTTGCAGAGCAGAAGTTAATTATAATTAGCAAATAATTTAAGAGATAATAGCGTCTTATAGAATTAAAATGAAAATCATAAGCGTAATGGTTTTAAATGAAAAGTAAAACGCTATATTGGTTTTTATTCGGAGATAGCAGCAGTATCAATTCTTGGTTTAGAAAGCATCTTTTTTAAAGGTTTCAACTTATTTATTTGCGATTTTCATCAATGGCGCAGCTAGCGAGGTGGTGTAGCGATAGCTAGCGAGGTGGTGTAGCGATAGCTAGCTAGTTGGTGTAGCGATAGCTAGCTAGTTGGTGTAGCGATAGCTAGCTAGTTGGTATAGCGATAGCTAGCTAGTTGGTATAGCGATAGCTAGCTAATTGGTATAGCGATAGCTAGTTAGTTGGTATAGCGATAGCTAGCTAGTTGGTGTAGCGATAACTAGCGAGTTGGTGTAGCGATAGCTAGCGAGTTGGTATAGCGATAGCTAGCGAGTTGGTATAGCGATAGCTAGCGAGTTGGTATAGCGATAGCTAGCTATTTGGTGTAGCGATAGCTAGCGAGTTGGTGTAGCGATAGTTAGCGAGTTGGTGTAGCGATAGCTAGCTAGTTGGTATAGCGATAGCTAGCGAGTTGGTATAGCGATAGCTAGCGAGTTGGTATAGCGATAGCTAGCTAGTTGGTATAGCGATAGCTAGCGAGTTGGTATAGCGATAGCTAGCTAGTTGGTATAGCGATAGCTAGCTAGTTGGTATAGCGATAGCTAGCTAGTTGGTATAGCGATAGCTAGCGAGTTGGTATAGCGATAGCTAGCGAGTTGGTATAGCGATAGCTAGCGAGTTGGTATAGCGATAGCTAGCTAGTTGGTATAGCGATAGCTAGCTAGTTGGTATAGCGATAGCTAGCGAGTTGGTATAGCGATAGCTAGCGAGTTGGTGTAGCGATAGCTAGCGAGTTGGTATAGCGATAGCTAGCGAGTTGGTATAGCGATAGCTAGCTAGTTGGTATAGCGATAGCTAGCGAGTTGGTGCAGTGATAGCTAGCTAGTTGGTATAGCGATAGCTAGCTAGTTGGTATAGCGATAGCTAGCTAGTTGGTATAGCGATAGCTAGCGAGTTGGTATAGCGATAGCTAGCGAGTTGGTGTAGCGATAGCTAGCGAGTTGGTGTAGCGATAGCTAGCTAGTTGGTATAGCGATGTATAGAATATAGAAAGTGGTGATAAGCTATATATTTCAAATGGTATACGATCATTTTTGTGCACTTATTAGTACTGTAACAATACACATTTAACCTGTTCGCTTATAACTTATTGCACAAAATACGTTTGTACAGCGATCTTTCAATATTGGATCTTTGACATACTTTAGTTAGCAGTATGGCGTCATTGACAGAGTTTTGTTTGCCTATTTGTTTTAAGACCTCTCCTTATCTCTCTTTTCATTTTCCATTTTCTCTTTATGTTTCCTTTTATCAACCACAGAATTCTACACATTGATTCGGTCCTCTATAACTGAGGTTCTCAAAACATTTTTCAATTGGTTGACCACTTTACAAGCCATTAACGACCCCAATGCAGCCTGATTAGTCTGGCCGAATAGCCTATTTCTAAAGCCGCTTAGCACAATCACACTCTTCGCAAACCTTTTAGAATCTTTTTTTTCTCTCTGCGCTATTCACAATGCAATAGTATATGATGCCTTAAGATCTTTTTTATTCACTGTTGTCGCATTGCTATTAATCTTCTGCTGATTAGCATACATACTCATTAAGCATTTGAAGAATTTGACGTTTCTACAGTGAGTAAATTTGATTTTCATGCGCAAAAGGACTTATCAATCATTCTTGTTTGGCCAAGCTGCGTCAAGAAATGACGTCATCATAGATTAGTTCATAATTAAGCAGTACTGAGCGGCGAGTTGATTATTATTCAAATTATAGGATCGGATTATTTAGCGTTTAACTAAGAAGTTATTTTAATTTTATTCACTTTTCATTTAACTGCGGACAATCTAGGTCGCCTTGCGGACACCTGAGGGTCTGCGGACCACCGTTTGAGAATCACTGCTCTATAACTATATTACAGTATTTTATTTTAAACCGATTGTAAAGGTCAAAATGTAAACAAAGAACAGATAACTGTATCGTAAAAATCTCCAAAACAGCATAAATATAATGACCGAAGAGTCTTAAAGTGACACAATTTTGTTTTAAATATACCGCTTATTTTATTCATCGTTTGGTTTATTTCAGGAAGATAATATTAGAAAACCGAATTCTAGTACCCTACCACTCCTCAGCCGGCGCCCATCTGTTGTCGGAGCGTCTCAAACTCTGCCCCAGCAACGTCTCCGCCCTGTTTAAAAACACCATTAAAGTCAGTCCTCCCTGCCCCCTGCCCGTCACTCAAGATCCTGATGGACCAGGCCAGAACGTCAGCGAGACATTTACGGCAAATGAAGTCGCCGAGCCGTGGGAGTTTTAACTCGATCCTGACGATTACTAAATGAACTTTATCTAACCCCTGACTTACAGCTTGACTTTCAGAAGTGTGCGCCATTTTTTTTTTTTAATTATTTTTTTAATTTTTTTTTTTTGTCAAACTATAAGCCTTGTAATAACACTGACATTCACATTGACATTCGCTTTGACTAATTAAATAACTAAAAGAATGTTTATTTTGCCTCTTACCTTATGACATTTAGGGATGTCATTGAAACTAAAGTCAAAGAAGAATCAATATAGTGTTGACATTAAATGTCATGTACAATGTCATTAAACATTAAAATCTATTGTTTTTTTTTATAAAGAGATAGCTGGGAATACTCTCTGGGACAGCTGTACTTGCTTAGCTGATAGGTGTCTAATTATAGAACTTGATCAAGGTTACTCTCTACAATAGCAGTACACCAAACAATGAATTTATAAAAGTATCAAGCATTTGACTGCTTTAAAATTAAGTTAATTTGTTATCCTTTTCTTCTTATCTTATATTATACAGAATTTACTTCAAAAAAGATGATGATTACGTCCGACGCGTCATGCATTCAGTCATGCATGTTATCCAATGATTTAAATTCTGCCAAGTCACTGGTTTTCCTGGCTAGCTCAGGAATAGTGCTCTAATAGCATTAGAGAAGAAGGAGTATTTGTACAAATTAGTCCTAGCATATGGGATGAGGAATCCTTTTCAGACACTACAATTATGTGTGTTAGATACCCTTCAAAACTCGACATTCAAAATCCTGGAGTCTTCAACGGGATTTGAACCCGAGCCCCTCTGAAACCTAAACGATCCATCATTTAGTCACCAAGCCGCATACAAATGGAGAAAAAAAGGTTGACAGATCTTGTGTGGCGCCCCAACGGTCCAGCAGACCAAGGGATAGGTGAAACTGAGGGTCAAATTCAATGTGAACCTGGCCTAACTGATGTCATATAATGATTATCTAATGGATCTAATTGTTCTGTAAAGTGTCAATCTCTTATTCAAAGCCTCAAGAAAAAAAAGACAACATATCCTTAAAAAAAAATTCTCCCTTTCCGTTGATCACAGTCCGCTCAAGATGTTAAAGGATTGTCAACAAACAAGACTCACTTAAAATCTACTATTCTCCTGATTAAAATCAATACGTGTTTCTATCAGGGTCTCAATTTCATCAGCCTATTTTATCCATGCACTAGCATCTTAGTCAATAAGTCCGTGTTCTACATCAGTCAACACACACACACACACACACACTCCGTAACAGAGAGTGAAGTATTTTTATGTATAATCGTATGTTCTTAAAATGGTGGCTGCAATCCATTGTTAAATATTAAAGATGAGAAGATTGCTTTTTGTGTCAAACAAAAGACCCTCAGTCTTAAAAAGAAAATGATACACCTATGCATGTACGAGTGAGCAGTACTAAGAAGGTAGGGGGGGGGGCTGGAAGTGGTAGAGAAGGGCACCCAGCAGGGGCTGTGAGTTGAGGTGTAGGTGGGCGCCGTTAGGGCAGGGAGCGAGAGAAAGTTGAAAACACCGAGGACCGTGGATTAAACATTGTATCAGACCGCACAGGAAGTCGATCCAGCAGCCGACGCAAATTAAAGACAAGTGCACCAAGTGTTCTGAGGTGAAGATCTGCTCACTCAGCCGTGCTCTCCAAGCACGTGAGCTGGTGTCTGGGAGGAAGTGTGAGTGTGTGTAGGTTTGTGTGCATGGGTGCTTAGGTTCATGTGCGTGTGTGTGTAGTTTGCCGAGTGTGCGAGTGTAATTCAAAAGCCTTGCAGTCACAAGCTGGAACACATGGACGTGTTTAGACCACACCCAGTTTGAGACCCAACAAGATTTGAACCCGATTAGCATGTGTGCGGCGTGGTGAAGGGAAGAGCACACAAGTGGGAGGAGCATAACGAGAGGAGTAGACGATGACCGTGGAGAGGGAGGGTGAGACGGCAGGTACTGGAAAGGTAGTTGTAAAATGATGACCTCCCACAAGATTCCCATCTCCTAGTTCTGTCCCAAAAAAGCGTATTGCTCTGACTGCACTCTAAGTGTCGCCGTTAAATGACGTGTTCTCTATTCTGAGGAATCTAGGAAAGCATCACAGCAACATTGATATAGCGATTAACTCTTTCTCTCCTGTTTGACAATACCTTCGTTGATTTGACCCCATTAAAAAAAAAAGAACTTTTTTAGCTCATAAACTTTAAATGGTCTTATATACAAAAAGGGTATAAATTGATCTCTACCAATTATAACATTTTCTGATGAAAAGAAAAACGTGATTGAAGTTTAACCCTAACAGGCTAGTGAAACACAAGTGGGAAAAATGAATAATTCCTTCTGAACGCGGAAATAATTACGTAGAGATAGAATTAGTTAGAACTAACGGATAGATTTACAAACTAGAAAGGGAGGACACCTAGACAAGACAAGGTGGATAGGAATGAGGCAAGAAATAATAAGATGTATCAGATAAATATTTTAATTAGGAATAAATTACCTTGAAGAAGACCCTCTGATAAGATAATTATAGAAGGCTAAAGGGGGACGTGTCAGTAATAAGAGTAGATTAGAGACTCTAAGGTCCAGGGGAAATCTTGTTTAAGGCTCACATACACGCTTTCTATTCGATCAATATATAACTATAAGTGTATGTTTCAGTATCGTTGTCTTTTTATATTAGGAATAGATTAAAAAGTTTTGTTTTATTGATGTCTTTAGAACAGAAATCAAAATGGAGTCCAACTTATCCATATTGACCTATCTACTTTAAACCTAACAACGTTGACCTAGCTAAATGAACCTGTCTATATTAACTGTGGCATTATAGCACTGTGATGTCATGGAACTGTGACGTCAAGGCACTGTGACATCATGGCGATGTGACGTCATGGTACTATGATGTTATTGCGCTGTGATGTAACGGCGCAGTAACGTCATGGCACTCTGTAGACGTGTTGGTAACGTCTTGGTAATGTGACGTCATGGTACTGTGCTGTATGAAGGTCTAGCCTGTCTACACTTTGATGCCATTTTTGGATTCTCTTTTATATTTCTTCCCCACTTTTTGTCACCTGGGACCGTGCGTCGTAGGATTGATTTTGAAAAAAAAGTAATTTGTTCTCTTTCATCATATCACGTCCTCGGACTTTCATATCTAGACTATGGCGCTGAAATGTTCCTATTTTCAGGCACAACGTATTACAAATGCATTGCGCCAGCCAAACATTCTTGAGGTAAGCAACTAAAAGCGTCAAGTAATGGACTCAACTTTCTCCATCTGGTTAACAAAACGAAACATTTGCGCGAAAAAAAAACTATACACTACACAATTTAGACATTTGACCAGGTAAGAGAGTTGTTCACATCTGTGGGCGGTCGAATTTGTTCTCAAAAGATTTAAACTCAAACTAAAAATGGCAAAAAAAATGTTGCGAGAGTGGGGGGGGGGGAAATTCTTAATGAAATAAACTCTTGGGTAAAAACTTGACATTTCTGCTTTAGCTCTGGAGCTCTGGGAAGAATCTCATTTAGATAATTAAATTGCTGAATACATTTTAAAAAAAAACGTAGAAAGCCTATTGAGTGCTAGGTAAAATAAAAGTAGTTTAGAATTTTGGATGAAATACTTTAGTGGAAGATTTGAAACAGGGAAAGTCTTTTAAGAAAATCTTTGTGACACTTGGTACTTTAAAGTGACTCTCTCCCTCTCTCTGTCTCTCCCTCTCTCTGTCTCTCCCTCTCTCTGTCTCTCACTCTCTCTGTCCATCTCTCTGTCTCCCCTCTCTCTGTCTCTCTCTGTCTCTCCCTCTCTCTGTCTCTCCCTCTCTCTGTCTCTCTCTGTCTCTCCCTCTCTCTGTCTCTCTCTCTCTCTCTTTCTCTCTCTCTTTCTCTCTGTCTTCTTCTCACTTTCTCTTGGCCTGCCCTTTCTGCCCTCGATGCCTGTGCGTGGTATTCCATTTCAAATTAAAAAGTATAAGAAACATTCTAAGAACACGAAACAAATCCTCAGATTTCACTCATGGAACATGATCAACTTTGTTTTCAACTTATTATTTGTTGATTGGCTTTTCAAATATTTGTTTACAGTCAGATTTTTTATTTCAAGCTCAGTCAAGTATGTATTTTTTTTAAATTTCTCTGAAATGTCTACAGAATTAAATTCTTACATCCTAGCCCCTTATGAAATACGATGACCGGCTTACGAGATGTTTGTATGGTCAGTGCAGTGATATGTTCTTAAAGTGTGCACATTGTATCATCAGGGACGACTAACGACATTGATCGATACCAAAATCCTCTTAAAAACAAAACACCAAAAAACTTTGAAGATCTGTCTTGAGTCAAATCTGATGAAGGTTTGCTGTCACCTATCATCTGAAGATTTAAGATCGGAGTAGTAGACCCAACTTTAACCTACATATTTTGCCTCATCAACCCAAGACAGGGTACTGTCTTGCGAAGATAAAATGTAAGTTCTCTATTTTCGAGGATTTCGCCATGTCTTGGACGGTAGCTTTCTTTTAAGTCTCAGATGTATGTCCCGAGACCTTTTCAAGAGTGCTCTGTCTTTTTTGCAAAACCGTTATACTAACTGTTCGTCCCTATGCTAGTGAGGTCAACCAGACGCCTGAGTTGATATGTGTTTGTTCTAGAGAGACGATATCTGTCTCTGACTGTCAGGTTCTTCCGGACATGTCACGTTTCTCTCTGACTGTCAGGTTCTTCTGGACATTTCACGTTTCTCTCTGACTGTCAGATTCTTCGGACATGTCACGTTTCTCTCTGTCAGGTTCTTCCGGATATGTCACGTTTCTCTCTGACTGTCAGGTTCTTCCAGACATGTCACGTTTCTCTCTGTCAATCTTCCGGACATATCGCGTTTCTCTCTTGCTTTTGACTCTGTCTTTATTAGATATAAGGGGGGCGCGGTGGTTGAGAGGTTAAGCACTTACCTTGAAAACTTGAGGTCCTGGGTTTGAATCTCTGTCCGCCCAACTCTAATGGGTACCTGACTTTGGTTGGGGAAAGTAAAGGCGCTTGGTCGATGTGCTGGTTACAAGACATCCTGTTCGTTAACAGTTGGGCAAAGAAACAAATGACCTTAACATCATCTGCTCTATAAATCGCAAGGTCTGAAAGGGGGAAGTTATTATATTTAGTCTGCTGATTAAACTGAATGCCCCAAGATCTTACTCTTCCACACAATCTCCTAGCCACTATGGACAAAGAAGCCTACCTTGAAATATTTTCTCTAGCAATAAACCAAACACAATTTTGCTTTGTTTCAAAAGTTTAAAAAAAAAGTTAAATAATCTCAAAATTCGCTTGCGACTTCTGTCAGCCATTTTGCAATTAAGCTAATTTCTGTTAGGTGTAGCTTTTTTCTTTTTTTTTTGGGGGGGGGGGGGGGAGGGAGTAAGGAGGGGGGAGGGGGAGGATTCACATTTTTGAATGCCATCTGCTCACGAAACTCGCTTGCTTTGGGAGTCAGTACATTGAGTGTGTGAGCAGATATAAGCCAATGTCCGTGTGAGTTTGTAGCTGAGCATGTTGGAGTGCGCCTGGTGGTGCGTGAGTGAGTATGCGCGTGTGTGAAAGAGCGTAAGATAGAAAGAAAAGTTTTCGCAGAGCATTTATTTATTTTTATTTGTGAAAATCTTTAAGCCGAGAGGAAGTTATTTTGTTAAAGTTTTACCCCAACCTTTCCCCCCCCCCGACCCTCCTTCAAGCATTTTTTTTTCCTCCGCTAGACCTGGTCCTTACCTTGCAGACGTACCCACTCCATCCCGTACTTCAACAGACCCCAATCCCACCTCTCGGTTTTCCCACCCCCTTTTGTAATTTATTGTTTAAAATGAGCTACCCTTCTTAAGTGAGTACTTTAAAGAGGTGCCGACATTTGACTTCTGTAGAGAGGTGAGACGGACTAACGTTTGGTCTGGGGTCACAGTTCTGCGCTTATGTTACATAGGCAGGTGCTATTTTTAACTGTAAAATGACTTTAAGAAGGTATGTTAGGAAAGCGGCGCATAGATAGAGCCAATAGGAATAGGATACGTTGAGGCCCTAGGCCGGGTTTCTGAGGTGGCTCTTACCATCTTCAAGCTTAAATATAAATTAATAATATAATAATAAGGATTGTCTTCGAATCCGAAGATTTATGAGGAATGCATTATTTCCTCGTGGCTACGAAGCCCCATCTGTGACCTACATATTTTACCATATCCATGGCAAGCCTAACCATTGTCTCACTTAATAATATAAATAAAGCTAAATCCTTGTCATATTTATTTAATGCACCAGTTTGTTGTTTTACATGTTTTGGGTGTTGTTGTTTTTTCAGATTTAAAGATAATTACATAGTAGTCCGAACCTCCCTCCTGGATAACGGGGAATGGCATGGGAGAAGGTTCAAACCTGTGAACATCGAGTCGACCGATCAACAGTCCAGAGCGCATACCACACGACCAAGCAACTTTACTTTAAATGGCGTACAAAGGACACAGCCACAAGCGTTATTGAATACAATTTAATAAATAAAAGAAAACAAAGCAGAAAAAAACAAAGCAGAAAAAAAAACAAAGCGTCAGATGAAAAGATAAGAGAAAATCAAAGACAAGACAAAAACCAAGGAGCCCAAAAAAAAAGTACAGCTAATTTGTTCACGGCAGTTTTTACTACAATCGTTACCAAAAATACAGGTTTATCTGTTCAAGCTAAAAAAAATAATAATTTTTTTTTAAACACCTGGGGTCATGATGACATTTTGAAAGCCAGAGCAATTAATGAAGAGAATATATCAGCACAGGAAGCAATTTGTGTATAGGAAGAGACAAGTGCAACAAGGAACATCACAGAATTGGTACAGCGACGGGAAGAAAGGAAACGGATTTGTTTAGGATAGGTTCTTATCGTGAGGCAAGGGAGGAAATAGGAAGGAATAGTTCAGTCATTGAACAATCAGACTGTTTAAAGATGAAATAGGAAGGAATAGTTCAGTCATTGAACAATTAGACTGTTTGAAGAAGAAATAGGAAGGAATAGTTCAGTCATTGAACAATTAGACTGTTTGAAGAAGAAATAGGAAGGAATAGTTCAGTCATTGAACAATTAGACTGTTTGAAGAAGAAAGAGGAAGGAATAGTTCAGTCATTGAACAATTAGACTGTTTGAAGAAGAAATAGGAAGGAATAGTTCAGTCATTGAACAATTAGACTGTTTGAAGAAGAAATAGGAAGGAATAGTTCAGTCATTGAACAATTAGATTGTTTGAAGATGAAATAGGAAGGAATAGTTCAGTCATTGAACAATTAGACTGTTTGAAGAAGAAATAGGAAGGAATAGTTCAGTCATTGAACAATTAGACTGTTTGAAGAAGAAATAGGAAGGAATAGTTCAGTCATTGAACAATTAGACTGTTTGAAGAAGAAATAGGAAGGAATAGTTCAGTCATTGAACAATTAGACTGTTTGAAGAAGAAATAGGAAGGAATAGTTCAGTCATTGAACAATTAGACTGTTTGAAGATGAAATAGGAAGGAATAGTTCAGTCATTGAACAGTTAGACTGTTTGAAGAAGAAATAGGAAGGAATAGTTCAGTCATTGAACAATTAGACTGTTTGAAGAAGAAATAGGAAGGAATAGTTCAGTCATTGAACAATTAGACTGTTTGAAGAAGAAATAGGAAGGAATAGTTCAGTCATTGAACAATTAGACTGTTTGAAGAAGAAATAGGAAGGAATAGTTCAGTCATTGAACAATTAGACTGTTTGAAGAAGAAAAAGGAAGGAATAGTTCAGTCATTGAACAATTAGACTGTTTGAAGAAGAAAGAGGAAGGAATAGTTCAGTCATTGAACAATTAGACTGTTTGAAGAAGAAATAGGAAGGAATAGTTCAGTCATTGAACAATTAGACTGTTTGAAGAAGAAATAGGAAGGAATAGTTCAGTCATTGAACAATTTGACTGTTTGAAGAAGAAATAGGAAGGAATAGTTCAGTCATTGAACAATTAGACTGTTTAAAGATGAAAAAGGAAGGAATAGTTCAGTCATTGAACAATTAGACTGTTTGAAGAAGAAATAGGAAGGAATAGTTCAGTCATTGAACAATTAGACTGTTTAAAGAAGAAATAGGAAGGAATAGTTCAGTCATTGAACAATTAGACTGTTTGAAGAAGAAATAGGAAGGAATAGTTCAGTCATTGAACAATTAGACTGTTTGAAGAAGAAAGAGGAAGGAATAGTTCAGTCATTGAACAATTAGACTGTTTGAAGAAGAAATAGGAAGGAATAGTTCAGTCATTGAACAATTAGACTGTTTGAAGAAGAAATAGGAAGGAATAGTTCAGTCATTGAACAATTAGACTGTTTGAAGATGAAATAGGAAGGAATAGTTCAGTCATTGAACAATTAGACTGTTTGAAGAAGAAATAGGAAGGAATAGTTCAGTCATTGAACAATTAGACTGTTTGAAGAAGAAATAGGAAGGAATAGTTCAGTCATTGAACAATTAGACTGTTTGAAGATGAAATAGGAAGGAATAGTTCAGTCATTGAACAGTTAGACTGTTTGAAGAAGAAAGAGGAAGGAATAGTTCAGTCATTGAACAATTAGACTGTTTGAAGAAGAAATAGGAAGGAATAGTTCAGTCATTGAACAATTAGACTGTTTGAAGAAGAAATAGGAAGGAATAGTTCAGTCATTGAACATTTAGACTGTTTGAAGATGAAATAGGAAGGAATAGTTCAGTCATTGAACAATTAGACTGTTTGAAGAAGAAATAGGAAGGAATAGTTCAGTCATTGAACAATTAGACTGTTTGAAGAAGAAATAGGAAGGAATAGTTCAGTCATTGAACAATTAGACTGTTTGAAGATGAAATAGGAAGGAATAGTTCAGTCATTGAACAGTTAGACTGTTTGAAGAAGAAATAGGAAGGAATAGTTCAGTCATTGAACAATTAGACTGTTTGAAGAAGAAATAGGAAGGAATAGTTCAGTCATTGAACAATTAGACTGTTTGAAGAAGAAATAGGAAGGAATAGTTCAGTCATTGAACAATTAGACTGTTTGAAGAAGAAATAGGAAGGAATAGTTCAGTCATTGAACAATTAGACTGTTTGAAGAAGAAATAGGAAGGAATAGTTCAGTCATTGAACAATTAGACTGTTTGAAGAAGAAAGAGGAAGGAATAGTTCAGTCATTGAACAATTAGACTGTTTGAAGAAGAAATAGGAAGGAATAGTTCAGTCATTGAACAATTAGACTGTTTGAAGAAGAAATAGGAAGGAATAGTTCAGTCATTGAACAATTAGACTGTTTAAAGATGAAATAGGAAGGAATAGTTAAGTCATTGAACAATTAGACTGTTTGAAGAAGAAATAGGAAGGAATAGTTCAGTCATTGAACAATTAGACTGTTTGAAGAAGAAAAAGGAAGAAATAGTTCAGTCATTGAACAATTAGACTGTTTGAAGAAGAAATAGGAAGGAATAGTTCAGTCATTGAACAATTAGACTGTTTAAAGATGAAATAGGAAGGAATAGTTCAGTCATTGAACAATTAGACTGTTTGAAGAAGAAATAGGAAGGAATAGTTCAGTCATTGAACAATTAGACTGTTTGAAGAAGAAATAGGAAGGAATAGTTCAGTCATTGAACATATAGACTGTTTGAAGAAGAAATAGGAAGAAATAGTTCAGTCATTGAACAATTAGACTGTTTGAAGAAGAAATAGGAAGGAATAGTTCAGTCATTGAACAATTAGACTGTTTGAAGATGAAATAGGAAGGAATAGTTCAGTCATTGAACAGTTAGACTGTTTGAAGAAGAAATAGGAAGGAATAGTTCAGTCATTGAACAATTAGACTGTTTGAAGAAGAAATAGGAAGGAATATATCAGTCATTGAACAATTAGACTGTTTGAAGATGAAATAGGACGGAATAGTTCAGTCATTGAACAGTTAGACTGTTTGAAGAAGAAATAGGAAGGAATAGTTCAGTCATTGAACAATTAGACTGTTTGAAGAAGAAATAGGAAGGAATAGTCCAGTCATTGAACAATTAGACTGTTTGAAGAAGAAATAGGAAGGAATAGTTCAGTCATTGAACAATTAGACTAATTGAAGAAGAAATAGGAAGGAATAGTTCAGTCATTGAACAATTAGACTGTTTGAAGAAGAAATAGGAAGGAATAGTTCAGTCATTGAACAATTAGACTGTTTGAAGAAGAAATAGGAAGGAATAGTTCAGTCATTGAACAATTAGACTGTTTGAAGAAGAAATAGGAAGGAATAGTTCAGTCATTGAACAATTAGACTGTTTAAGATGAAATAGGAAGGAATAGTTCAGTCATTGAACAATTAGACTGTTTGAAGAAGAAATAGGAAGGAATAGTTCAGTCATTGAACAATTAGACTGTTTGAAGAAGAAATAGGAAGGAATAGTTCAGTCATTGAACAATTAGACTGTTTGAAGAAGAAATAGGAAGGAATAGTTCAGTCATTGAACAATTAGACTGTTTGAAGAAGAAATAGGAAGGAATAGTTCAGTCATTGAACAATTAGACTGTTTAAAGATGAAATAGGAAGGAATAGTTCAGTCATTGAACAATTAGACTGTTTGAAGAAGAAAGAGGAAGGAATAGTTCAGTCATTGAACAATTAGACTGTTTGAAGAAGAAATAGGAAGGAATAGTTCAGTCATTGAACAATAAGACTGTTTAAAGATGAAATAGGAAGGAATAGTTCAGTCATTGAACAATTAGACTGTTTGAAGAAGAAATAGGAAGGAATAGTTCAGTCATTGAACAATTAGACTGTTTGAAGAAGAAATAGGAAGGAATAGTTCAGTCATTAAACAATTAGACTGTTTGAAGAAGAAATAGGAAGGAATAGTTCAGTCATTGAACAATTAGACTGTTTGAAGAAGAAATAGGAAGGAATATATCAGTCATTGAACAATTAGACTGTTTGAAGATGAAATAGGACGGAATAGTTCAGTCATTGAACAGTTAGACTGTTTGAAGAAGAAATAGGAAGGAATAGTTCAGTCATTGAACAATTAGACTGTTTGAAGAAGAAATAGGAAGGAATAGTCCAGTCATTGAACAATTAGACTGTTTGAAGAAGAAATAGGAAGGAATAGTTCAGTCATTGAACAATTAGACTAATTGAAGAAGAAATAGGAAGGAATAGTTCAGTCATTGAACAATTAGACTGTTTGAAGAAGAAATAGGAAGGAATAGTTTAGTCATTGAAGAATTAGACTGTTTGAAGAAGAAATAGGAAGGAATAGTTCAGTCATTGAACAATTAGACTGTTTGAAGAAGAAATAGGAAGGAATAGTTCAGTCTTTGAACAATTAGACTGTTTAAAGAAGAAATAGGAAGGAATAGTTCAGTCATTGAACAATTAGACTGTTTGAAGAAGAAATAGGAAGGAATAGTTCAGTCATTGAACAATTAGACTGTTTGAAGAAGAAATAGGAAGGAATAGTTCAGTCATTGAACAATTAGACTGTTTAAAGAAGAAATAGGAAGGAATAGTTCAGTCATTGAACAATTAGACTGTTTGAAGAAGAAATAGGAAGGAATAGTTCAGTCATTGAACAATTAGACTGTTTGAAGAAGAAATAGGAAGGAATAGTTCAGTCATTGAACAATTAGACTGTTTGAAGATGAAATAGGAAGGAATAGTTCAGTCATTGAACAATTAGACTGTTTGAAGAAGAAATAGGAAGGAATAGTTCAGTCATTGAACAATTAGACTGTTTGAAGAAGAAATAGGAAGGAATAGTTCAGTCATTGAACAATTAGACTGTTTGAAGAAGAAATAGGAAGGAATAGTTCAGTCATTGAACAATTAGACTGTTTGAAGAAGAAATAGGAAGGAATAGTTCAGTCATTGAACAATTAGACTGTTTAAAGATGAAATAGGAAGGAATAGTTCAGTCATTGAACAATTAAACTGTTTGAAGAAGAAATAGGAAGGAATAGTTCAGTCATTGAACAATTAGACTGTTTAAAGATGAAATAGGAAGGAATAGTTCAGTCATTGAACAATTAAACTGTTTAAAGAAGAAATAGGAAGGAATAGTTCAGTCATTGAACAATTAGACTGTTTGAAGAAGAAATAGGAAGGAATAGTTCAGTCATTGAACAATTAGACTGTTTAAAGAAGAAATAGGAAGGAATAGTTCAGTCATTGAACAATTAGACTGTTTGAAGAAGAAATAGGAAGGAATAGTTCAGTCATTGAACAATTAGACTGTTTGAAGAAGAAATAAGAAGGAATAGTTCAGTCATTGAACAATTAGACTGTTTGAAGAAGAAATAGGAAGGAATAGTTCAGTCATTGAACAATTAGACTGTTTGAAGAAGAAATAGGAAGGAATAGTTCAGTCATTGAACAATTAGACTGTTTCAAGAAGAAATAGGAAGGAATAGTTCAGTCATTGAACAATTAGACTGTTTGAAGATGAAATAGGAAGGAATAGTTCAGTCATTGAACAGTTAGACTGTTTGAAGAAGAAATAGGAAGGAATAGTTCAGTCATTGAACAATTAGACTGTTTGAAGAAGAAATAGAAAGGAATATATCAGTCATTGAACAATTAGACTGTTTGAAGAAGAAATAGGACGGAATAGTTCAGTCATTGAACAGTTAGACTGTTTGAAGAAGAAATAGGAAGGAATAGTTCAGTCATTGAACAATTAGACTGTTTGAAGAAGAAATAGGAAGGAATAGTTCAGTCATTGAACAATTAGACTGTTTGAAGAAGAAATAGGAAGGAATAGTCCAGTCATTGAACAATTAGACTGTTTGAAGAAGAAATAGGAAGGAATAGTTCAGTCATTGAACAATTAGACTAATTGAAGAAGAAATAGGAAGGAATAGTTCAGTCATTGAACAATTAGACTGTTTGAAGAAGAAATAGGAAGGAATTGTTCAGTCATTGAACAATTAGACTGTTTTGAAGAAGAAATAGGAAGGAATATATCAGTCATTGAACAATTAGACTAATTGAAGAAGAAATAGGAAGGAATAGTTCAGTCATTGAACAATTAGACTGTTTGAAGAAGAAATAGGAAGGAATAGTTCAGCCATTGAACAATTAGACTGTTTGAAGAAGAAATAGGAAGGAATAGTTCAGTCATTGAACAATTAGACTGTTGGAAGAAGAAATAGGAAGGAATAGTTCAGTCATTGAACAATTAGACTGTTTGAAGAAGAAATAGGAAGAAATAGTTCAGTCATTGAACAATTAGACTGTTTGAAGAAGAAATAGGAAGGAATACTTCAGTCATTGAACAATTAGACTGTTTGAAGATGAAATAGGAAGGAATTGTTCAGTCATTGAACAGTTAGACTGTTTGAAGAAGAAATAGGAAGGAAAAGTTCAGTCATTGAACAATTAGACTGTTTGAAGAAGAAATAGGAAGGAATAGTTCAGTCATTGAACAATTAGACTGTTTGAAGAAGAAATAGGAAGGAATAGTTCAGTCATTGAATAATTAGACTGTTTGAAGAAGAAATAGGAAGGAATAGTTCAGTCATTGAACAATTAGACTGTTTGAAGAAGAAATAGGAAGGAATAATTTAGTTCATTGAACAGTTAGACTGTTTGAAGAAGAAATAGGAAGGAATATATCAGTCATTGAACAATTAGACTGTTTGAAGATGAAATAGGACGGAATAGTTAGAGTCATTGAACAATTAGACTGTTTGAAGAAGTAATAGGAAGGAATAGTTCAGTCATTGAACAATTATACTGTTTGAAGAAGAAATAGGAAGGAATAGTTCAGTCATTGAACAATTAGACTGTTTGAAGAAGAAATAGGAAGGAATAGTTCAGTCATTGAACAATTAGACTGTTTGAAGAAGAAATAGGAAGGAATAGTTCAGTCATTGAACAATTAGACTGTTTGAAGAAGAAATAGGAAGGAATAGTTCAGTCATTGAACAATTAGACTGTTTGAAGAAGAAATAGGAAGGAATAGTTCAGTCATTGAACAATTAGACTGTTTAAAGATGAAATAGGAAGGAATAGTTCAGTCATTGAACAATTAGACTGTTTGAAGAAGAAATAGGAAGGAATAGTTCAGTCATTGAACAATTAGACTGTTTGAAGAAGAAATAGGAAGGAATAGTTCAGTCTTGAACAATTAGACTGTTTGAAGAAGAAATAGGAAGGAATAGTTCAGTCATTGAACAATTAGACTGTTTGAAGAAGAAATAGGAAGGAATAGTTCAGTCATTGAACAATTAGACTGTTTGAAGATGAAATAGGAAGGAATAGTTCAGTCATTGAACAGTTAGACTGTTTGAAGAAGAAATAGGAAGGAATAGTTCAGTCATTTAACAATTAGACTGTTTGAAGAAGAAATAGGAAGGAATATATCAGTCATTGAACAATTAGACTGCTTGAAGATGAAATAGGACGGAATAGTTCAGTCATTGAACAGTTAGACTGTTTGAAGAAGAAATAGGAAGGAATAGTTCAGTCATTGAACAATTAGACTGTTTGAAGAAGAAATAGGAAGGAATAGTCCAGTCATTGAACAATTAGACTGTTTGAAGAAGAAATAGGAAGGAATAGTTCAGTCATTGAACAATTAGACTGTTTGAAGAAGAAATAGGAAGGAATAGTTCAGTCATTGACTAATTAGACTGTTTGAAGAAGAAATAGGAAGGAATAGTTCAGTCATTGAACAATTAGACTGTTTGAAGAAGAAATAGGAAGGAATAGTTCAGTCATTGAACAATTAGACTGTTTGAAGAAGAAATAGGAAGGAATAGTTCAGTCTTTGAACAATTAGACTGTTTGAAGAAGAAATAGGAAGGAATAGTTCAGTCATTGAACAATTAGACTGTTTGAAGAAGAAAGAGGAAGGAATAGTTCAGTCATTGAACAATTAGACTGTTTGAAGAAGAAAGAGGAAGGAATAGTTCAGTCATTGAACAATTAGACTGTTTGAAGAAGAAATAGGAAGGAATAGTTCAGTCATTGAACAATTAGACTGTTTGAAGAAGAAATAGGAAGGAATAGTTCAGTCATTGAACAATTAGACTGTTTGAAGAAGAAATAGGAAGGAATAGTTCAGTCATTGAACAATTAGACTGTTTGAAGAAGAAATAGGAAGGAATAGTTCAGTCATTGAACAATTAGACTGTTTGAAGATGAAATAGGAAGGAATAGTTCAGTCATTGAACAATTAGACTGTTTGAAGAAGAAATAGGAAGGAATAGTTCAGTCATTGAACAATTAGACTGTTTGAAGAAGAAATAGGAAGGAATAGTTCAGTCATTGAACAATTAGACTGTTTGAAGAAGAAATAGGAAGGAATAGTTCAGTCATTGAACATTTAGACTGTTTGAAGATGAAATAGGAAGGAATAGTTCAGTCATTGAACAGTTAGACTGTTTGAAGAAGAAATAGGAAGGAATAGTTCAGTCATTGAACAATTAGACTGTTTGAAGAAGAAATAGGAAGGAATAGTTCAGTCATTGAACAATTAGACTGTTTGAAGATGAAATAGGAAGGAATAGTTCAGTCATTGAACAGGTTAGACTGTTTGAAGAAGAAATAGGAAGGAATAGTTCAGTCATTGAACAATTAGACTGTTTGAAGAAGAAATAGGAAGGAATAGTTCAGTCATTGAACAATTAGACTGTTTAAAGATGAAATAGGAAGGAATAGTTAAGTCATTGAACAATTAGACTGTTTGAAGAAGAAATAGGAAGGAATAGTTCAGTCATTGAACAATTAGACTGTTTGAAGAAGAAAAAGGAAGAAATAGTTCAGTCATTGAACAATTAGACTGTTTGAAGAAGAAATAGGAAGGAATAGTTCAGTCATTGAACAATTAGACTGTTTAAAGATGAAATAGGAAGGAATAGTTCAGTCATTGAACAATTAGACTGTTTGAAGAAGAAATAGGAAGGAATAGTTCAGTCATTGAACAATTAGACTGTTTGAAGAAGAAATAGGAAGGAATAGTTCAGTCATTGAACATATAGACTGTTTGAAGAAGAAATAGGAAGAAATAGTTCAGTCATTGAACAATTAGACTGTTTGAAGAAGAAATAGGAAGGAATAGTTCAGTCATTGAACAATTAGACTGTTTGAAGAAGAAATAGGAAGGAATAGTTCAGTCATTGAACAGTTAGACTGTTTGAAGAAGAAATAGGAAGGAATAGTTCAGTCATTGAACAATTAGACTGTTTGAAGAAGAAATAGGAAGGAATATATCAGTCATTGAACAATTAGACTGTTTGAAGATGAAATAGGACGGAATAGTTCAGTCATTGAACAGTTAGACTGTTTGAAGAAGAAATAGGAAGGAATAGTTCAGTCATTGAACAATTAGACTGTTTGAAGAAGAAATAGGAAGGAATAGTCCAGTCATTGAACAATTAGACTGTTTGAAGAAGAAATAGGAAGGAATAGTTCAGTCATTGAACAATTAGACTAATTGAAGAAGAAATAGGAAGGAATAGTTCAGTCATTGAACAATTAGACTGTTTGAAGAAGAAATAGGAAGGAATAGTTCAGTCATTGAAGAATTAGACTGTTTGAAGAAGAAATAGGAAGGAATAGTTCAGTCATTGAACAATTAGACTGTTTGAAGAAGAAATAGGAAGGAATAGTTCAGTCATTGAACAATTAGACTGTTTGAAGATGAAATAGGAAGGAATAGTTCAGTCATTGAACAATTAGACTGTTTGAAGAAGAAATAGGAAGGAATAGTTCAGTCATTGAACAATTAGACTGTTTGAAGAAGAAATAGGAAGGAATAGTTCAGTCATTGAACAATTAGACTGTTTGAAGAAGAAATAGGAAGGAATAGTTCAGTCATTGAACAATTAGACTGTTTGAAGAAGAAATAGGAAGGAATAGTTCAGTCATTGAACAATTAGACTGTTTGAAGAAGAAATAGGAAGGAATAGTTCAGTCATTGAACAATTAGACTGTTTGAAGAAGAAATAGGAAGGAATAGTTCAGTCATTGAACAATTAGACTGTTTGAAGAAGAAATAGGAAGGAATAGTTCAGTCATTGAACAATTAGACTGTTTGAAGAAGAAATAGGAAGGAATATATCAGTCATTGAACAATTAGACTGTTTGAAGATGAAATAGGACGGAATAGTTCAGTCATTGAACAGTTAGACTGTTTGAAGAAGAAATAGGAAGGAATAGTTCAGTCATTGAACAATTAGACTGTTTGAAGAAGAAATAGGAAGGAATAGTCCAGTCATTGAACAATTAGACTGTTTGAAGAAGAAATAGGAAGGAATAGTTCAGTCATTGAACAATTAGACTAATTGAAGAAGAAATAGGAAGGAATAGTTCAGTCATTGAACAATTAGACTGTTTGAAGAAGAAATAGGAAGGAATAGTTTAGTCATTGAAGAATTAGACTGTTTGAAGAAGAAATAGGAAGGAATAGTTCAGTCATTGAACAATTAGACTGTTTGAAGAAGAAATAGGAAGGAATAGTTCAGTCTTTGAACAATTAGACTGTTTAAAGAAGAAATAGGAAGGAATAGTTCAGTCATTGAACAATTAGACTGTTTGAAGAAGAAATAGGAAGGAATAGTTCAGTCATTGAACAATTAGACTGTTTGAAGATGAAATAGGAAGGAATAGTTCAGTCATTGAACAGTTAGACTGTTTGAAGAAGAAATAGGAAGGAATAGTTCAGTCATTTAACAATTAGACTGTTTGAAGAAGAAATAGGAAGGAATATATCAGTCATTGAACAATTAGACTGCTTAAAGATGAAATAGGACGGAATAGTTCAGTCATTGAACAGTTAGACTGTTTGAAGAAGAAATAGGAAGGAATAGTTCAGTCATTGAACAATTAGACTGTTTGAAGAAGAAATAGGAAGGAATAGTCCAGTCATTGAACAATTAGACTGTTTGAAGAAGAAATAGGAAGGAATAGTTCAGTCATTGAACAATTAGACTGTTTGAAGAAGAAATAGGAAGGAATAGTTCAGTCATTGACTAATTAGACTGTTTGAAGAAGAAATAGGAAGGAATAGTTCAGTCATTGAACAATTAGACTGTTTGAAGAAGAAATAGGAAGGAATAGTTCAGTCATTGAACAATTAGACTGTTTGAAGAAGAAATAGGAAGGAATAGTTCAGTCTTTGAACAATTAGACTGTTTGAAGAAGAAATAGGAAGGAATAGTTCAGTCATTGAACAATTAGACTGTTTGAAGAAGAAAGAGGAAGGAATAGTTCAGTCATTGAACAATTAGACTGTTTGAAGAAGAAAGAGGAAGGAATAGTTCAGTCATTGAACAATTAGACTGTTTGAAGAAGAAATAGGAAGGAATAGTTCAGTCATTGAACAATTAGACTGTTTGAAGAAGAAATAGGAAGGAATAGTTCAGTCATTGAACAATTAGACTGTTTGAAGAAGAAATAGGAAGGAATAGTTCAGTCATTGAACAATTAGACTGTTTGAAGAAGAAATAGGAAGGAATAGTTCAGTCATTGAACAATTAGACTGTTTGAAGATGAAATAGGAAGGAATAGTTCAGTCATTGAACAATTAGACTGTTTGAAGAAGAAATAGGAAGGAATAGTTCAGTCATTGAACAATTAGACTGTTTGAAGAAGAAATAGGAAGGAATAGTTCAGTCATTGAACAATTAGACTGTTTGAAGAAGAAATAGGAAGGAATAGTTCAGTCATTGAACAATTAGACTGTTTGAAGAAGAAATAGGAAGGAATAGTTCAGTCATTGAACAATTAGACTGTTTGAAGAAGAAATAGGAAGGAATAGTTCAGTCATTGAACAATTAGACTGTTTGAAGAAGAAAGAGGAAGGAATAGTTCAGTCATTGAACAATTAGACTGTTTGAAGAAGAAATAGGAAGGAATAGTTCAGTCATTGAACAATTAGACTGTTTGAAGAAGAAATAGGAAGGAATAGTTCAGTCATTGAACAATTAGACTGTTTAAAGATGAAATAGGAAGGAATAGTTAAGTCATTGAACAATTAGACTGTTTGAAGAAGAAATAGGAAGGAATAGTTCAGTCATTGAACAATTAGACTGTTTGAAGAAGAAAAAGGAAGAAATAGTTCAGTCATTGAACTATTAGACTGTTTGAAGAAGAAATAGGAAGGAATAGTTCAGTCATTGAACAATTAGACTGTTTAAAGATGAAATAGGAAGGAATAGTTCAGTCATTGAACAATTAGACTGTTTGAAGAAGAAATAGGAAGGAATAGTTCAGTCATTGAACAATTAGACTGTTTGAAGAAGAAATAGGAAGGAATAGTTCAGTCATTGAACATATAGACTGTTTGAAGAAGAAATAGGAAGAAATAGTTCAGTCATTGAACAATTAGACTGTTTGAAGAAGAAATAGGAAGGAATAGTTCAGTCATTGAACAATTAGACTGTTTGAAGAAGAAATAGGAAGGAATAGTTCAGTCATTGAACAGTTAGACTGTTTGAAGAAGAAATAGGAAGGAATAGTTCAGTCATTGAACAATTAGACTGTTTGAAGAAGAAATAGGAAGGAATATATCAGTCATTGAACAATTAGACTGTTTGAAGATGAAATAGGACGGAATAGTTCAGTCATTGAACAGTTAGACTGTTTGAAGAAGAAATAGGAAGGAATAGTTCAGTCATTGAACAATTAGACTGTTTGAAGAAGAAATAGGAAGGAATAGTCCAGTCATTGAACAATTAGACTGTTTGAAGAAGAAATAGGAAGGAATAGTTCAGTCATTGAACAATTAGACTAATTAAGAAGAAATAGGAAGGAATAGTTCAGTCATTGAACAATTAGACTGTTTGAAGAAGAAATAGGAAGGAATAGTTCAGTCATTGAAGAATTAGACTGTTTGAAGAAGAAATAGGAAGGAATAGTTCAGTCATTGAACAATTAGACTGTTTGAAGAAGAAATAGGAAGGAATAGTTCAGTCATTGAACAATTAGACTGTTTGAAGATGAAATAGGAAGGAATAGTTCAGTCATTGAACAATTAGACTGTTTGAAGAAGAAATAGGAAGGAATAGTTCAGTCATTGAACAATTAGACTGTTTGAAGAAGAAATAGGAAGGAATAGTTCAGTCATTGAACAATTAGACTGTTTGAAGAAGAAATAGGAAGGAATAGTTCAGTCATTGAACAATTAGACTGTTTGAAGAAGAAATAGGAAGGAATAGTTCAGTCATTGAACAATTAGACTGTTTGAAGAAGAAATAGGAAGGAATAGTTCAGTCATTGAACAATTAGACTGTTTGAAGAAGAAATAGGAAGGAATAGTTCAGTCATTGAACAATTAGACTGTTTGAAGAAGAAATAGGAAGGAATAGTTCAGTCATTGAACAATTAGACTGTTTGAAGAAGAAATAGGAAGGAATATATCAGTCATTGAACAATTAGACCTGTTTGAAGATGAAATAGGACGGAATAGTTCAGTCATTGAACAGTTAGACTGTTTGAAGAAGAAATAGGAAGGAATAGTTCAGTCATTGAACAATTAGACTGTTTGAAGAAGAAATAGGAAGGAATAGTCCAGTCATTGAACAATTAGACTGTTTGAAGAAGAAATAGGAAGGAATAGTTCAGTCATTGAACAATTAGACTAATTGAAGAAGAAATAGGAAGGAATAGTTCAGTCATTGAACAATTAGACTGTTTGAAGAAGAAATAGGAAGGAATAGTTTAGTCATTGAAGAATTAGACTGTTTGAAGAAGAAATAGGAAGGAATAGTTCAGTCATTGAACAATTAGACTGTTTGAAGAAGAAATAGGAAGGAATAGTTCAGTCTTTGAACAATTAGACTGTTTAAAGAAGAAATAGGAAGGAATAGTTCAGTCATTGAACAATTAGACTGTTTGAAGAAGAAATAGGAAGGAATAGTTCAGTCATTGAACAATTAGACTGTTTGAAGAAGAAATAGGAAGGAATAGTTCAGTCATTGAACAATTAGACTGTTTGAAGAAGAAATAGGAAGGAATAGTTCAGTCATTGAACAATTAGACTGTTTGAAGAAGAAATAGGAAGGAATAGTTCAGTCATTGAACAATTAGACTGTTTGAAGAAGAAATAGGAAGGAATAGTTCAGTCATTGAACAATTAGACTGTTTGAAGATGAAATAGGAAGGAATAGTTCAGTCATTGAACAATTAGACTGTTTGAAGAAGAAATAGGAAGGAATAGTTCAGTCATTGAACAATTAGACTGTTTGAAGAAGAAATAGGAAGGAATAGTTCAGTCATTGAACAATTAGACTGTTTGAAGAAGAAATAGGAAGGAATAGTTCAGTCATTGAACAATTAGACTGTTTGAAGAAGAAATAGGAAGGAATAGTTCAGTCATTGAACAATTAGACTGTTTAAAGATGAAATAGGAAGGAATAGTTCAGTCATTGAACAATTAAACTGTTTGAAGAAGAAATAGGAAGGAATAGTTCAGTCATTGAACAATTAGACTGTTTAAAGATGAAATAGGAAGGGAATAGTTCAGTCATTGAACAATTAAACTGTTTGAAGAAGAAATAGGAAGGAATAGTTCAGTCATTGAACAATTAGACTGTTTGAAGAAGAAATAGAAGGAATAGTTCAGTCATTGAACAATTAGACTGTTTAAAGAAGAAATAGGAAGGAATAGTTCAGTCATTGAACAATTAGACTGTTTGAAGAAGAAATAGGAAGGAATAGTTCAGTCATTGAACAATTAGACTGTTTGAAGAAGAAATAAGAAGGAATAGTTCAGTCATTGAACAATTAGACTGTCTGAAGAAGAAATAGGAAGGAATAGTTCAGTCATTGAACAATTAGACTATTTGAAGAAGAAATAGGAAGGAATAGTTCAGTCATTGAACAATTAGACTGTTTCAAGAAGAAATAGGAAGGAATAGTTCAGTCATTGAACAATTAGACTGTTTGAAGATGAAATAGGAAGGAATAGTTCAGTCATTGAACAGTTAGACTGTTTGAAGAAGAAATAGGAAGGAATAGTTCAGTCATTGAACAATTAGACTGTTTGAAGAAGAAATAGAAAGGAATATATCAGTCATTGAACAATTAGACTGTTTGAAGAAGAAATAGGACGGAATAGTTCAGTCATTGAACAGTTAGACTGTTTGAAGAAGAAATAGGAAGGAATAGTTCAGTCATTGAACAATTAGACTGTTTGAAGAAGAAAAAGGAAGGAATAGTTCAGTCATTGAACAATTAGACTGTTTGAAGAAGAAATAGGAAGGAATAGTCCAGTCATTGAACAATTAGACTGTTTGAAGAAGAAATAGGAAGGAATAGTTCAGTCATTGAACAATTAGACTAATTGAAGAAGAAATAGGAAGGAATAGTTCAGTCATTGAACAATTAGACTGTTTGAAGAAGAAATAGGAAGGAATTGTTCAGTCATTGAACAATTAGACTGTTTGAAGAAGAAATAGGAAGGAATATATCAGTCATTGAACAATTAGACTAATTGAAGAAGAAATAGGAAGGAATAGTTCAGTCATTGAACAATTAGACTGTTTGAAGAAGAAATAGGAAGGAATAGTTCAGTCATTGAACAATTAGACGTTTTGAAGAAGAAATAGGAAGGAATAGTTCAGTCATTGAACAATTAGACTGTTGGAAGAAGAAATAGGAAGGAATAGTTCAGTCATTGAACAATTAGACTGTTTGAAGAAGAAATAGGAAGAAATAGTTCAGTCATTGAACAATTAGACTGTTTGAAGAAGAAAAAGGAAGGAATACTTCAGTCATTGAACAATTAGACTGTTTGAAGATGAAATAGGAAGGAATTGTTCAGTCATTGAACAGTTAGACTGTTTGAAGAAGAAATAGGAAGGAAAAGTTCAGTCATTGAACAATTAGACTGTTTGAAGAAGAAATAGGAAGGAATAGTTCAGTCATTGAACAATTAGACTGTTTGAAGAAGAAATAGGAAGGAATAGTTCAGTCATTGAATAATTAGACTGTTTGAAGAAGAAATAGGAAGGAATAGTTCAGTCATTGAACAATTAGACTGTTTGAAGAAGAAATAGGAAGGAATAATTTAGTCATTGAACAGTTAGACTGTTTGAAGAAGAAATAGGAAGGAATATATCAGTCATTGAACAATTAGACTGTTTGAAGATGAAATAGGACGGAATAGTTAGAGTCATTGAACAATTAGACTGTTTGAAGAAGTAATAGGAAGGAATAGTTCAGTCATTGAACAATTATACTGTTTGAAGAAGAAATAGGATGGAATAGTTCAGTCATTGAACAATTAGACTGTTTGAAGAAGAAATAGGAAGGAATAGTTCAGTCATTGAACAATTAGACTGTTTGAAGAAGAAAAAGGGAGAATAGTTCAGTCATTGAACAATTAGACTGTTTGAAGAAGAAATAGGAAGGAATAGTTCAGTCATTGAACAATTAGACTGTTTGAAGAAGAAATAGGAAGGAATAGTTCAGTCATTGAACAATTAGACTGTTTAAAGATGAAATAGGAAGGAATAGTTCAGTCATTGAACAATTAGACTGTTTGAAGAAGAAATAGGAAGGAATAGTTCAGTCATTGAACAATTAGACTGTTTGAAGAAGAAATAGGAAGGAATAGTTCAGTCTTGAACAATTAGACTGTTTGAAGAAGAAATAGGAAGGAATAGTTCAGTCATTGAACAATTAGACTGTTTGAAGAAGAAATAGGAAGGAATAGTTCAGTCATTGAACAATTAGACTGTTTGAAGATGAAATAGGAAGGAATAGTTCAGTCATTGAACAGTTAGACTGTTTGAAGAAGAAATAGGAAGGAATAGTTCAGTCATTTAACAATTAGACTGTTTGAAGAAGAAATAGGAAGGAATATATCAGTCATTGAACAATTAGACTGCTTGAAGATGAAATAGGACGGAATAGTTCAGTCATTGAACAGTTAGACTGTTTGAAGAAGAAATAGGAAGGAATAGTTCAGTCATTGAACAATTAGACTGTTTGAAGAAGAAATAGGAAGGAATAGTCCAGTCATTGAACAATTAGACTGTTTGAAGAAGAAATAGGAAGAATAGTTCAGTCATTGAACAATTAGACTGTTTGAAGAAGAAATAGGAAGGAATAGTTCAGTCATTGACTAATTAGACTGTTTGAAGAAGAAATAGGAAGGAATAGTTCAGTCATTGAACAATTAGACTGTTTGAAGAAGAAATAGGAAGGAATAGTTCAGTCATTGAACAATTAGACTGTTTGAAGAAGAAATAGGAAGGAATAGTTCAGTCTTTGAACAATTAGACTGTTTGAAGAAGAAATAGGAAGGAATAGTTCAGTCATTGAACAATTAGACTGTTTGAAGAAGAAAGAGGAAGGATAGTTCAGTCATTGAACAATTAGACTGTTTGAAGAAGAAAGAGGAAGGAATAGTTCAGTCATTGAACAATTAGACTGTTTGAAAGAAGAAATAGGAAGGAATAGTTCAGTCATTGAACAATTAGACTGTTTGAAGAAGAAATAGGAAGGAATAGTTCAGTCATTGAAACAATTAGACTGTTTGAAGAAGAAATAGGAAGGAATAGTTCAGTCATTGAACAATTAGACTGTTTGAAGAAGAAATAGGAAGGAATAGTTCAGTCATTGAACAATTAGACTGTTTGAAGATGAAATAGGAAGGAATAGTTCAGTCATTGAACAATTAGACTGTTTGAAGAAGAAATAGGAAGGAATAGTTCAGTCATTGAACAATTAGACTGTTTGAAGAAGAAATAGGAAGGAATAGTTCAGTCATTGAACAATTAGACTGTTTGAAGAAGTAATAGGAAGGAATAGTTCAGTCATTGAACAATTAGACTGTTTGAAGATGAAATAGGAAGGAATAGTTCAGTCATTGAACAGTTAGACTGTTTGAAGAAGAAATAGGAAGGAATAGTTCAGTCATTGAACAATTAGACTGTTTGAAGAAGAAATAGGAAGGAATAGTTCAGTCATTGAACAATTAGACTGTTTGAAGAAGAAATAGGAAGGAATAGTTCAGTCATTGAACAATTAAGACTGTTTGAAGAAGAAATAGGAAGGAATAGTTCAGTCATTGAACAATTAGACTGTTTGAAGAAGAAATAGGAAGGAATAGTTCAGTCATTGAACAGTTAGACTGTTTGAAGAAGAAATAGGAAGGAATAGTTCAGTCATTGAACAATTAGACTGTTTGAAGAAGAAATAGGAAGGAATAGTTCAGTCATTGAACAATTAGACTGTTTGAAGAAGAAATAGGAAGGAATAGTTCAGTCATTGAACAATTAGACTGTTTGAAGAAGAAATAGGAAGGAATAGTTCAGTCATTGAACAATTAGACTGTTTGAAGAAGAAATAGGAAGGAATAGTTCAGTCATTGAACAATTAGACTGTTTGAAGAAGTAATAGGAAGGAATAGTTCAGTCATTGAACAATTAGACTGTTTGAAGAAGAAATAGTAAGGAATAGTTCAGTCATTGAACAATTAGACTGTTTGAAGAAGAAATAGGAAGGATTAGTTCAGTCATTGAACAATTAGACTGTTTGAAGAAGAAATAGGAAGGAATAGTTCAGTCATTGAACAATTAGACTGTTTGAAGAAGAAATAGGAAGGAATAGTTCAGTCATTGAACAATTAGACTGTTTGAAGAAGAAATAGGAAGGAATAGTTCAGTCATTGAACAATTAGACTGTTTGAAGAAGAAATAGGAAGGAATAGTTCAGTCATTGAACAATTAGACTGTTTCAAGAAGAAATAGGAAGGAATAGTTCAGTCATTGAACAATTAGACTGTTTGAAGATGAAATAGGAAGGAATAGTTCAGTCATTGAACAGTTAGACTGTTTGAAGAAGAAATAGGAAGGAATAGTTCAGTCATTGAACAATTAGACTGTTTGAAGAAGAAATAGGAAGGAATATATCAGTCATTGAACAATTAGACTGTTTGAAGAAGAAATAGGACGGAATAGTTCAGTCATTGAACAGTTAGACTGTTTGAAGAAGAAATAGGAAGGAATAGTTCAGTCATTGAACAATTAGACTGTTTGAAGAAGAAATAGGAAGGAATAGTTCAGTCATTGAACAATTAGACTGTTTGAAGAAGAAATAGGAAGGAATAGTTCAGTCATTGAACAATTAGACTGTTTGAAGAAGAAATAGGAAGGAATAGTTCAGTCATTGAACAATTAGACTAATTGAAGAAGAAATAGGAAGGAATAGTTCAGTCATTGAACAATTAGACTGTTTGAAGAAGAAATAGGAAGGAATAGTTCAGCCATTGAACAATTAGACTGTTTAAAGAAGAAATAGGAAGGAATAGTTCAGTCATTGAACAATTAGACTGTTGGAAGAAGAAATAGGAAGGAATAGTTCAGTCATTGAACAATTAGACTGTTTGAAGAAGAAATAGGAAGAAATAGTTCAGTCATTGAACAATTAGACTGTTTGAAGAAGAAATAGGAAGGAATACTTCAGTCATTGAACAATTAGACTGTTTGAAGATGAAATAGGAAGGAATTGTTCAGTCATTGAACAGTTAGACTGTTTGAAGAAGAAATAGGAAGTAAAGTTCAGTCATTGAACAATTAGACTGTTTGAAGAAGAAATAGGAAGGAATAGTTCAGTCATTGAACAATTAGACTGTTTGAAGAAGAAATAGGAAGGAATAGTTCAGTCATTGAATAATTAGACTGTTTGAAGAAGAAATAGGAAGGAATAGTTCAGTCATTGAACAATTAGACTGTTTGAAGAAGAAATAGGAAGGAATAATTTAGTCATTGAACAGTTAGACTGTTTGAAGAAGAAATAGGAAGGAATATATCAGTCATTGAACAATTAGACTGTTTGAAGATGAAATAGGACGGAATAGTTAGAGTCATTGAACAATTAGACTGTTTGAAGAAGTAATAGGAAGGAATAGTTCAGTCATTGAACAATTATACTGTTTGAAGAAGAAATAGGAAGGAATAGTTCAGTCATTGAACAATTAGACTGTTTGAAGAAGAAATAGGAAGGAATAGTTCAGTCATTGAACAATTAGACTGTTTGAAGAAGAAATAGGAAGGAATAGTTCAGTCATTGAACAATTAGACTGTTTGAAGAAGAAATAGGAAGGAATAGTTCAGTCATTGAACAATTAGACTGTTTGAAGAAGAAATAGGAAGGAATAGTTCAGTCATTGAACAATTAGACTGTTTAAAGATGAAATAGGAAGGAATAGTTCAGTCATTGAACAATTAGACTGTTTGAAGAAGAAATAGGAAGGAATAGTTCAGTCATTGAACAGTTAGACTGTTTGAAGAAGAAATAGGAAGGAATAGTTCAGTCATTGAACAATTAGACTGTTTGAAGAAGAAATAGGAAGGAATGGTTCAGTCATTGAACAATTAGACTGTTTGAAGAAGAAATAGGAAGGAATAGTTCAGTCATTGAACAATTAGACTGTTTGAAGATGAAATAGGAAGGAATAGTTCAGTCATTGAACAGTTAGACTGTTTGAAGAAGAAATAGGAAGGAATAGTTCAGTCATTTAACAATTAGACTGTTTGAAGAAGAAATAGGAAGGAATATATCAGTCATTGAACAATTAGACTGCTTGAAGATGAAATAGGACGGAATAGTTCAGTCATTGAACAGTTAGACTGTTTGAAGAAGAAATAGGAAGGAATAGTTCAGTCATTGAACAATTAGACTGTTTGAAGAAGAAATAGGAAGGAATAGTCCAGTCATTGAACAATTAGACTGTTTGAAGAAGAAATAGGAAGGAATAGTTCAGTCATTGAACAATTAGACTGTTTGAAGAAGAAATAGGAAGGAATAGTTCAGTCATTGACTAATTAGACTGTTTGAAGAAGAAATAGGAAGGAATAGTTCAGTCATTGAACAATTAGACTGTTTGAAGAAGAAATAGGAAGGAATAGTTCAGTCATTGAACAATTAGACTGTTTGAAGAAGAAATAGGAAGGAATAGTTCAGTCTTTGAACAATTAGACTGTTTGAAGAAGAAATAGGAAGGAATAGTTCAGTCATTGAACAATTAGACTGTTTGAAGAAGAAAGAGGAAGGAATAGTTCAGTCATTGAACAATTAGACTGTTTGAAGAAGAAAGAGGAAGGAATAGTTCAGTCATTGAACAATTAGACTGTTTGAAGAAGAAATAGGAAGGAATAGTTCAGTCATTGAACAATTAGACTGTTTGAAGAAGAAATAGGAAGGAATAGTTCAGTCATTGAACAATTAGACTGTTTGAAGAAGAAATAGGAAGGAATAGTTCAGTCATTGAACAATTAGACTGTTTGAAGATGAAATAGGAAGGAATAGTTCAGTCATTGAACAATTAGACTGTTTGAAGAAGAAATAGGAAGGAATAGTTCAGTCATTGAACAATTAGACTAATTGAAGAAGAAATAGGAAGGAATAGTTCAGTCATTGAACAATTAGACTGTTTGAAGAAGTAATAGGAAGGAATAGTTCAGTCATTGAACAATTAGACTGTTTGAAGATGAAATAGGAAGGAAAAGTTCAGTCATTGAACAGTTAGACTGTTTGAAGAAGAAATAGGAAGGAATAGTTCAGTCATTGAACAATTAGACTGTTTGAAGAAGAAATAGGAAGGAATAGTTCAGTCATTGAACAATTAGACTGTTTGAAGAAGAAATAGGAAGGAATAGTTCAGTCATTGAACAATTAGACTGTTTGAAGAAGAAATAGGAAGGAATAGTTCAGTCATTGAACAATTAGACTGTTTGAAGAAGAAATAGGAAGGAATAGTTCAGTCATTGAACAGTTAGACTGTTTAAGAAGAAATAGGAAGGAATAGTTCAGTCATTGAACAATTAGACTGTTTGAAGAAGAAATAGGAAGGAATAGTTCAGTCATTGAACAATTAGACTGTTTGAAGAAGAAATAGGAAGGAATAGTTCAGTCATTGAACAATTAGACTGTTTGAAGAAGAAATAGGAAGGAATAGTTCAGTCATTGAACAATTAGACTGTTTGAAGAAGAAATAGGAAGGAATAGTTCAGTCATTGAACAATTAGACTGTTTGAAGAAGAAATAGGAAGGAATAGTTCAGTCATTGAACAATTAGACTGTTTGAAGAAGAAATAGGAAGGAATAGTTCAGTCATTGAACAATTAGACTGTTTGAAGAAGAAATAGGAAGGAATAGTTCAGTCATTGAACAATTAGACTGTTTGAAGAAGAAATAGGAAGGAATAGTTCAGTCATTGAACAATTAGACTGTTTGAAGAAGAAATAGGAAGGAATAGTTCAGTCATTGAACAATTAGACTGTTTGAAGAAGAAATAGGAAGGAATAGTTCAGTCATTGAACAATTAGACTGTTTGAAGAAGAAATAGGAAGGAATAGTTCAGTCATTGAACAATTAGACTGTTTGAAGAAGAAATAGGAAGGAATAGTTCAGTCATTGAACAATTAGACTGTTTGAAGAAGAAATAGGAAGGAATAGTTCAGTCATTGAACAATTAGACTGTTTAAAGATGAAATAGGAAGGAATAGTTCAGTCATTGAACAATTAGACTGTTTGAAGAAGAAATAGGAAGGAATAGTTCAGTCATTGAACAATTAGACTGTTTGAAGAAGAAATAGGAAGGAATAGTTCAGTCATTGAACAATTAGACTGTTTGAAGAAGAAATAGGAAGGAATAGTTCAGTCATTGAACAATTAGACTGTTTGAAGAAGAAATAGGAAGGAATAGTTCAGTCATTGAACAATTAGACTGTTTGAAGAAGAAATAGGAAGGAATAGTTCAGTCATTGAACAATTAGACTGTTTGAAGAAGAAATAGGAAGGAATAGTTCAGTCATTGAACAATTAGACTGTTTGAAGAAGAAATAGGAAGGAATAGTTCAGTCATTGAACAATTAGACTGTTTGAAGAAGAAATAGGAAGGAATAGTTTAGTCATTGAACAATTAGACTGTTTGAAGAAGAAATAGGAAGGAATAGTTCAGTCATTGAACAATTAGACTGTTTGAAGAAGAAATAGGAAGGAATAGTTCAGTCATTGAACAATTAGACTGTTTGAAGAAGAAATAGGAAGGAATAGTTCAGTCATTGAACAATTAGACTGTTTGAAGAAGAAATAGGAAGGAATAGTTCAGTCATTGAACAATTAGACTGTTTGAAGAAGAAATAGGAAGGAATAGTTCAGTCATTGAACAATTAGACTGTTTGAAGAAGAAATAGGAAGGAATAGTTCAGTCATTGAACAATTAGACTGTTTGAAGAAGAAATAGGAAGGAATAGTTCAGTCATTGAACAATTAGACTGTTTGAAGAAGAAATAGGAAGGAATAGTTCAGTCATTGAACAATTAGACTGTTTGAAGAAGAAATAGGAAGGAATAGTTCAGTCATTGAACAATTAGACTGTTTGAAGAAGAAATAGGAAGGAATAGTTCAGTCATTGAACAATTAGACTGTTTGAAGAAGAAATAGGAAGGAATAGTTCAGTCATTGAACAATTAGACTGTTTGAAGAAGAAATAGGAAGGAATAGTTCAGTCATTGAACAATTAGACTGTTTGAAGAAGAAATAGGAAGGAATAGTTCAGTCATTGAACAATTAGACTGTTTGAAGAAGAAATAGGAAGGAATAGTTCAGTCATTGAAGAATTAGACTGTTTGAAGAAGAAATAGGAAGGAATAGTTCAGTCATTGAACAATTAGACTGTTTGAAGAAGAAATAGGAAGGAATAGTTCAGTCATTGAACAATTAGACTGTTTGAAGAAGAAATAGGAAGGAATAGTTCAGTCATTGAACAATTAGACTGTTTGAAGAAGAAATAGGAAGGAATAGTTCAGTCATTGAACAATTAGACTGTTTGAAGAAGAAATAGGAAGGAATAGTTCAGTCATTGAACAATTAGACTGTTTGAAGAAGAAATAGGAAGGAATAGTTCAGTCATTGAACAATTAGACTGTTTGAAGAAGAAATAGGAAGGAATAGTTCAGTCATTGAACAATTAGACTGTTTGAAGAAGAAATAGGAAGGAATAGTTCAGTCATTGAACAATTAGACTGTTTGAAGAAGAAATAGGAAGGAATAGTTCAGTCATTGAACAATTAGACTGTTTGAAGAAGAAATAGGAAGGAATAGTTCAGTCATTGAACAATTAGACTGTTTGAAGAAGAAATAGGAAGGAATAGTTCAGTCATTGAACAATTAGACTGTTTGAAGAAGAAATAGGAAGGAATAGTTCAGTCATTGAACAATTAGACTGTTTGAAGAAGAAATAGGAAGGAATAGTTCAGTCATTGAACAATTAGACTGTTTGAAGAAGAAATAGGAAGGAATAGTTCAGTCATTGAACAATTAGACTGTTTGAAGAAGAAATAGGAAGGAATAGTTCAGTCATTGAACAATTAGACTGTTTGAAGAAGAAATAGGAAGGAATAGTTCAGTCATTGAACAATTAGACTGTTTGAAGAAGAAAGAGGAAGTGTAATGAACTGAATGAGGATACTGTTATCACTTCTCCACACCTGACTTAATATATGAGGTTTGCACTACTTCACACCTGACTTAATGTATCAGGTTATCATTTTTCCACACCTGACTTAATGTATCAGGTTATCACTACTCCACACCTGACTTAATGTATGAGGTTATCACTAATCCACACTGACACAAAGTATAAGGTTATAACTAATCCACACCTGACTTAATGTATCAGGTTATCACTTCTCCACACCTGACTTAATGTATCAGGTTATCACTTCTCCACACCTGACAAAGTATAAGGTTATAACTAATCCACACCTGACGTAAAGAATAAGGTTATCCCTTCTCCACACCTGACTTAATGTATCAGGATATAACTACTCAACACGTGGCTTAATGTATCATTTCAATGGCTCCTTTCTCCAGTCCCAAACGTCCTGCAAGACGGCTGAAGATAGGAGCTGCGGGGATCAAACTCGGGATGATCATGACGACAGTCGGAAGTGCACACCGGAAATGAACTCCTATTGAAAAATCAGAGCAGGTAGGACTTAATCCTTCACGTAGTGCTCTGGCAAGAAACTGGGCCGTTCGGCGTAATGCCTCGTAGCTACCATACATGTCGAGTGACTGCTTAGACACGTCTCCCCCCCCCCCCCCCGCCAGTTCTCGAAACTGGGGACACTCGTACAAAATATGCGACACTGTTTCGACGCTCCCTCCACAGTGACGGCATCGGGAGTCGTAGTTTACGACAGAACCGGGCAAAGTATGCCCCTACAGGACAATGTTCCGTCCTACACTGGGCAATAATTGCTTGTTCTGATCTCCTTAACCGCCACCACGGATAGTCACGATCTGAATGACGCATATGCTGTCAGACGAAGTGCCTAGCAAACAATTCCTGTGAGACCCTCTCGTTGTTTCAGGCAGACGTCAAGAGTTTCAAGAAAAGTTTCAGGCAGCAAAAGTAAAAAACAAAACAAACAAATATTGATACCATCAGACTGCTTCCCAGTCTCTTAAAGTATTGATCCTCCTGCCATCAGACACCTTCCGAGTCGCTTGATGCATTGATATTGTCGCTATCAGGCACCTTCCTAGTCACTTCATGCATTGATATTGCTGCTATCAGACAACTTACTAGTCGCTAGTTGCATTGATGTTGCTGCTATCAGACACCTTCCTAGTCGCTTGTTGCATTGATCTTGCTGCTATCAGACAACTTACTAGTCGCTAGTTGCATTGATGTTGCTGCTATCAGACACCTTCCTAGTCGCTTGTTGCATTGATCTTGCTGCTATCAGACACCTTCCTAGTCGCTTGTTGCATTGATCTTGCTGCTATCAGACAACTTACTAGTCGCTAGTTGCATTGATGTTGCTGCTATCAGACACCTTCCTAGTCGCTTGTTGCATTGATCTTGCTGCTATCAGACACCTTCCTAGTCGCTTGTTGCATTGATCTTGCTGCTATCAGACACCTTCCTAGTCGCTTGTTGCATTGATGTTGCTGCTATCAAGCACCTTCCTAGTCGCTTGTTGCATTGATCTTGCTGCTATCAGACACCTTCCTAGTCGCTTGTTGCATTGATCTTGCTGCTATCAGACACCTTCCTAGTCGCTTGTTGCATTGATGTTGCTGCTATCAGACACCTTCCTAGTCGCTTGTTGCATTGATCTTGCTGCTATCAGACACCTTCCTAGTCGCTTGTTGCATTGATCTTGCTGCTATCAGACACCTTCCTAGTCGCTTGTTGCATTGATCTTGCTGCTATCAGACACCTTCCTAGTCGCTTGTTGCATTGATGTTGCTGCTATCAAGCACCTTCCTAGTCGCTTGTTGCATTGATCTTGCTGCTATCAGACACCTTCCTAGTCGCTTGTTGCATTGATCTTGCTGCTATCAGACACCTTCCTAGTCGCTTGAGGCAAATGGTGCCATCAAACACCTTCCTAGTCGCTTGAGGCAAATGGTGCCATCAAACACCGTCCTAGTCGCTTGAGGCAAATGGTGCCATCAAACACCGTCCTAGTCGCTTGAGGCAAATGGTGCCATCAAACACCGTCCTAGTCGCTTGAGGCAAATGGTGCCATCAAACACCGTCCTAGTCGCTTGAGGCAAATGGTGCCATCAAACACCGTCCTAGTCGCTTGAGGCAAATGGTGCCATTAAACGACGTCCTAGTCACTTGTTGCATGCCCTCTTTCCATCAAGATAGCCATCCTGCGTTTCCCTAAACAAAATTACGCCCAGTGTCCTCCTAAAACTCTATCCCCTCTATATTTGTTTCATTGCTAAAATGCACTTCTAGTTTATACTTTTTGTCCCAACTCTCGTGCAAACACACAACAAAAAAAATGCATGTCACGTGACGGAAGGGTCACGCTGACCTTCTTGAATTCCACTGCGACTAATGAAATATGTAGCTGTTGGTCTACAGACGGCGTGTCCTGTTACGTTACGAATATTTAATTCATCAGCTGATAATGCCTGGGCCAGTGCCAACTGCCCAAAGTTTCTGAAATAGAAGAAACAGCAGATGTTTTACTACGTGGAGGGAGAATGTGTGTATGTGTGTACGTACGAGAGAGAGAGAGAGAGAGACATAGATGGAGAATGTGTGTATGTGTGTGAGTAGGCGTGTGTAGATTTAAATTTCTCCAATTAACTGATTGGAACAAAAAAAAAATATTCAGACAATAACAATGAGGTGGAAAAGAGATGGTTGCATAGACATCATATGATGTTACGCTAAATTATTGCTGTCCATCAAATTATGTTTCTGATAACTTTTGGTCTCTCTTGCGTCCAGCCAACACAAACACAAGGAAATAAAAACGAAATTAGAAGGCTTGATGCCAGAATGTCACAAAAGTTACTCTTTCCATCAGCAGTTTAGAAAAAGAAATCGGGATAGAAAACTTTGGGTGCAGCCGGTGGGTGGAAGAGCTTTTACCCGTTGTATATGCTCAATCGTTATTCTGTATGCTAGGACAAATCATACAAGTGCTCCTTCGTACCCAGTGCTATTAGAGCCTGGACCAGCCTCGAAAACCAAGGACTTAAAAAGCACGACTAGATCGATGGCTGCCTGGTCGTGCGGTTTGCGCGCTGGACTGTCGTTCGGATTTATCGACTGTCGAGGCTTCAAACCCTACCCGCTCCCATCCCCCGTCGTCCTGCGGGAGGTTTGAACTAGGAAGTAAACTATCTTCAACTCTGAAGGAACATCCGAAACATGTAAAACATTTTACACAACATTTTACGAGACATGGATAGGCGTAGGAGGTAATTGCCTTCTCCTAAGAAGGAACGTCTGGAATGTAGATAAGATACAATCTACAATTAGAAACAATAAATAGTTCTCTACTCGTAGAGAAGTACCAGTTTCATTTGAAACATTGGAAGTAACAACTTTTTTAAACAAAGAACATGTTCCTGCTATTGAGACACTAAACTTTACAGTTCCCTCGGTTTGTCCCTAATGTTCCTTGCATAAAGTCTCCAGTGCAATACAAAAAAAAAAAGTACAGTTCCTTAAGACAACATCCGGCACAAGAGTTATGTGCAACACTTATTTTTTCCCCAACTCTTTCGATTCTCTATCTTTGTCTACTCGGTAAGCTAACTTCCTCCCGTGGCCTGCCTCCTTACCTCCCTTGGCCTTCCATTCGCTCCACACAGCTGACATTGTTAATTATTTTAAATTTTCAAACTGAAAGAACTTTTCGCTTCTCTTTGACTAGAGAGTTCCTTCTCCCCCCACCCCCCAACTCCCCCCCTTCTCCATGAGTATGACACAAGGTCTGGCCAAATTTTTTGTTTATTTGTTTCTTTTCGTTCCCACAAATGAATTTAGGGCCATGCTCACTCAGGTGTACACACACACGCTGTCTCTGGTAAGTACAGGAAGGCAGCCTCCACCTATTTTATACACACTCATTTATGTACACACGTCCTCTCGCATACACAAATACATAGTAGGAAGTATGCGTGGACACAGTCCATGATATTTAGCTCTGTTAATATTTAGCTCTGTCATAGTCTATGATATTTAGCTCTATTGATATTTAAAAAGCTCTGTTATAGTCCATGATATTTAGCTCTGTTGATATTTAGCTCTGTCATAGTCAATGATATTTAGCTATGTTGATATTTAGCTCTGTTATAGTCCATGATATTTAGCTCTGTTGATATTTAGCTCTACCACAGTCCATGATATTTAGCTCTGTTGATATTTAGCTCTGTCATAGTTCATGATATTTAGCTCTGTTGATATTTAGCTCTGTCATAGTTCATGATATTTAGCTCTGTTGATATTTAGCTCTGCTATAAATCATGATATTTAACTCTGTTGATATTAGCTCTGTCATGGTTCATGATATCTAGCTCTGTCATAGTTCTTGATATTTAGCTTTGTCATAGTTCATGATATTTAGCTGTGTTGATATTTAGCTCTGTCACAGTCCATGATATTTAGCTCTGTTGATATTTAGCTCTGTCACAGTCCATGATATTTAGCTCTGTTGATATTTAGCTCTGTCATAGTCCATGATATTAAGCACTGTTGATATTTAGCTGTCATAGTCCATGATATTTAGCTCTGTTGATATTTAGCTCTGCCATAAATCATGATATTTAGCTCTGTTGATATTTAGCTCTGTCATAGTCTATGATATTTAGCTCTATTGATATTTAAAAAGCTCTGTTATAGTCCATGATATTTAGCTCTGTTGATATTTAGCTCTGTCATAGTCAATGATATTTAGCTATGTTGATATTTAGCTCTGTTATAGTCCATGATATTTAGCTCTGTTGATATTTAGCTCTGTCATAGTCAATGATATTTAGCTATGTTGATATTTAGCTCTATCACAGTCCATGATATTTAGCTATGTTGATATTTTAGCTCTGTCATAGTTCATGATATTTAACTCTGTTGATATTTAGCTCTGTCATGGTTCATCATATCTAGCTCTGTCATAGTTAATGATATTTAGCTCTGTCATAGTTCTTGATATTTAGCTCTGTCATAGTTCATGAAATTTAGCTTTGTCATAGTTCTTGATATTTAGCTCCGTCATTGTTCTTGATATTTAGCTCTGTTCTTGATGTTTAGCTCTCATAATATTTATCTCTGTCATAGTTCATGACGTTTAGCTCTGTCATTGTCAATACTACTTAGTTCTGTCGTTATTCATTATATTTTTCAGTCATAGTTCATAATATTTAGCTCTGTCATTGTTTATGAAATGTTTTCGTAGCTCATGGCATGTAGTTCTGTCCTAGTTATGGAGGTCTGTCCTCATTTCAAAAAAGACTCTCAAAGACGTTTCTGGCGGTTTCTTGCTTGTGTTTCTTATACTGGAGCAGAGCGACACCTATACACATAGTGGAAATGACCGGTATAATTAGACTCATTTGAAGTTCGTGCATGCTGATTGGCCCTTTCGGCCTTGTGCCCAGCTCACTCATGCATGAATCCGGAACAGGTCTGACGTCCAGTGCTTTGGTTCTTTGATGTTCTTATCAGCGCGTGTTAGCTCTACATACTCCAAGTTGTCGGTAAGATCAGAGAAAAAGTGAGAAACGCGAGAGGGTGTATCGGAACATTTAGAGTTGATGGAGGGACGGTAGAAAGTTTGTTAGGAGCAAGTAAGTCGAATCTAGGAAATTTAGGCACCGGTAATTTAGGCCCCCGGAAATATGGGCACTGGTAAATTGAGCACTTTTTGACAAAACTGGAAAATTAGGTACCGGAAAATTAGCCTCTCTTTAATAGTGACCTTAATTTTGAAGATAATTTTTAAAACTTTTACGAATCTTTGATCCTTAAGCCAATGGATATTGGAGGCGTCTTTAAAAATTCTAACCATAACGATTTATGGCTTCATTTTCATGATACAAAAGAAAAAGTTAAAGAGGTTAAAATGCCTAAATGGCCGGTGCCTAAAAATCTAGACACCTAGTAAGTCTCTCTTTTGAACTTGTGACCGTCTTCAAGAAGTGAGCCGTCAGTAAAGCAGTTCTTCTATATCTTTTAAGTACGCATTTTACAAACGTGGCATAAGTGACACTTAAGATTGATTTTAGAAGGTGGACATTGGTCATCAACTGCCAAGGCTTAATTGTTTTCTCAGATACTTCGAATCTCAAGTCGGTGTTAGGTTTGTTTTGTGTTTGTATACTAAATGTCCTTAGTGACCAGAATGACCTGTACAAATGTAGGACACTATTGAATCACCTGACAAGCTGTTTGTAACCCTCTTTCGGAGAGTACCTGGTTCTTAGAATTGTCTGAAGGAGCTGTTTGTTAAGATGTATACCAGACTTGTAGCTGTAATTACAGGATGTCCAAGGGTTCGGTCAGTCCCGAGTTACGATGTTTCGTGGTTACGACATATCTCCCATATACTATAGAAAGCCCGGTTTCGTGGTTACGACACATCTCCCATATACTATAGAAAGCCCGGTTTCGTGGTTACGATACATCTCCCATATACTATAGAAAGCCCGGTTTCGTGGTTACGACACATCTCCCATATACAATAGAAAGCCCGGTTTCGTGGTTACGACACATCTCCCATATACAATAGAAAGCCCGGTTTCGTGGTTACAACACATCTCCCATATACTATAGAAAGCCCAGTTTCGTGGTTAAGACACATCTCCCATATACAATAGAAAGCCCGGTTTCGTGGTTACAACACATCTCCCATATACAATAGAAAGCCCGGTTTCGTGGTTACGACACTTCTCCCATATACTATAGAAAGCCCGGTTTCGTGGTTACAACACATCTCCCATATACTATAGAAAGCCCGGTTTCGTGGTTACGACACATCTCCCATATACAATAGAAAGCCCGGTTTCGTGGTTACGATACATCTCCCATATACTATAGAAAGCCCGGTTTCGTGGTTACAACACATCTCCCATATACAATAGAAAGCCCGGTTTCGTGGTTACAACACATCTCCCATATACAATAGAAAGCCCGGTTTCGTGGTTACAACACATCTCCCATATACAATAGAAAGCCCGGTTTCGTGGTTACGACACATCTCCCATAAACTATGGAAAGCCCGGTTTCGTGGTTACGATACATCTCCCATATACTATAGAAAGCCCGGTTTCGTGGTTACAACACATCTCCCATATACAATAGAAAGCCCGGTTTCGTGGTTACAACACATCTCCCATATACAATAGAAAGCCCGGTTTCGTGGTTACAACACATCTCCCATATACAATAGAAAGCCCGGTTTCGTGGTTACGACACATCTCCCATAAACTATGGAAAGCCCGGTTTCGTGGTTACGATACATCTCCCATATACTATAGAAAGCCCGGTTTCGTGGTTACAACACATCTCCCATAAACTATGGAAAGCCCGGTTTCGTGGTTACGACACATCTCCCATATACAATAGAAAGCCCGGTTTCGTGGTTACAACACATCTCCCATAAACTATGGAAAGCCCGGTTTCGTGGTTACGACACATCTCCCATATACAATAGAAAGCCCGGTTTCGTGGTTACGACACATCTCCCATATGCTATAGAAAGCCCGGTTTCCTTGTTACGACACATCTCCCACATACTATGGTTGGCTTTGTTTTAACTAAAGTGGTTTTGTGTCGTTAATGGAGCGTGATTGGTGATTATATGTTGATGGCTGCTTAATATATATATATATATAAATTATGGGTTAATACTGTAAGTTCTACATCTCTGATTTTATCGCCCGACGGTTTGAGACTTAGGAACTTTATTCTTGCCAGAAGAGGACCACCTTGAGCTAGTGAGGGAAGCATAGTTTCTTAAAACTTCTAATCGCCTTTAAACTAATACTTCCGTTGGCTTGTATTTCTCAGCATCTGAGCATTTCATTTTCCAGCTGTAACAAACAGGGGGGATGTTTTTTCTTCTAAATACCAAAGCATCCGCTGGAGCCTTGACAGAAAGAGAACAGTCGTTCGTATCAACCTCCTTGTCTTCAGCACGGGTACACTCCCCCCCCCCCTTGCCCACTCCCTCCCCTTCCAACTCTTCCCAGGTATCGATCAGCTGATCCATTTTCTTAATGATTTTTGCTTCATTTTTTTTTTACTTATACCCCCTCCTCACCCTAACCTACAGCACACAAACACCACTCACACACTTTCCTAACCCACCTAGACAGTTCTCTCCTCCCCCAAACAAATCTGGATATTTATATCTATACGCAATCATGTACAAGCCCACCCCCTGCCTCTCACATGCTTCGTTAGATTCAGTTCATGGAGAAAGCAGGAAATAAAAAAAAAAGCCGGTACAAATTTGAGACCGGGCGATCCTTTACCCTCACGTAATTCTGCCGCAGTGAAGATGGAGGTCAGAGCAGTCAAGATGAAACAAAATATCTATCATACTCCACTGCGATCGATTAGCAATCTATGCAAGGGCGTAGATTTATACGAATAGAAACATGATAACGAAAGGAGTTGGCGTTACAATTAAACTCGTAGGTGGCCCCTGAGTCCGTTGTTTGGTAACATATGGGGTAGAATGGTTTTGATATTTTTAATCAAGTGGAGGGTGGATTATAATAACGCTTTGCGTGTTGTTGTTTTTTTATTATTTTTTTATTTTTTTAGAGATGAATATGACAATGGCGATAGGTTTAGGTCCCAAAGGAGAAAGATCTGAAGAATTAAGCCAGTCTCTATTGAAAATATCATCCAGCTACCTCACAGAAAAAAGACATCATGGAAGCATCCCAGGTCCAAACACTGGCATCAAATAGACTTCATCATGGTCAGACAGTCTGATAGACAAGACGTCAAAGTCACCTAAGCATTATGAGGAGCTGACTGTTAGACTAATCATTGCCTAATCTTATCTAAGCTAAAAATATGCATCAAACCACCTTGACAGCCCCAGAATGCAAGCATGCAAAGCGCCTAGATGTTGGTAAGCTCACAAACCCAGATATCAAGCAAGAGCTCATCAATAAACTAGACAGTGAAATTAAAACCCTGCACATGAACAAGGATGTGGAAAACAGCTGGAATAAACTGAAGGATTCTGTGTACTTTTTGGCTAGCAGCGCCCTCGGTCAGCCAAAATGCAAGCACCAAGATTGGTTTGACGAAAACAATGTACAAATTGAACAGCTTTTAACACACAAGCAACATTGCTTTAAGGCCTTTCTATGTAATCCAGCTTGCCTACACTACACTAATGCCAAAGGAGAGGTCCAGCGGAACCTGAGACTCATGAAGGAGTCATGGTATAACAAAAAAGCAGAAGAAATCCAGTCCTACGCTGACAGTAAAAATGCAAAAATGTTTTTCAATTCAATCAAAGCTTTTTATGGCCCTCAGCAAAATGGCTCATCCCCATATTCAGTGCTGATGGAAACAAACTTCTCACAGACAAGGAGGATATACTTGTTCGCTGGGATGAACACTTCAATACCGTCCTTAACTGTCCATCACGCATTAGCGCCGAAGCCATCGCACACCTGGAACAAGTCCCAATAAACTACTCGCTCGCTGATCCTCCGCGTCTCAATGAAGTAATGACTGCAATATCCAACCTCTTAACTGGTAAGGCACCGGGACTAGACTCCATCCCTACTGAAATATACTCACTTAGCAGTTCAGAGCTGACAGCTAAACCAACAGAAATCTACCTGATAATGTGGGAACAAAATAAACTACCACAAGAGTTCAAAGACGCCTCCATCATTCACCTCTACAAGAGAAAGGGAAATAGGCAGTTATGCGATAACCATCGTGGCATATCCCTCCTAAGCATTGCTGGCAAGATTCTGGCTAGGGTGCTATTAAACAGACTACAACACCACCTAGAAACTGGCCTACTTTTGGAGAGTCAATGCGGCTTCAGGCAGGGTAGAGGCACGGTTGACATGATCTTTGCAGTCCGCCAACTCCAAGAGAAATGTAAAGGGCAAAATTCAAATCTCTATACTGCATTCATAGATTTGATTAAAGCTTTTCATAATGTCAGTCGTGAAGGCCTTTGGTAAATCATGTCCAAATTCGGCTGTCCGGATTAATTCATAACAATGGTGCGCCAATTTCATGATGACATGCAAACAATAGTCCAAGACAACGGAGACTACTCCAAGTCTTTTCCTGTCTCAAATGGCGTGAAGCAGGGCTGTGTGCTGGCTCCAATGCTTTTCAGCATAATGTTCACCGCCATGCTGAAAGATGCCTTTAGCACAGAAAGCATTGGAGTTGGCATACGACATCGCGCCGATGCAAGTTAATTCAATGCTCAGAGACTCAAGGCAAGGACCAAGCTAAACTACGACTGCATCAGAGACCTGCTATTCGCAGATGACTGTGCCCTAAACGCCGCAAAAGAAGAAGACCTTCAAAAGAGCCTGCAAACATTTTGGATTCACCATTAATGTAAAAAAAGACAGAAGTGCTGCACCAACCTCCTCCAATTAAAGCTGTCACAGAACCAGACATTCTCATAGATGGTCAAAAATTAGAAAACGTCCAAAAGTTTGTCTATCTGGGAAGCACCATATCAGCAAACGCCAACCTAGATGATGAGGTAGACCTCCGTGTTGCTCGTGCCAGTGCTGCTTTTGTCAGACTTCAAGGACAAGTGTGGCAACGGAGAGGACTCAGCATATCCACAAAACTGAAAGTCAACAGTGCTGTAGTTCTCCCGTCACTCCTATACGCATCAGAGTCGTGGACCCTATATTCCCGCCACACCAAAAAATCTAAACTCCTTCCACCTAGGCCGTCCAAGGAGTATCCATAGGTGCGTTGGTCCGATCACATACCAGACACAGAAATCTTTAAGCTGTCCAACATGCACAGTATCAATGCGACAGTAAAAAGGTCCCAACTTCGATGGGCGGGAATGTAGTCCGCATGCCAGACAATCGTCCCAAGCGACTTCTGTAAGGGGAGTTGTGTCCAGGAAAGCGCTCACAGGGAGGATACAAGCGCTACAAAGACACTCTCAAGAGCTCCTTCAAGGAATGCGATATCGACATTCACAACTGGGAAGCACTAGCTCTCGATCGCTCCTCTTGGCGTGAAGCTGTAAGTCTCGGAGTCTCAAGATTTAAAGCAAGAAGAGCAAAAAAGAGCGCCGAGCAAACAAAAAGCTGAGAGAAGAAGCAGGTCTATCTGTAACTGACCTAACCCACTCATGCCACGTTTGCGGCCGGCTTTTTCAAGCGAGGATTGGACTTTACAGCCATCTTCGAGTCCATAGAAATGAGAAATGTGCTCATCTTCGACCACGTTTATATAAAATGAAAATGTGTTCGACAATTAATACCGTGTATTACAAGTCTCTAATAAAACATTATGTACAGTATCGCATTTAAGATATTTTTATTACAATGATAATAGTATTGTATTCAGGGCTGGCCCTAACAATATCGGGGCCCTAAACGAAACGGATTGCGCTGGGCCCAGTCTGTGTAGGGGTAAGGATAATAAGTGAAAATTAAGATTTATATTTGAAACTAAATTCGTCTTTGCATTTGATTCATTCTTTACTAAGTACAAAATCACGATCCAATTAACTTGACGAGCCTTGTGTGTAGCGAAGTCCTACAGTATATCATCAAAATTCTGTTTCCTACATTGATCAAGCTCAAAAGCAATAGCAACTTTTACCAAAATGTTCAATCTATCTTCGTGAATTGTTGACCTCAAGTAATTGAATGACACGCCAACATGACAATTTTGTCTATTTTTCTGATTTTTATGATTTCCATGAGCCCGTTGAAAATCATGGAGCCGCGGGAACCCTGTAATATAAGTTATAATGGTTTCATTTGATAATATACACCTAGAATTAGCGCGGGGCCTATGAAAATGCGGGCCTATGACCGGCCCTAAGTGTGTTTGTAGCATTCTCGAGCCTCGTCTAAAATATTACGTTGATTCTTTCTTGTAACTAATCAGAAGGCGGCAGTGCTGCAGACCCGCCAAATGAACAGAAAATTTCTCATTACCCTATTGCCGATATTAATGAGACTTCTGTATATTTCGTTCAGTCTTAACGAATCTGTCTCCTTGCTATGCCAGACAATAACTGTTTAGCTTATGCTTACAACGGATTGGTTTCAGTGATTTTGAGAACTTAGGACTAGTGTACACCCATCGCTGACCTATGTATCCATATGTCTTTGTAATGTACTATTGATGCGATTATTATTATTATAGATTTGCTCGACTCCTTATATGGTATGCCTGTTTTGCATGCATGATCATTATATTTTGAGCTCCATGCGCTCTCTATAACCATGAAATTCTGGTATTGTCATATTGTTGTGTGCGTTAGTCTCCTATTGTTCATATAAATTTCTTGTGAAGTAGCAATGGTGGCCTGTTCGGCCTACTGGCCTTTCATTTACCTCGATGGCCGGTCTGGAGTGTCGATATCTTATTAGCAAATGTCAGATTACTCTGAGTCGAGATTGACAAATGGGAGGAACGGGAGAGACTGATAAAATGAGAGAGAGGGGGAGAGAGAGAGAGAGAGAGGGAGGGAGAGTGGGAGAGAAAGACATTTGGGTTTTAAAAAAAATGAAGAGACTGCGAGAAATAGGAACGTTGTTTTTTTTAATGTGCATGTGGGTGTAGAAATGTGATACAGATAGAGAGGGAATAGAGAGAAATACAGAGACAAAGTTAGGTGACAGAAATGAATAAAAAGAGATGGGTAGTGATAGAAAAGTACAAAAGAGTTAGAGAGAGATGTGAAAGAAATAAAAAAGAGAAAGAAGAGAGAAAGGAGAAAGAAGAGAGAAACGATAGAGAAAAAATAAAGAAAAAGAGAAAAGAGAAGAAAAAGAGCAAGAGAAGAGAAAGGAGAGAGAGAGAAAATAGAAAGAAAGAGAATAGAGAGAAAAGAGAGAAAAAGACTTACAAGAAAGAGAAAAGAGAGAGAGAAAGGAACGAAAAGGGAGAGAAAGAAGACAGAAAAGAAAGAAGAGACTAACATTGATACAAAGTCTCCTAGGCTGAGTGTTTCAAACAGTTTGTGTGTATGTTTATTTGGTCTGCGTGAGTAGATGTACGTGTGTGTGGAGTGAGTGTGTGGGGGGGGGGAATGATTTGAGTGTGTGAAGGTGATGAGCGGCTTCTTGATGTTGACATCAAAAGATGAGAAAAGCAAAGGGAAACAAATCAGCAAATAAATTCATGAAATAGGGAAAACAAAATGGCCAGACCACTGGAGGACCAGATTCCAGCCAATAGGAAATGTCAACATGACATGGTTATGGACGGATTATCAATAGTTTGGACCTCTCGCGTTTATCAATGTAAACAGAGATCTAGGTTGGTTGGGGGGGGGGGGAGAGGACATACATCTACATGAAATAGTGAAAACTTAATACAAACATGTCATGACTTAGAATTCAGAGCAAACACTGGATGTATAGTCTGGTATGGCATTATCACCTTCATCTATCCCATGGTCTTACGAAACGGTAGGGCTCCACACGTGATCAGTTAACTATCTCTCTCCATTCCTATCTGTCTGTTGTCTGGAAAAAGAGTCTCTTTCAATGGCAGGCCTGCTCATTCCTTAATGTTGTCTTCCTTTCTTGTCTGCCTCTCCTTCTTTTACCTGGAACTGTTCTCTCCACAAGCAGTCTTAGAGAGTTCTGAGGATCACGTAATATGACCCTACAGTCTTCGTTTGCGTTCTTGACAATGGTATGAGGTCATCGAGGGGCCCGATAGCCATTGTGTTCTTGGTTTGAATTTCCTCAATAGTCATGCGGTATTTGGAGGATGACACCTAGAATTCTTCTGTAGCATCTCTATTGCATAGATAGGATCCCTAATTCTACAGTTTGGGCTCCTGATTAGAAAGCATACAGCAAAGTCGCCATGAGCAAGCAGTGCATCAGTCTGAAAGTGATGCGTGGACTGTGCATTTCTAGCCTGTAATTCAGGCTTGGTTCCATTGTTTAAGACGGTAGAATCAGGTACTAAAAACTTTAGATGTATGTCCATTTTTCGTCCCCGATGCTAATGTTCATGTTGAAACCTTATACCAGTGTTGTTTTTGTGGACATTTTTTTTTTAAGCGGAGAAACTTTGCAATGAAAGTTGTTACTGTCAGCATTGCGTCCTTGTAAGTACCAATAAAAACAAAACTAATCTAAAGGAAAGAGCTCCATATTTACAGTCATAAATCTCGATGCTGTAAGATTTATTTACTCCTTTCGATATCAATCATAAATAATTAATTAGCACAATTTCATTACCTAAATGGTTACTGTTGTTTTATTGATTTATGTTTTGTTAGGAACAACGAATAATTGTGTAAAGTTTCAACTTGATCCGAGAATGGGAAGTGGAAGAAATAACGTGTGCAAAATTTCTAGCAGACAGACAGACAGACAGAGTGATTGAGTTGATATAAGCTTTGTAAATATTGTATCCTTGTAATCATAGACCTACCAGCAGTAAAAATTCTTAGCGATAATTCCAGAAAGGCCATCTAGAAGAAAAGCCATGTCAGAAGAAAGGCCATCTCAGAAGAAAAGCCATGTCAGAAGAAAAGCCATGTCAGAAGAAATGCCATCTCAGAAGAAAAGCCTTGTCAGAAGAAATGCCTTGTCAGAAGACAAGCCATGTCAGAAGAAATGCCATCTCAGAAGAAAAGCCTTGTCAGAAGAAATGCCTTGTCAGAAGAAATGCCATCTCAGAAGAAAAGCCTTGTCAGAAGAAAAGCCATGTCAGAAGAAAGGCCATCTCAGAAGAAAAGCCAAGTCAGAAGAAAAGCCATGTCAGAAGAAAAGCCATGTCAGAAGAAAAGCCATTTCAGAAGAAAAGCCATGTCAGAAGAAAAGCCATGTCAGAAAAAAATGCCATCTCAGAAGAAAAGCCTTGTCAGAAGAAAAGCCATGTCAGAAGAAAAGCCATGTCAGAAGAAAAGCCATGTCAGAAGAAAACATATCAGGGCTATTCTGCCTTTTCATCAAGACCACAAAAGCATATCCAGTTTGTAGCGTTACATTCTGGGCCTAAATGGGCCTCTGCAGACACATGCGGAGGCTTGTAAGTGCACAGCTAAGCCGTGAGCTTCCCTCTCTCTGAATGATACAGTTCTTATCGGGTGCAATGCCTTTATGTGTGCCCTTTCACCAATAGGCCATCCAGTTTAAAATTTTTTTTTAATTAAGTTTTTACGTGCCAACCTAAATGTGTGTAAATAGCACAATCACATGCTGTGTAAGTGGTCGTTGAAATGCTGTGAGGGTCTGTGTAAAAGTGTGTTTGTGTGTGTGTGTTTGTATGTGGCTGGGCGGGTACTGCAGCTGAATACATTTTTTTATGTTGTGTCCTGTCATTCACGAAGCCAATGGGTAGCACGTGATCTTATTTGCCCAGTGACCTCTGCAACCTTTTGCAATATTCATAAAATGTCGCGACTTCCTGTCTTATGGCGGGGCATATAGATCTCATAGTGCCAGTTATTACATCAGGTTACCTCACTTCCCCCCCCCCCAATCTGTCCAAACGTTACGGTCCCCTCTTTCTATTACCTACTAAATAGTTCTACTTACTCTCCTCCTCAGCAATCCCCACCCCTCTATGCCTCCTCTTTCCATACAACTCACTACTCTTTCGGTTCCTCCGTCTCGCCAGCCCATTCTTCACTCATCCATCAACCTCATTAGTCGTTCTGTCGCGTTTCTTGGTTGTCTTTCATTATGACGTCAAGAACATCACCTCCCTCCCTCCCCCCCCGCTGCATCCTCCATCTCACTCCCTTTCTTTCCTTCTCAGACGTCAATGATTACTGACTGACGTAATTTAGTCGCTCACTTCCTGGGCAGTTGACTGTCACCAGAGTTGGCAACAAGTAGCGCTGTCCAGGGGGTTTCTGGGTAATGAAGTACTTAGAAGAGTATGTGTCTCTCAAAGGAGGCGGGATGTCGTGGCCTAGATAACTTACTTAAACGAAAATCAGTACCCTGACATTGATGAAGTACTCGCGGAGATACTGGGAATTACTTTAGATTACTTTAGGGCAAATTGTTGTCTAGATATTGTTTTGGAATTATGAAATTATACGAATATATTTTTCTTCTCAGCAAAAATTAACACAATTTACTAAAGCTTAAAAAAAACACACAATGCTTCAATGAAATGTGACCATCTGAAACGTCGTTAGAAAATGCCGTCCATGACTTTTAAAGCTGCATACTCACACACTTCCTAAAGAAGAAAAACTATATGGAGAGCTGCCAGATCTGGAAACCACTGCGGAGTACATCAGCGGATATAGGACTACTCGTCTGAAGTCTTTAACATAGGATGATTGCCTGGTCGTGCAGTTTGCGCTCTGGACTGTCGTTCAGAATTATCGTTCAAACCCTGCCCGCTCCCATCCCCCATCGACCTGTGGGATTCGGACTAGGAAGTAATTATCTTCAACTCTGAAGGAACATCCGAAACATGTAAAACATTTTGACCAACACATAAAGATGAAAACGATGAAGAAAATCCCAAATTGTTGAAAATGTCTGCAGGCTTTGACAACATCGCACAGACACACAACAGATCTTTCCTTTGAACCACTCTCTCCAACCAGTCGGAAATAACAGTTCATACAAATGTTTTCCAAAAAAATCTAACATGGATTATGTTCAACGACTTCTCTCTGCTCAACCAATTATTCTTTTACGGTAGATGCGATAGAGCTGATGAGATCGGAGTCGTATCTAGTTCAATATAAACAAGAAATTACTGTCCCACAGTTTTAAAACAAAGATCTTCCTCAGCTGTAGAACAATTCCCAGACGTAACATCATATGTTGCCGTGATGCTATCTACGTACGTAGCATCCTACATAGACGTAGGGCCATCCATAGCGTAACATCGTTCTGAGTCGTAACACTGTCCACGGTGAAGCGTAATGCCAAGCTCTAGGAGCCAGGAACAGACGTAGTAACAACCAAAACTAAAACTTTCATAACAGACGTGGCAGATTTTATTAACTTAGCATCATCCACAAACTTAGTATCATCCACAGCCGTAGCGGCACCCACGGACGTAGCCAGAAACATTGGCTCTGCACGCCATGATACACTCATCCGTCAGCCTTGAATAAAAGGGCTGATTACCCTTACCATCTAGACTCTAATCACTTAGTGAATGTACCTGGTTTAATCGAATGTAAAAATCACTCTTCCTGCGCGATCAAAGACTGAAGCCAGGAAGCACATGACCCTGGAACACGGAACTGCCAGTCGGTTCAAACGTCTCAGTAATCTCAGGTAGATACAGTCAATAGTACCGATTTGTTTTTTTTTTATTTTACATTTATCCAAAAGCCTCTAGAAGATCAGAGCATCGTGAAATGAGAATTCAGCCAATTTGGGAATTGTCATTGTTGAACATGAGATTTGAATGTAATCGATGCAGGGTTCAAAGGTCACCGGATTTGAATGCGTTCGATGAAGGGTTCAAAGGTCACGGGTTCCATTATTTTTCTATCAGTTTTTGATCCGGATAAAGCTCTTGAGTTATTTTTGGGTATGACATTTTTTAAATATTTTTATGTTATGTTATGTGTATGAGTGTGTGCGTGTGTATTCGGTGATATGTATACATTATCTTTTATTATATTGAACTGTTAAACAAGGTGTTGGATTGGTTGCATTGTTTAGCTTTTGATTGTTATAACTCAACAGGTCGTTTTAAGTAAGTGCAAGAAAAATGTCACACGTAACATCATTAGAACTATCAACAGTGACATAAACAGTAATAGCAACAATGGCTCAGTTAGTGCATTACTGTCGCATCCTTGTTTGATGGCCAGTGACATGTACTAGACCGGAAGCACGGGGTACACCTGTTCATTGTGTTTATGATGGTTCGCAGGGGAGTTATAAATTATGGGTAAAGAAGTCTCGTTCTGAGAGATGACCACATGGTCAGAAATCAGTAGGTACCTTGGGCATTAGACGTATAATATAAAACATTACTAGTTTTGTAATTAATTTATAGGCCTATATTCTATTGGATTTCTGAATTGATTGATGTGAAACATAATATGTGTTTAGTAATGGCTGGATTTGCCAGTATACTATGATACTATGTATTTCATTTTACGGTCAAATAAATATTCAGTCTACTGATCAAGGACTCCATTGATGAATTTTAATGTTTGTTGTGCTGTACTAATTAGAGTAGACCTACGCGACAACAAGTGGTGCAACAGTTCAAGTGAAGTAAGGCATCTCTAATTACTGCACAGGAGACACTCTCACACGCATCATCAAATGTCACTAAATAAGTAGTGACATTACAACGTCATTTAAAAACAAATGCATTGTGCAAGGGAATATTTGTCCCACACCCATTCTCGGATCAAGTTTAAACTTTACACAATGATTTCAAAACAAGATTCAATCAAAAAATTAACCAGTCATTTAATTAATTATTTTAATTTGTATAAAAAGTGGGGTAAAAATGATCCTTTAAAAAAAAAAAAACTAACATTTATTAGTTATTAAGATCACAAGAATCGCTTTGTTAATTTGTATAAAAGAGATTATTGTCTTTTTCTTCAAAGCATTTTTTTTTCTGTTTTTCTTGTGTTTTTTTTTTCTGTTTTTCTTGTGTTTTTTTTTTTCTGTTTTTCTTGTGTTTTTTTTTTCTGTTTTTCTTGTGTTTTTTTTTTTACCATTTCGAACGTTCGGAAATGAAAATTATTTCTCACAAGCTCAAATCTTCTGCAGGACGGCATAGAATTGAAGCGGGCTGTACCTTCGTGACGCCAGTCCGAAGCGTGTACCACAAGACCAGGCTAGCCATCCTTTGACTCTGTCCTCTTGATTACGGGCATCTTATGACTTCCATAGTCTGCGATTAATGCAAATATGAATTTTCGCTTTCCAAATTATTTAACCCTTAAAACGCATGCGGTACTTTAGCCTCTAATCATCAGAATTGTAATTCCATTTTGTATACACTCATTGTATAACAGCTCAGTACTTTAAGGGTTAAATTGAAAAAAAGAATTCTCAAAAAATATATAACACAAACATGAAGTCCTGAGCTAAATATCTAGAGACTAGAGACTAGAATGTGGACCAAAAAAAAAGACTTTAGGGAAGTGAGAGTTAAAAAAAAACGCAAATTGTTAAATCACAAAATCCTAGCGATAAAAATCACCAAGTGGAACAATTTGTTGGATAGCCACACACACACCAGGTCACTGCTTTTACCGGGAGCAGAAACAAAACAGGCTTGACTCACTTCTAAGAATCGTGTTTTTGTAGGCCTGTTCAACGAGAAGTGATTATTTAAAACTCTGGACCGTGATTCCCCCGTAAAAACTAATGTGTTTGGATATTTCGCCATGCCCTCTTACTGTCCGGGCGAAATTTCCCGAACAATATCTTATGTCCATCGGCAGCGGAAAACATTGAATGGTATTGACACGAAACAGGCGCGTATGATATATGACGTCCTTCTTATTGTCGGCACGTGCTCAATTCAAGCAGACGACCCTCCCTTCCCAAGCCATGTCCTCCCCCCCCTCCCTTAACACAAAGCACGCACATTTCTCTTATCTCTCCCCTCCCTTCCACACACACACACACACCCTCTTCCATTTTGCCCGATTCTTTACGCGACTGTCATGGAGGTATTGTGGAAACATCCTCACACCACAAAGATGGCGGTTGATTGGGTCACGTGATATTCCGGAAATGATATGCAAAGCTGACACAAATATTTGGTAATTACGCCTCCCAATGATTAGATCTGGGTTGGACCAGATAAAAAAAAATGAAGGGGGGGGGGGAGTAAAGATGGAACTCTGGAAGAGGATGGGAAGCTAGAATACTGAGGCAGGGAGGAGAAACACAAAACAACACAAGGCATTAAGTCAATACGTTTCTAAAACACTGCCAAGTTAGACGCCCTGATGCTGATGATGCATTAAAAATAGGTTACGTAAACCACTTGGGGGCTTTAATAGCAAGCAATTAATACAGTATCATAGGCGTAGACTTTAGACAAACTAGCTCATCTATGGAGAACCATGAGACAGCAGTGGTGTTTACCTTTTTTTTTTTTTTGTAAGGCAGAAAGGGGACAGCTATGTTGCTAAGCTTATCCTGAAATTTAAGCAAAGCGAACCCAAGAAGTTTTCATTCTGAAGACGAACATTTCTGTAGTTCCTTGTATCAGTGGCTTGAGATTGCTTGTGAGTGCGTGTTGTGTGTCATATAAGGCTGTCGTCTTTTTCCAGAAAGACAGTCGTGTCCATGGGCGTAGCCAGGATTTTTTTTCGGTAGGGGGTGGGGGGTTGGGGAATATTTGTTGTCCCCCCCCCCTCCGGCCAAAAAAAAATATATTGTCACTTTATAATATATAGGTTCTTCCTGAAGTTAGTGGGAACATTGTATACTCCCCGCCCCTGCCAGCAAGGGGGTCTGGGGGAGCGCGGAGCGAACCAAAACTCGAAACCCCCTTGGCTGCGCAGGGGCAAGTGATGGTTTAGTATTACTGAACGATTAATTTCCATTGTTGGTATCGAGCTAAACAATTAATTACAAGTTATTAATTGACTAATTGTTTATTAATTTATTCATGATTCTATGTCAATGAAACTGTGCAAAATTTCAAATTGATCCGAGAACGGGGTGTGAGAGAAATAACGTGTTCAAACTTTTGACCAGACAGACAGCGAGACAGACAAACAAAGTCAGTTGATATAAGCTTTATAAAGAGCAATGAGAACATGAAGTTATCTGTTGTTTGAAAATGTACATTGCAAAGATGCTGAGTGTAACGGAACACGTATGGTATTGTTACCCACCTGTAGGTTACGCCTTTTCTTAAATAGAAAAGTTTCTCAAAAAAGAAAGGCGTATAATCTTTGAAATTATTTTTTTCTTGAGGACGTGTTTTTTAAATTTTGATTTCAGGGTATCTCGAAATATTTTTTTTTGTTAAACCCATTCACTGTGTACGCCTCTGCAAATGATATGAGTAGTAGTTCATATATATAAAACAACGCCACTTATGTTGTTGTTGTTGATGGTTGTGGTTTTCATTGTGGTAGTGAAAATGAACCACTGATGGTTCCAGCGCAATGAGAGTGGTACGCGCGTTCAATGCATCACTCGCCTTGAAAGCAACTCGCTGAAGCCAGCACAACTGAAACAGGGGGATGGGGAGGCAAAAATAGAATTCGTCTCTTACCGAGAGTTAGGTCGGGTGCTAGCGATCGAGGGCGCTGAGCATACCAGCATTCTCACCCTACTTCCTCTACATAGTTTTTGGTCGAGCAGGAGTACGCCGGGACGTAGGTAGCGCTAAGTTGTGAGTAAGGAGACCATCGTGTGGAGTACGCCTAGACGTTTTTTTTATAACCCTCGCTCTTGCTTCATAATTCAAATTTTGGAAATCTTTGTGTCGTAGCCCAGGAGCTGAGTGTTACTGTGGTTTTTTTTCTTCTAAATATAGAGGTAAATATGATATTTATATCTGCATATACAAAATATTTTTGATTATTATTATTTGGCTTGTAGTGTTATTCTTGTTCTGGAATTAGTTGCTGTTTTTGTTTTTTATTTTCTGAAGGAGATTCCCGCAGCGTAGTAGTGAAGAAAATCTATTTATGAGAACATGTGTTTTAAAAGTTATCGTGTGTTATAGAAGGTGCAGATATTGATGTTACACCTGTTTAGGACGAGGCTGATAGCGTATGTTTCAACAGATAGCCGTGCACTAAATCCGGGCTTCTATAACCTGCGAAAAGCTATTTATAGCCCAATCGAGGTTATCGCGATATTGAAGAATATGTGAAATGGTTGAAGCTTGTTTTGTTTTGTTTTTTTGGTGTGTTTTTTTTAGTGTTGAAGGCGGTGGATGGGAAAGAGGGGGCTACTCCGACACCTGATTCTACTTTCTGGAAGTATTGGATGAGCATGTACGCTTCAACTCTGTCACTGGATGGAAAGTTGTAAACTCGTAAAGACTTGGTTAACATTTGTATTTTCCATATTTTGTTTTTCTGTTTCTTGTGACAATGATTGTGCGTCGTTGCAGCATCCAGTGTTGCTTGGACTTTCGCAAGGTGTGGTTTAGATTCTGTTACCGTTACATTAAATGTAGATGTCTCCCGTGATTGTCGAGATTCAGTGATTGTGTATTTCTGTGTTTACATTGCACTACTTTTTACAAGAATTTGTAGTACAATGTGCAACTGAGCCATTGTTGATATTATTGATATTACTGTTGGTGTTACTGTTGATGTCGTTGTTAATGTCACTGTTTTGTTTTGTTTGTTTTATTTTGCATGTTTTAAAATTTCTATCCAATTCTGATGATAGTTACATCGTAGCCAAGGCCTCCCGCATGACGAGCGGCTGTGTTTCGAACTTCAACACCACCGAACGCCAGTCCAGGCGAGTACCACACGACTATGCAGCCATTGCTCTTGACTTTGACGTTTTCTTAGACTTACTTAAAGCGACCTGCTCAAGAGTTATTTGCACTGCGAAGGTTTTGTTCCTTGTAGTAATGAGAGGAGGTAATCTTTTAAATTTCTTTTTAAAATTCATTTGTGTGTTTTGGACAGAAGCCTGCCTAGTTAATATGCCAAGTCAATTATGCTTGGATAAGTAATTAAAGTAGGCACTGCATTGGCCAGTGCGCAAGCTTTTTGTATATATTCATTTAAAAGCCTTTGATGCTAGGAACGAATAAGGGCTTCTTAAGGTTACATACCATCTCCTCTATTATGTAGTACGTATATCGTGGGTAGACATAGACACTACACTCATCATTCTCAACACCATTGATGGTGTTTTATTTTATTTTATTTCTTTTTTAAGGAAACTTCCAAATTTGCTCTATTTAATTTTAGTTTTATCTGACTTTATCATCATCGGAATCTTTGGGCCTTAGGCCTCTTTTCTTTGCCTCTTTTTTTTTGGCTTCATATGCCTCTTTTTTGGGCCCTCCTGCCTCTCTTGTGGGCTCTTTATTTATTTTTTTATTTAATTTTTGTATTTGTAAGTTCTCACATTTAATAAATATTAAATCATAAGGAATTAAAGAGAAAATTTGAAATATGATTAACCTATACTTAATTACTTTACACAAATATAATAATAAAAATATTATTTAATAGCAAAGACATACTACATAACTATCGAAACCCTTAGAGACAGGAATATGATACAAGGATAACCAACCAAAAGTAATAGCAAGTACACTTCAACACCGGGGTCGGCAACCTGCGGCTCGCGAGCCACATGCGGCTCTTTGGGTGTTAAGCTGCGGCTCTTTAGTTCCATCCGCAAATATTATTTATTTTATCAAAAGATTTTTTAAAATAGTTCTGAATCGTTCAATGTCGATTTGGTACCGATTGGATCTCTCAGCCAATTGTACTCGCTTTTCACCAAACCCCTCCCCCATTATACGCGTTGTCAATGCTGTTAGTTCGTTGGAAGCTCTCGAATGTTGTCCGATGTTTCTATGAAGGTTTTAACTCGCTTTTGACGCAAGACGAATTGGCATTTTCACCACTCGCTTTAGATGTGACGTATAGTTTATTGTTTCAAGTAAATGAGTTAGAAGCGAATTATCTTCTCAACGTTAGAAGCAATCTACAAGTAATGCTAATCCGGCAAGCTTTGTGGTACCACTAGAAGTTTAAAAAAAAAGGCAAACCATATAAAGATGGCAAGTACGTCAAATACTGCTTCCTGCCTGCATCTGAAGAACTGTTTCGTCATTTCAAAAACAAACCAGAATCTTGAACAAAATTAAAGATTTGCAACGATTAAAACAGTACAAGATAGAATAGCTAAAATGTCTTCGAATGTAGTATATTTACAGGTGGAAGATGTTCAACTTTCTTCTGTCTTATCACTTGCTATAGATGAGTCTTGAAACATAAAAGACACGGCACTAGTTGCCTGTTTTGTCAGGTATATGTGTTCCCAAGGTCAAAAGAACTTGTCTCGTGACAAATTAGAGGAGATGTAGCTAATGGCATGCAAAAATACCTTGAGAACATTAAGATCGATTTAAATAAAATCGTTTGAATCGTAACTGATGGTGCCAGAAATATGACAGGACCAAATAAAGGGGCAACAACGATTTTCAAAGCAAAATAAACCATGAAATTCTTACGTTTCCCTGAGTGCTTTGTGCCTAAAATGATTCCATACGAAATAGCTGAGGTCACAAATTTGGTAATCATGATTTTTATTATCATCTTGTTAAAAGCACTCTACCATCGTCAGTTTAAAGAATTCTTAAACGAAATGGAGACCTCCTTCTTCCCAACAAAGTGCGATGGCTTTCCAAAGGTTGAAACTTTTTGCTTTGTGCTTGAATGAAATAAATACATTTCTAAATGAAAAAAGGCATTAATCACCCTGAATTAGAGAACGACAGATGGTTGCAAACATTTTACTTTATGGTGGATATAACAATGAAGTTAATTGAGCTGAATTTAAAACTGCAAGTAAAGGGTTTAGTAGAAGATTTTGTTTGTTTTGAAGAAAAATTAATTCTTTTTGCAGAAGATATTCAGAGCCGTTAGTTACTTAATTTTGAATGTCTAACGCAGTATCGCGATAAAATCAGTGCAACTTTGGACACGAATTACTTCAGCACAGAAGAAATAAATCAAAGATGAATCTTGACAGAGTTGAGCAGTTCAAAACCAACAAAACATTCGAGCATTCCTAGTAATTTCTTTCAACACAAAATCCACATTGATTCATTTGGAATTGATACTTGATCTCTAGAAATGCAATTGATCGATTTAAAGGTAAAGCATTCTGTAGGGGATAATTTACAGAGTTAAAAAGTCAAGTTACAAGTGTTGGAAGTCCAGAAATGTATGCACGTAACGCAACAAAAGGGGACAGCCTTAAAAGGAATGCCGCGAGTTGATTCGGCGCATGAAATAATCTTCCAGATTGCTACAGTGAGGTGAGGAAGATGGCATTTAGAGAGCTGACTATCATTGGATTGACACATTAGTGCGAGAAAGCGTTCTCTTGCATGAATATAATTAATTATAAAGTAAGAAGCCAACTAACAGAAGGAAATTTAAAGTCGTGTTTGAAACTAAAAACAAGTTATGGTCCGAATGTATCCAAACTTTTTAAAACCATGCAAAGACAAAGCTCCCATTGAATTAGTGTTATAATTACATGTTGAACTGCTCAATTTATTACCGAAATAAAAAATAATTATCTAACGGTGCAGTATATATTTCTCTCTCTCTCTATATATATATATATATGTTATATATATATATATATATATATATATATATATGTATATACATTTGTTGTGAAAAACACTACTTATATATGAATAAATAGATTCGTCTTTTTCCGAAAAAAAAGTAAGTCCGTACTATTTATAATTGGCAAGAAAAATTTTTGTGGCTCTTTAAAACCTTTGAAATTTTGTAAATTGTCATTTTTGGCTATTCCGACTCAAAAGGTTGCCGACCCCTGCTCTAACACATGCAGGACGCACTGACATATTCAAACGGAAACAGAAACCATCTATTGTGATGGATATTTTTAGCCATTTTTGAAAATGCAATATACAATTATTAATATTTTAGATTTAGTAACATATATATAATAAAATTATGTAAACAAAATTGGTTTCCTATATTTGCATGTTTTCCATGCGTTTTCTAGGGATTTGTACAGTCGACAACATAGTTCTTATCACATGCTTGATGTGTTGTGTTGTCGCCACTGAGCTCCGTTGTTTGTGACCACAACACAAAAACAGACTCAACCATTGGTAGCTGGTAGACAAGAGATCGTAGCTCACCAAACACGTACCGGAAGACGTAGCTTTCTTGGATAGCAAAGTACTGAACAACTTTGAGTGCCCATTCTAACTCGTGAATCTTGTGAGGATTTTTTATTTTGCATTTGGATATCAACTATTCTGAGTTGGATTATCATCTGGATTACTGATACTGTGTGCTTAATGGATTCTTGACAAATGTGGATCGTATCATTTCATGGAAAACACATTTAGGCAAGTATTTTGTTATTGTTTTTATATCAAACTCTCTCTCTCTCTCTCTCTCTATGTCTCTCTCTTTCTTTCTTTCCTTCACGTATTCATTCTCTCTCTTGTTTTTTTAATTCTTTTTCTCTGACTTTTTCATGTTCAGCTCTTATACCATATTTAGACTGTTATGTCATGAAAGTCTTTTCTATTTACACAACGATTGGCTGCGTCTGCTACACAGGAAGTATTCATCACTATTTTTTTTGTAAAAATTGTTTACAAATTGTGTTTGTTCGTTCGTTTGTCTTATTTGACCTTAGTTTTTGTTTTTTTCCCGAGCTGCATTTTGGTATTCGAACCTCAGACATTTGGGTTGCCCACCAAGTACATTTTTTTTTTAAATTGTCTTCTGTGACCTTGACATTAGTGAACAGCATTTGATGCTATTGTTTTGAAGGTGAAGGTGAAAGGTCAGCCTGAGCTATGCCTTCCAAGCTCACATTATGTCTATAATAAAGATTAATCTCTCTCTCTCTCTCTCTCTCTCTCTCTCTCTCTCTCTCTCTCTCTCTCTCTCCTCTCTCGTATGAATGAATAAGTCAAATTAACTTAAAGTTAACTTCTCAATGACATTGTTGACTTTTGATTTCTACAAAAAGGTTCTCTGTTTCTAAAAATGTGATTTTCTTTATTACAATTTCTCTCCATAGTATTTCCTTTAAATCCAGACATATTGTTAAGATTTGTTTACCTTCTAAAATACTGTGCCATTGTGACAAGTCGGTGTGTGTCTGTGTGTGTGTGTGGGGGGGCCTCTGGACATCTTTCCCAAAGACCAGCTTCGCAATACTTTAACAACACAGGGTAACACTTAATATTAGCTTTTTCCTCCAAAAAGACTCTGAGAACCGGACAGGTCAGAGATTGATTGCTGAGTACATCGCTGGCATGAAAGCTATAGCGAGGTCCGTTGATTTCTGAAAAGCTTTGATGATTTCATTGATCCTCTCGCTGATTGCTGGACCACATAGCGTTCGATAGGAGATACGCATGACTGCACTTGCAAAAGTAATTCTTCTTCTCTCAGTGTTTCGTTTATGTGAAGCAGTAAAAGACATTGTTTTAGACTGAATAGCAAAGAGATTTATCTGTCTTGTTGCTCTTTAGAAATAACAATAGGATCTTTGGTTTAATTGTAATGATCACTAGCGGGTTTTGAGTATGTTGTTTTTAAAATGCTTGGAGTAGTTCATGAATAGTTCATGTAGTCCAATGATTATTATGATAAAACCCCCAGGAAGTAGCACTTAAGCTGGTCAATTGATATGGCGTTTTGCGTAACCAGTACATTCAACTGTTTTTGACTATTTAAACTGTCTGTCCAGTTACAATGACTGCTGTTTTATCTGCACTTTATGGTTTCAATGAGTTGTGTTCGATGTGCTATGTTCTATGTACTGTGTTCTTTGTGCTGTGTTCTATGTGCTATGTTCTATGTACTGTGTTCTTTGTGCTGTGTTCGATGTGCTTTGTTCTATGTGCTGTGTTCTATGTGCTGTCTTCTATGTGCTTTGTTCTATGTGCTGTGTTCTATGTGCTGTGTTCTATGTGCTGTGTTCTATGTGCTATGTTCTATGTGCTTTGTTCTATGTGCTTTGTTCTATGTGCTGTGTTCTATGTGCTGTGTTCTATGTGCTATTTTCTATGTGCTTTGTTCGATGTGCTATGTTCTATGTGCTTTGTTCGATGTGCTATGTTCTATGTGCTTTGTTCGATGTGCTATGTTCTATGTGCTTTGTTCGATGTGCTGTGTTCTATGTGCTGTGTTCTATGTGCTATTTTCTATGTGATGTGTTCTATGTGCTGTATTCTATATGCTGCGTTCTATGTAATGTGTGTTCTATACTCAGTGTTCAATGTTCTATATAATGATGTTTACTGTGTTCTATATGACGTGTACATGGAATGGCAAATTTAAACCAAGATTAAAATTCACGATAAAAACGCGGCCTGAAACCCAAACTTCAAAGGCAGGTTTAAACCTTCTCTAAATAACCCAATATTTCAGTTACATACTAAAACAAAAACAGTTGGATTGACAGGGAATGGAGCCTAGTCCATTCTGTTTTGCATCTCAGTGTTCCTTCAAGACATTTACCACAATTCATGACAAAACATCGTACTCTCATGAATAGAAGTTAGCTTTTACACATCCAGTTAATGGAATGCATTCCAAGACATATGTCAAGAAAGCAGTGTGGTACCCATGTCTTTCATCAAGATAAAGGCTTCACTCAGATCAAGGCGGTATAATTGAGTCCAAACTGTCCTGAGAAACTCCCAAAAGTCCTATTGGAGCTAATACTGTCACACCAGTAGCTCATTCACAACTCCGATGGGAAACTGGGGGGAGGGATGTCTTGGCTGGGTATTGGTGAGGGAGCTGGCATCAAGTAGCACCCCTTGTTAATTCATCCAGGGGCCAGACTACTGTAAACATATTTTACAGAGCGTAGATTTTTTTTATTTTGTTGGTGTTTTTTTTTTTATCCCAGCGTCACACAATGTCTAGGGAGATTCTATCAGCTGTCTGGTCTAGTGTGAGCCGATATCTATGCAGATCACGCCATTGAGTTGCGTCCCTTTCATTGCGCGATCATCTATTTGACATGTTGATTGATTAAAGTGATCTTTCGTTTCTATATTGTGGTTGATTTTCTTTCCCCATTGTGGACATCCGGTTATAATGTCTGATCCCTCGATGTCTAGATGGACACGTTCACTTAACCATGCATTACAAATAGATTTTAGTATATGTGGTGGCCAAGTGGTAAGGTGCTTGGAGCTGAAACCGAAGGGTCGTGAGTTCCAAATCCAGTGACGGTTTTTGAACTTCGGGATTTTCAGGACGCCTCAGAGCCAAGCCAATCACAAAAAGTATTCGAATATATACATATTGGGGTAGTCGGTTGGTGGTTGGGCTGGCCACGTGATACCCTAGTCGGCCATAGAAACAGATTATTTATATTTTTTTCCACCAGAAAGTTAGATAATAAAAGCCATAAACAGAGACATTGAAACAATAATACGATCAGCTGGGATATGCTATATCATAAACCAAAGGATAAGCTATAAGATAAACTAAAATATAAGCTATAAGATAAACTATAGGATACGCTTTTTCATAACTATAGGATAAGCTACAGGATAAAGAATAGGATAAACTCTGTGATAAGCTTTGGTATATGCTTAATGATAACAATACCTCAGATTCTACCTAATTGAAGCACAAATCGCAAACTTTTTTTTAACGATTCCCATTTCTTGTGATCCCTTTTTTTTCCTCCCTCATTTCCAAGACCCCACCCCCTGGGGGTCTTGGTTTCAAAGTGATGTATGCATCCCTTGTAGAAGCTTGACGGCAAGAAGGTTTGGTCCGGCATGTTTGTTGAGTCTCGCCTGATGCCAGCCACAAGCTAGCGGATACTTATTGAATTGTCTCGTTCTTTGCTAAACACGGGGGATATCACGATTGGACTCACTCCCCTTACCCCCCCCTTTATTCCTGGTATGTCTTCTGATCCATCTCTCCTACTCACCCATCACTCCTGTCATCGTGCATGTTTTTGTTTGTTTGTTCTGCAGATCTTCTCTCAATCATATTATTTATAATACGTTGTTGTTTTTTTTTAATGTACATTGCATTGGGAAGATTCTCGATTAGATGGTTTCTCTTCTAATGATAGAAATGTGTGTTTGTGTTTACTGGGAGTTTAAGGGCTTTGATTAAACTTTTCTCTCTCCTTTTTGTCTTCCTCTCTATACCTCTCTCTTTCTCTCTCTCTACCTCTCTCTACCTCTCTTTCTCTCTCTACCTCTCTCTCTCTACCTCTTTACCTCTCTCTCTCTTTCTACCTCTCTCTACCTCTCTCTACCTCTCTCTTTCTCTCTCTACCTCTCTTTCTCTCTCTCTACCTCTCTCTCTACCTCTCTCTCTCTAGCTCTTTCTTTCTCTCTCTCTACCTCTCTCTACCTCTCTTTCTCTCTCTACCTCTCTCTCTCTACCTCTTTACCTCTCTCTCTCTTTCTACCTCTCTCTACCTCTCTCTTTCTCTCTCTACCTCTCTCTCTACCTCTCTCTACCTCTCTCTTTCTCTCTCTACCTCTCTTTCTCTCTCTCTACCTCTCTCTCTACCTCTCTCTCTCTACCTCTTTCTTTCTCTACCTCTCTCTCTCTTTCTACTTCACTCTACCTCTCTCTTTCTGTCTCTACCTCTCTC